>VZTH01015267.1:71510-185453 GCA_013397815.1 Aleadryas rufinucha | reverse complement strand
CCTTCCCCTGCATTTTCAAAACATTTGAAGCTTTTCATTGCATGTTCATGAATTCCTGAACCTATTGCCCAGTAACCCCATAAAGTTGTGTCAGTTGAGTCCATCTGATTCGGTTTCTGAGTATTTTATTTTACTGGCATATTTGGCACTAATACATCCAGGGCAGGAATTTTGGCAAGGCAAAAGCTCAGGAACAGCTTTCCTTAATATGTTTCTGTCTTGCTGTGCATTTTAGACTGGTCATCTTATTCACTGGTCTAATCTATGTATTGTAAGTCCAAATATTAGAGGCAATTGCTAGTATCCCTTTTGTTAAAGAAGTTATTAATATCATGGGCAATTAATAGGATCTTGCAAGGAAGTGAACAGAATATGAGTATACATGTTTTTAAATACTGGGTTTCTGCAAAAAGCAGTGTCACTGGACATTTTATGTATTTATCTAAAATATGAGATTTTCTCATTTTCATAAAAAGAAACGTGGCAGTATTCTGTATGAATATTCAGTTAAACAAAGCACTTAAATTAATCAGTAGATCAATTTTTACATGTTCTGACCAGATAAACATTTTTGTGCTGACAGATGACCAGTATAAGTTGCCATAAAAAAGAAGTGTTTAAACCTCTTTTGCTTTCTCTGTTGAACTTCTCTGACATATTTATTTGTGAAACGCGATGCTGTTGACTTCTGTGCTGCCACTTTACACCAGATGCCAAGCATGCCTGGTCAACCTCCTCTGCTTGCCAGCACTCTGGGGATGAGGGCATGGGACAGGTTATGAGTTGCTGAATGAATGACAGCTGACGAGTGTTGCTCAGACACATTACCATATATTCATTTTCTTTTTGGGCATCTGATTCATGCTGTCAGCAGATTACCAAGAACATGGCCCGTGTGACAAGGTAGCAGGAGAGTTAATACTTAGGCCCCCATAATTGCAACGTGGCTAGATATGGACTTCTTGAAAACACTGATTTTTTGTTTTTTTCCTGAAGAGAATGAATATTAGAATTATTAACTGAACACAGACCAAGGAAAATAGTGTGAATACAATGCAGTTCCAAGTATTAACATAAACCCTTCATCTTCAGAGAATTACAAGTTACCAGCTGTGCTCTTATCAAAAACTCCCTTCTTACTACCGTTATGCTTACAAAAGAGGAGTGCTGTTATTTTAGATGACAATGACAAAAATGCTGATATTGTTCATATTCCTTATTTTTAAATCACCTTAAATCCCCAAATAATAGATGTTTTTCAAGTTTCGTGAAACATGTCCAGAGGATTATTAATCCAAGTCAGGTGGCCCTTGAAATGATCCAATAAATTCTAGCAAAATGCAATTGTTACATTGTCTAATGTTTTTTTCTCTGCATTTTGCAGTAGCCATATGGAGGCAGTTATAGGCAGGAATGGGCAGCACAAAAATAAGTATGCATACTGTGGATGCATTGCCTTGTGTATTGCTTTTATCAGTTGAGATGTGCATATTTATGTCCATAATTTTGCAAATGTGACGTTTAGTCTACAATACATTCATTATGCAGCCTTAAAGTCCAGTCCCTAATTTGAAGTTTGATGTTAATCAGGAATTTAGCTTAGACTGAAAATACTTGGCTTGATCATTTGATTCTGCATACGTTTAGGAAAGCTGGATATATGATCAGGGAGCCAGCTTCTGAGCCAGCATGATAAAGGAGATTAAATAGCTGGTTTTGTGAATGTTGGGGTTTGATTTCCAAACTGAATATCCCTTCACTGCATAGATGATCATGGACACCCCTCAACACGACTTTGGAAGAAGCTGAGAATGACTCTTGTGAACCTCCAGGGAGACACATTTGCAGAACCCTCTGCATACATATATGCATATAAGCAGTTCTCACAGAATTGCTACAAAGCCAAGAAACATTCTTTTTAGCACTCAGTATTGCCTGGCTGATGGAGTGGAGTTAGCAGAGTACTAATTGGGGTGTTTGACATGAACCGGTAAAATACGTTTATATTTCTTTCAGCATCCAAAGCACAGATGGCCTTACTCTGCATCCCGTTCCTGCCAGTAGCATATAAGGATCTTTAAAAAAGAAATAGTGGGCATTGTTCTTACAATTAAGAACTGCAAGTTATAAAATTATAAAGTGCCTTCTTTTTATACTAATATATAGTTTAAAATTGCAATAAAATATTTAGAACACCTTTTTAACAATCATTTCATCTGTAGGGATTTAATTTCTTAATTTCTTCAGAGTTAATGAATGTTACTGTCAGGTGTTCAAGATATATGTGTTTTATAATTTTCAGCTATATACAGAATCGTCTCTGAGTATCTCATTTTTTCTTTTTTCTTGATCATTCAATGAACTTTAAAAAAATGGTATGAAAAAATCTGTGAGTAAACAAGATACTTTTTGTTACGGGGACAGAGAAACCGTATAATTTTGTTTTGCATGTCATGTGTTATGATGCCAAAATACACAGAATAGAAATACCTCTGGCATTTTAACATTCCATTGTATGGTAAAATATGTTTGTTTAAAAATACGAATGATAATTTATTCTAAAATGTTGTGAAATCCTTAGAATAAATAAATCAGCCAATACTGCTTGACCCAGCCCTAATCAGTAATAGGCTGCAAAATAAGATAAAGGTTATTAAAATAATCCTTTCATTGAAAGAGAAAATTAGATAAGTTGTGCTGATTGACTCTGAGGCCCTCCTAGGGACATGTAAAATGAAGAATAAACTCAACTTGATCTAGTCCAAAAAGCCTGAAGAAATCCTCACAGCTGGACCATCACCACTAATTACATTTTTGCCTTTGAATATATACTGCCAACTCTTCCTGTTCATTTTTAGTGATGTTGTACCCGTAATTCCTTGACAAACTAAAATATGTGATCTTTAAAGAATGTATTTTATATATTTGCTTTGACAGCTGTAAATTTCACTTACATTCAACTAAAATTCTTGAAATACCACAAGAATTACTTGTGCAAAATCTGTTGTATGTAAAAAACAACAGTTTAGCTGTTTTATTTATTTCTTGCTGAGTCAGTATAAATTTCTTGCTCCTGGGCAGTCTTTCTCCTCCCCTCCTTCACCTCATAATCCTACTCCTATTACCCCTTTCCAAAATGTTTGACCACCTTGAGTGTCCTTCTTCCCTGTTTTCTCAGCTTTCTATTTCCTCGCTTCTTGATTACTCCCTGTCTTTTGTCAAGTCCTCTCTGTTTCCAACCTTCTGTATTCCAGCCAGCAATATGTTCCTTTTTTCCCCACTCTGTGCTTATAGAAAAATTGACTTGCCAGGTATCAGCATAGAAGGGGTATCACTGAACCTTGGAGAAAGAGTGATCCCAAATGTTGCATTCAAGAAATGATTCTCCATCTGGCTCTAATTGGCATTATGGAGGCAACTCCAACTGCAGTATGATCAATGATCCTGTGCAGTAGTGAAGAATGACCTGTAGAGAATGCATGTTCTTTAAAAGGATTAAAGAAACATTGGAAAATTATTAATTGATTTTTTTCTCCAAAAAGGAAAAGTGTTAAGTAAATACATTATGTTTCCAGTGGTTAAAATCTCATAGAATTGTCAGAAAATATGATTCTTACTGTTGGTGGGAAAGTCCTGCACCTAAACATCTAGGTGAAGTCCTATCTCCAAAGTGGACACATAAAATTAAATTCCTATGTCCTTTTATTCCTGTGTAGTTCTTTACATCAAGTGAGAGTGTACATATTTGGAAGCTGTTCCACTTAGGAAAATGGTCCATAATGGTAGATTTGATACATAGATGCATGAGTTCTGTAGGACCTACTTGCACAAATATATGCAATTGCATCAGGTACAAAGCCATTGTGTGTAAAGTGCACATCCAAGAAACTTAGGAGATGTGATCCTTTCCATGTAAGTTTTAAATTTTTTTTGACATATTTCATTATTAGAGAGTTGCTATTTCCAAAGTCCTCAGGCAAACATACCAATCCAAGAAGCAGAACTCAGTGGACAGCATTGGCAATGGCTCCCCACTCTTAACTGTGGGAGCACCAGCCTGTTTGAAGTGTTACAGAAATATTAACCAGTCAGTCAATCTATTTGAATATTTGATATTCCCTCCTGATTTCCAGCTGCTCCAGTTGCAAATGTTTTAATTTCAGAGTATTTGGGTGTCCTGGAGAACTGTTGCTTGTATAAAAAGAAATAAATAAATTGTAGTTTGAAAAAAAAGAATTATAAGTTCGTTTCAGTACATTCCTTTTATAGTTGGTAACATCCTTCACAGTCATCTTGCATTGCCCCCAGTAACATGCAGGGTGAATCTTGAATGACCAGATCTATAAAGCAGCCAAATGGTATGGGAATTGGGCAAGAGTTTTTTATTTATTTGTTTGTTTCTTTGTTTCTTTGTTTATATCTGCCTGAAATTATTAAACATTTCGATTCAGGATACGCAATCTCTTGTTCTTTTGTGTTAATATAAATCAAGAATTACAGATGAATTAAAACAGAAAAGCTTCTCACACCTGAAACCTCTGACAGCAAGGAAGGTGAAATATAAAGCTTTGTACTAAAGAGTGTTTGACAACATAAACCAAAATAATATTAAGCCAAATGGAATAGATTGTTTCTACACTGTAGAAAAAAATGTGTGCACCAGATTTATGGTAATAAAAAGTGGAAGCAGAATCCTCTTTGATCATTCAAATGGTAAGAGTGAGCCTGTGTTAGGAACAAATACGTGTGGAATATTTTGCAGAGAACACAAAAGCCTCAAGATGCATTACAAAAAAAGCATGACACGGTTACAGAATGGCAGTAATCTGTATAGTATTTTTTTTTTTAGCCAGCTATTATCGCTTGCTTTCAAATCCTGGCAATATCAATATTCTCCAGTTTGATTGGTGACTGGTCTGAACTTATCCTACTTGCTTTTAGGAACAAAGACAAGAGAATGGCTACCTCTATTCATCTATTATTGTTTAAATAGCTGTCACAGCTTCCCGGATGTCTGTTTCCATGCTATCTGGTGAAAGAATAAAATAGAATGGCAACAAACCAAATACAGTGAAATATGTTTGTTGTATTTGGCCCAAACCAGCTGCTGTTTACAGATAAAATCTGGTTTGAACAAAACCAGGTGAATTTTGGAAATTGAGGAACAACTGATGGAGTGGTTGTAATACAAATACTTTAAAGATACGTGTCACATTCAGACTTGCCTGTTATGGTGATTTAGTTCATATGTCAAGACACATATTCATCTCTGCCCAGATACTGTAGAGGCTTGGGTAACAGCTTGTCCTATCCTTGTTTATTTGTTAATTTATAACATCTCAGTTCTTAGCACAAACCAAGGCAGGCCCGGACACTTTGTTCTGCCTTGTTCTTTGTTTTTTTCCCCCCTCTTTCTTTTCATTGTTGTGCACCCCACTCTGACAATGGAGTTGTAGGTTGACCCTATTTCCCCTTTTGCCCTGACTTCTCTTCTAACACTTCCTTTGATGTGTTTAGACTGAAAATACCAAATCTCTGTTTCCCAGCAAGGGCTCATCATTTTGCATCATTGCTCTGCTAGTAGTGTAAGAGGAACATTAGTAGCTCCTTTGCAGCAGTTTAAAAGATGTTAGGCTAATGATTATTTGGAAACAAAAGATATCTCATCCTTTTGAGAAAAGAGGACTAGTGCAGGAACGAAGTATTTTTAAATGTTTTAAAGGCAAGAGGTCGTATTATTTTGCTACTAAGATATGTGGTTATGTTTTAATTGGCTGTGTTTACAATGTGGTTTTTCTTAAAAATGCATTTTTTTAAGATTCCCTCAATCATTGCTTATCTCACATCCACAAATATCCACACTTCCTGTGTATAGTATGTACATTTGCTCTGTTTCAAACATACTCATACTCAAAGTTTATTTCACATGGGACATCAAGAAAACAAAGTCACATTAGTCTGACTTTTTTCTTCTGAGTTGACATTTCATTAAAATAAGTTCAGAGTAAGTTCATCTCTCTAGTCCTACCCTTCAGTGTAAATTTGTTTCTGTTATTTATTATAACATAACAGTTTGGATGTTACTTTGAATTCATGTCATTCTAACTTTTTTGAGTTACTTTGCCTATTGCAAAACCATGCCACACACTGTTAAAAAATCTTCACAAACTTTGAGCATGCACAAAGTACAGCACATGTAACATTAAATAAATTGTAAAGTAGTAATACAGTAAAAACAATTGATCCCTTGCTTAAATTCTATTACAAGACCTGTGTTAGGAGCTTTCTGTATCTCAGCAATTGCATGGAAGAGCAGTTTTTGAGTTAATTAAGACTTATGGAATTTTTAAGTGGGTCAGTTTCATCTAGTACCTCTTAAAATATTTTGACAATTTTAGACCTAAATTATCAGTAAGATTCCAAGTAGTCTTAGAAAGTAGGAGGTCATTGATCCATTTTCCTGGCAAACCTAGAGGAAAATGATGTCTTTTCAGTTTCTTTTCTCATTTATATGAATCAACTTCACCATGCATACTTGTGGTTTGACTCTTTTCCTGCTATATCATGCAAGAGCAATACCTTCACTGGAACCACTGATATAAAGAAATCTCTACACAAAAAAACTTAAGGATGTAACATGGAAGAGGCTTTTTAGTGTTTTCTTTTCTTCTTTTTTTTTTTTTTTTTTAAATTGGGTAAAAATTTGGGTAAATTTGGGTAAAAATCATTTGGGGAAGCCATATTTTCAGTAGAGAAAAAAAGTTTTCAGCTATGCAATAATATTATGTATTGTTTATCAATTGTCTAACTAGTTTTGTTTAAGTTTTGGCTTGTTTCTTTTGATTAATGAAAGCATAACAATTCTGACAGCAGTTTGGAAAAAACCATTTGGTAATGATTTTTGACACTGGAATAGGAGTTTAGAAGTTGAACTAAGCGAGTTTCCAATAACCAGAAATATATAATTTATTTTTTCTAATGAAGTGGTGAATATTTCTATAATATTTTAAAGGTTGGAAAGAAAATACTCCTATTTAGGGTCAGATTTTAGTATATTACTACAAAACGACTACAGAGCTATCCATGCTGCTGTGGGGTGGCATGAAGACAGAAGGTACATCCACATAGTACATTTTTCAGAGCCTGCTTTGAATCTCAGTAAGGTAGATTGGCAATGGTTCAGTAATCTAGAGCCATTTTTTTCTCAGGACTTTGTAACATGACTGGAAAACTTAAATGTAGCTGAAGAAATCCTTTATGACTCTGAATGGTCTGAAGCTTTCCTTGGTCAACATCAATTCCTTTCGTAACCTTAACTGAGAAAGCTTCTGAATGACTTTATGAGAAAGCAGTAATTGTGGCATGAGTTGTGACAAACAGGGCATAAGGAACAGG
Organism: Aleadryas rufinucha; assembly: GCA_013397815.1. Lineage (NCBI taxonomy): Eukaryota > Metazoa > Chordata > Aves > Passeriformes > Aleadryas > Aleadryas rufinucha. The sequence continues at coordinate 178,058 of VZTH01015267.1, read as the reverse complement.
GTCTTACTCCTTGTGTAGTCTGTTCTCAGCCTGAGCCACAGTGAAGTAGGAAGAACAGCACTCAGGTTAGGAGTGTTCTCCTCAAAAGCAGATCTTTCCGTCTGAGCTGGTCATCTTTATCTTCTCTTACAGCCAGCAGGCACTTCTAGAGGAAGGTTTGCCTCTTCCTGCAGTAGATGCCTGTGAGAGTTCAGATGGATGAGTACCTCAAAGTGGCCTCTGCTTCTTTCCACTCTCTATGAAAGAGCTTAGTGGTACCAGCCCAGCAGCAGATGTCCAAAGGCCTGTTTGGGTGGTTCTGTGGAAGGACATACTAGGAAAAGCTATTACTTTAGCACTGTAAATACTGGCCGGTATGATAGACCTGGTGAGGAGATGGGGCAAGAAACCTGCACCTGAGCATTGTTAGAGATTGCTTCCTTCTGGAGGAATGGTGAGGGGGACTGTTGGAATGAACTGGGACTTTGAGTTATGGATTTCCCATCCTGAGGTTATCAACAGTCTAACCTTTTGTTACTGCAGATTTCAATTTTCATGGTCCTAGACTATGTTAACTTAAGAAAATACTGCACTCAGTCCAAGAGAGAGGTCTTCTTAGGCAACTAGGATCAACTTTCATATACAGTGTTAATGAACACGACAAAATAAATAGAGAAGTACAGCCATTACTGAAACTATAATTAAATAAATAAATAAAAAGAAATTTTACTACCCCAAAACATATATAACTTACAGTGGTCAAAGCCAAAATGAAAAAAAGCAGTCTGACAAACTCCTTTGTAGTCAAATAGCTGTGCAGAATCTGCATAGTATCTAGAGTACATTCTGATGTCCTTGGTTTGTACTGAGATACGTCAATATGTGTCAGTTAATATTGCCCTTGGTAAGAAGAGTATGTATAGATATATGTATCTATATATATATATGTATAGATAGTTTTCATTTTGAAGAATTCAGATTAACATCTGGTACAAAGAAATTAACCTAAATTTCTATATCATATCAACAGTAGCCTAAAAATATTACAGAAAGTAAAAAAAAAAAGAAAGAAAAGAAAAAAAACACAAATGAGGATATTGAAGTTTCTATTAATTGTGGGGGTTTATTTTTTTTCCACTTCTTAATCTGTTCACAGATTATCTGTGAAACTTTAATCTTAGAAGTCTTCAAGCTGTGCAAGTTTTATCCTGTCGTGATGTCAGAACTGATCAAATCTGATTGTTACGAAGATCCACTAAGGAGTTCAGCACTGATTATTAAAAGATGTCCATGCTTAAAAAAATTAGGCCAGTGATTGTTACCATGCTGTTAATTTCATATACTGTTCAGAGCATGTTTTAATTTTGGGAATCAGGTGTACTTTCTTGATGAAAAATGTATTGAGGAGCTGTAGTTTTTCTTGATGTTGCAAAATCTTCTGAGCTGCAAGTGAAACCATTAAGAGCGGGAAGGGTTAATTGTATGGGACGCCTTGTATTCAAATACTTCTCATATACAAAATATATGTCATGCTAGAAAATATTCTATTGTCAATCCAAATAGAACACAAACTAAAATGAGATAATTGGGAAGGTGCCCATAAAGTCAGCCTGAATATATTATCACAAGTATATGTGAGATAATATTTGTTTTAAAAAGATTCTATGGCACTGTAAACTCAGTCTCATTAGAGACTGCATTTAAAAGGCTTATAAAGTTACTCATTAATGTTATCTTGTTGTATCTCCACAGCTTTTTCATTAAAGAAAATTCAGCAGAAAGCATTTTCTCCTGATAGCAGGAACCAATTTGCAATAAATGTTCTGGAAACCACTAGGGAAGCCATTACTGAGGTCTAATAAAAACAGACAAGCGTAACTTGTTCTATATTTTTGTTTCAATCACATACAGATGAGACCCCGCTCTCCACACCAACCGCAAGAGACAGCCTTGACAAACTTTCTCTAACTGGGCATGGGCAACCACTACCTCCAGGTTTTCCATCTCCTTTTCTATTCCCTGATGGATTGTCCTCCATAGAGACCCTTCTGACTAACATCCAGGTAGGCCTTTTTGTAGATCAGCTTAAAGGGATGGAGAGGTGCCAGTTGCAGATTTGTCTAAATTAATAAAACCATTCTAGCTTAATCAATTCATAAGATTATTTGGATCAACTAATTTACTGAAACTTTCTAGTAATTTAGGTTTTAAAGGAACCACAGCAAACAAATGAATTTAGAAGCTGTCAGATACAGTACACAAAAATACAGATTGTATATTAAACCACAGCAGAAAATTCAATGTAAATTACATTGGTGTGTTTAACAACATTTGTCTTCAATGCTCTTTTTATTACAGGCTAATGAAATGTATCTTACTGTTTAACTTTATCTCATTTACTAAACAGAGAAAGAGTCCTTTAATAAATAGTTATTTCAGATTGCTAGAGTGGCATGGTGGAAATTATATTTAAAGCTATTTGAAATGTGTCTCCCATAAAAGCGTTTACAAAAAGCGCTTCTTTTATAAATAAGCTCATTTCACTTAAAGTAATGTCTTCAAAGAATAGACTTCAAAGGATATTACCAAATTTTATACAGATTTCCTATTTGGTAGTCACAATGTCTGTTGTGTGTACAGTAGAGCCCTGTTCAAATATTATTTATAGTATACACTATCTATAGCTTGAAGTCAAGTTGTTAGTGTTTCATATTAGAATTAAGATTTTTTTTTTGTCCACAAATTCAGTGATCTTGTGTTCCCCATATGCAAATTTTGCAACAATATGGTTGTATGTTGCATGCAGAAGCAAAATGATAGTGCCAGAAATAATACAACCATAATGCATATTCCAGATAAGCCTTGTCTGGGCAGCTACCAACTTCTAATTTGTCATCATATATTTCCTGCTCATTCCTGCAAACACATAAAATCAATTGTATTCTATCTAGCAAAGGGTGTGAGAGAGTAGGGCCAGATCCTACTCACTTTTCTGTCTGAAGCAATCTCATTAAAGTTTATGGCACTTCAGAATTGTTTTATGAAAAGTATATGAGGCATTCATTAGTTGTGATTTGAGGTCTAATAATGGAAAAATACTGCTATTTAAGAATTAAATATTACTATCTCTGTCTGGTCTGAAAGAGCATATTTATGCAATTCTGGGACTTAGCATCTTAAATATTTAAACCATGAACCAAGGTAATTTGATAACAGCATTCTTGTAACATATCTGCTGCAGTCTGTAAAGATGGTATTTTTTTCTTAAGTCAGAAATACAGTTAGTAATGTTTTAGCTGTGCATACATGTACAGAAAAGTTCTTAGTAATTTTTTTGACAAATGTCTGCACTCAATGTCTCTAGACAGCAATCTAATGAGCAAAGCATTCAGCATCAACAGGTTAGCTAATCTCGTGATTGAATGTGAAAGTGCTGCACTACTTCAGGATAAATGACCAGGATTAATTTGCCAAGAATGCATTCAGTTTTGTTTTACAAAAATTGTAAATGTGAAATTCAGTCATTATTTTTTTTTTTAATGCTCCAATCTTACCTGGAATGAAAAGATAAAATAAAAGGCAACATCATAAACAAACCAGAAACTTTTTTATGCCTTCTCTTGTTGTGCTTTTGTAGATCATGCTTCTTACCTAGAGATTCCATGTCACGACAAATCATCTATTAGGGAAAGGTTTAGGGACATAAGTCCTTTTGGATTTTTTCAGTATGTCTCCACATCACAATACATGGTTTTGACAGATTTCTAGGAATCCTTTCATAATGGTGTATGAAAGGCATTTCCCCCCTTCTCTCCCTGCTCCAGATTTAATTTTTATCAGGACAACATTAGAAAACCACTTCGTTAAATAAAAAATAAATAAAATTAGTTGATGTTCCTATCTGTGTGGGAAAAGTTGACTTTAACAGCAATAGAGTGTATTACAATATCATATGGATGATAGTGGCATGGCAATTTCGTTAATCAATGCCATTTAAAATGGTTTCCATATTTAGCCACCATTGCAATGAGAGGGGGCTGCCCCATGCCCACAAATGAGTTAGATACTGTGATGCTGACACTTCTCAACAGAGTTTTAGGTATTTGACTACAAGTTCAAATTTGTTGACGGCATCTGTAGAAAGAGGCAATTCTGTACCATGGTCCCTGATTGCACTGTAATTTGTGACTTTGCTGGGAAATGCATAAATAGTATCTGAAACCCATGATGCATTTATTACCTGAATTAGAAGGACTCTTTTCACTGAGTAAATGGCTCCTTGCTGTCCTTTGGACCAGATGAATTTTGCATCCCTTTCAGCAGAGTTGTCGTTTCTATGGGGAGGTGGAGCAGTGTGATACCTCACTGTTGTCTTGTTGCATCAGTGGAGCAGGTTTAACTTCCTCGAAAAGATCATCTGGCCTGCAGACCATTCCCTGCCTCAAGTACTAAGGTGCTTTTAAAAGAGAAAATAGCAGAAATCTAGCCAATGACTTCGTGAGTGGGTCTGCTAAACACTGCTCTTTTTTCCCCAGGGTCATTCATGCTGAAAATAGGGAGGTGTCCTTCCAATGAAAGGCTATATGTCTGCTTGTGAAATGCAAGTGTACATTTTTTGTTAGGGAATGGGTCTGGGAAGCATCCCCAACATGCCACACATGGTGCTGGAGGTAGCCTACATTTTAGGGATATGTTCATCGCAGGAGTATATAGGTAAGGAGCTTCTGGCTGCACCAGTGTGCATGGACTTGATGGTGGATGTCTCTGCCATGATCCCCTTCTCTATATTCAGTTGTGTGAGGTGCAGGATCTGGAGGATCTGAATAATATAGACTTTGAGGCCTCCAAAAAAGCTGGTAGAGACTGTCCTGGTTTAAAATAGAACAGGTTTAGGGTGTCGTATGGGGACTAGGAGATCTAATTTTGACCTTTGCCAAGGTGAGAAGGATCCCAAACCTTGTCATTGGAACAGTGCTTTTTGGGTGTGAGAGCAAAAATTTCTGAACACTTTTGTAACTTGAAAACAAATGTGCTATAAGGGCTGCAGATGCTGATGGACTCAGGTGAATTTGTTGCCTAACTGTAATTCTGTTGTAGAAGTCTGAATCATCCTTTAGAATTGACCTCTGAACAAAAGTGAGACTGTTTCTTCCATCCATATTAAAGTTAAATGGGTAGCCCCTGATCACAAATTCATAATTTTAGGCAAACGTTAAACAAGTCTATTTGCTTCTGCTGTCACCAGTATGTCTTTCTCTGTACATATATATGGATTTTTTTTTTTACTTCTCCATAAATACTTCTTTAAGCAAAATACAATGTTTAATTATTTGTACATTTAAAGAGGAGATAATAACAATATACAATACCCAGAATAACCAATGTTGTTCTTGCTGGGGACTGCTGAAATACAAACAATAAACTATAAAAGAATATAATTAAGCAAATACACACATTAAAAAAAGGAATAAGGTTGAAAACATTTTTTTATTTGGAGTTATATCTGCACATCTAAAAGGAAGAGAAAATAAATTTCCCCAGAGAACTTAAATCAAGTGATATGTCTGTTTTTTTCCCAAAGTGTATTTGTAGATTTCTCCTGGATTAAATGCTGGAAATGTATGTGCAGTTGCAGGGAGGATGAAGGGTGAGGGAAAGTGAGTCACAGCAAAATGCTGTGTGTGCGAGAAAGCTAGAGATGCCTCTGTACCCCTCACATAGTTTACCTGTTTGAGTCATGGCCTGATTATGCCAAAGTATGTTACAGCCATGGCCTTTTGTGATACTACAATATTCTTGGGTAATAGTAGTGTTCTTTCAAGATTTTAGAGTCTGAATCTTTACTGTCCCTGAGCTGAATTTCCATTAATATCTAAGGGACTATATAGTTGCTGTATAGCTGTATTTTTCTATCAAGACTGTACTGTACTGACATTTTTGTTGCTAAATATTTTTAAAGAGATGCCTAAAATAATTTGCAAGTATCCAATTGATATTAATAAAAGCACTAAATCGTTACAAACTAAATTCCCCTCTGAAAACAAAGAAAACTACTGGCTTTATTGCTGTGAGTCTCCTGCACTGCTACTATCTGTGACTAAATACTAAGAGAAAAATACTGCAAATAGTGGATAAAGTAAAAAAATCACAGTTTTACTTCATTAAAAGTAAATTCATTTTATTTATCTTCTGCTAAAATTCAAGAGGAGTATTTTATTTTTCACAGAAAGTAGTAATGGAAAAATGTCATTTATACTTGTCTAATATGCCTTTATTTGTGATAAAATATTCAATCTGAGATATTAAAAAAATTATCTTTCAGGAGTCATCTGTAGAGATATTCTAATATGTTGTCTTGCTCATGGTACTTAGTCACTAGTCAGTTTTAAATAGCAGATATTCAAAAATTAACATGTGAAGTTAACTAGAATTGTATGGTTTTGGGTTTTTTTTGTAGAGCCTTTCACTAGATACTTTTAATGATGAGAGCATACAAATTATATATATTTTCCTGACTAAAAGAGAAGCAATGTTATCTGAAAGTGTTTTCACAATGAATGGCTAGTACTGCAGAAAGAAGCCCCTGAGCTCCAGCGCTGGAAGCTGGGAGGTTTGACTAGGAAGACTTCCTGGCGTGCATGCCCTGATCTTCTAGTTTTCCTTTTTAACTCAATGTGGGCAATTGTTGAAAATAGGATATGATCTTCTAGATAGACTGTCAAACTAATTAGCAAGGTCATTTTGATGTCACATATAGATGTATAGCCAACTAAATTCTGTTAGTTGGAACACACACTTATAGATGCAGCTAGAAAGAGAAGGAGCTTCTGTATACCTTCTCCTCCACCCCTTTCAAAGTAGGCAACACATTATTTGCATAATTTAAAAATAGCGATGAGTAATACTGGTTTTAAGACTGAATTGGGGTTTGATATATGTTTAGTTTCTGTAGGATCATGAGGCTGCCTTTACATGATGGTGTTTTCAGATCAGAGAATGGGAAGAAATGCGTATATCAACTTAGCCTTGTGTTTGGGACAGTTCTAAAGGATTTGTCAGTGGAAAATACTAAAACAAGTACAGTAAAGAAAACAAACCAAGTCAGAATGGTCTGTAAATCTCCAGGGAATAAAACACCCATTTTTGGCGTTTACATTGAAATAAAAATTAAGGATGACACCAAGAAGAATGGCCTGCCATGCTTGAAGCCAGGCTCCAGATAGAGCTATACTGTATTAAAAACAAATCTGGAACCTGAACATGTACACTGCAATTGTCGTTATCCAGTCTCCATAACATCTGACCTTCCCTAAAGAGAAATATTTTCTTTTTCTTAATGTCCTGTGATGCACTGCATTTCCCATTGTCATTGGCAGCATATTGATTTAATATCAGGTTAGAGGATTAGCCATAGCACATAAAAGTTGGAGATACTGTATTTTGTATAATCTTCTACAGCTGATCCACTGGGAGAATTAATAGAATTTCATGCAACTCTGAAATTGCTATTCCCATTCCAGGGGGCACTGATGATTTTTTAGATGTTATACTTTTTTAGTTTTTTCTCAGCCCCTTCTGCACTGAATAAAGAGAGATATTGAATGTTTCCCGTATTTTTGCATTAGTGCTGTCATTGGCAGCAACAGCACTTTTGATATGCATCAGTTTGGCTCTAGTGCAGATTTTTTTCGCATTGGATGCCTACTGATGTGCACTGATTTAACTTCTAAAAATGAAACTTAATTTTGTGTAGCTTATAAGTAGTCCCTAGTGGATCGTGGCTCCAAAAAGCTAATATTTTTCAGACATAATCAGCAGCAATAGGTAATGTATTACCATTAGCTATGTTAGCAAGTATAAAAAAAGGAAAGGCTGGGGGAGGAAGTGTGGTGCAGAAATTCAATAGAAAATGTAATATTCTTTTAGCAGCTTCGTACTTTGCAGCAATTCTTAATATAAAATTACACACATCAGTGTTACACTCTAGTGTTATTCTCCATGTTTATTCATAATGATTGTTTCATATTTAAAGAACACCAAAATATTGTGTTTTGTCAGCCAAGGACAATAATAGTTTAATAGTAATTTATTTTAAACTGCTACTGATAATACAACCAATCAACACATTAAGTGATGCCAACATTGGCATCTTGCTAAATAATCTCCAGGCTTTGCACCGAGAGTACATCTTTCAAAGATAAGTCAACAAGAGCAATCAGAGCAGAAAATTAGAATTTGGTATCTTAGAATTAAAATACAGCTAAACTAAAGTTTTAATTGGGGTGATCTAAAAGGGCACTTGATATAATGATCTCTTTCATTTGTTACTAATTGTTTGTTCCTGATGAAGAAGAAACATGTACATGAATGTAGTTGAATTGAATAAAGATGGCTGTTGCTTTAGCAGCTTGATTTTATTGTTAAACAAGATGGATTTTAAGAATTTGGGAAGACAGTGTTTGCAACTTTAAACTTAGTAGACAATACACTTTTCATCAACAAATACTTTTCATGTAATTTCTCTTGATCTGGTTTATTTATGATTTGGATGAATCACACGTTCCAGTAAGTGATGAATAGAAGATTAAAGCACTCTAGAGTTTAAGCATAAGCCAGAAGCAGGTATTGACAAGCAACTCCTACTTCAGTTTCTTACTAATTCAAATGCACCAAATGTAGGAGAATATGGCTGTAGAAAAGGAAAAGAATTCAAATTAATATTAACTTCTAAAAAATAGATTGTGAACACTTTCCAAATATTTCAAATTGTATTTTGCTTTGCATATGTATGTAGAGCTTTATATGTAGCTTTCTTTGTTTTTCTTTAATAGTCATTGAGGTTTAACATTCAACCCAAAATACCTTTGTGATTTAATTATTTTACAGTAGCAAAAGAAAACTGCTAAAACTTTAAACATTTTGTGAGGACACGTGTTGTGTTACCATTGTTACCATTTTCCAAACGTGTTTCTGTACTACTTATGTAGTGTATATTATTTTGCTGACCATCTGGGCCTTGCAGTCAGACGGTGTTGAGTTCTTTTAGCTTCTTTGGACTTCAATAGATTGAAGTGTAACAGAGCTGCAGAGCATTAAGCTCTGAACAAGACAAGACTTCAGGCAACAATTGATTTAAGAAGGAGGATGAGGAGTACTGAAAATAACAGGCTCTGAAAACAGTACTAAAAGAGGAGTTTGAAGATACAATTTTTACAGCAATCATTGACACTGGGAAGACTAGTGGAATAAATATGCAGACTAACACTCACAAAAATTACTTTTTCTATTTTTTAAGTGTCATTATACATGCTGCTTTCTCCATTCTTTTTTTTTTGAGATATTTAATAAAAAAAAATTTTGAAAAAACATGCAACCCAGAATCTAATTTAGGAAGTGTGGCTGAGGGGTGAGGAAGCTTATTTGGGAGTTGGGCATCATGGTTTTATGTCTGTAGTGCTCAGACCAGGTCTTGAATGTAAACCTTATATCTGTTAGCTGAATGTTTCCCTAGCAGAGCCATTGGGGAGTACTGTTCTGTCTCTCTTGCTGGCATTGTTTTGCTTTATATCAGTAATTAAATCTCTGTTGGGTCAAATTATCTCTATGGTTAAGTTATCAGGAGTCTTGCCTAAGATATAAGAGAGTTAGTTTCATATCCATGGAGGTTCATGTATGAATATCCATGCTTAATTATCTACTTTATTATGATAGCTTCAGTAGGAGAGATTCAGGTGTAGACCCAAAAGCCTGATGGCCAGGCTTTTAGAAAATAGAAAAGGACATTTGCATGTTCATTTATTTCAATTCCATTTCTCCTTCTACTTCAATGCCCTGTGTCAGTGTTCTAACTATCTAGTTATTATTATTAATAATGCACTATTAGCTGTGCCAGGATCACTCTATTTCCTTTCAAAAGCAGAAGGAAGTTTGAAGTTGGAATTCTCAAAAGAAGTCTAGAATAATCTGAATTGTTTTCTCCTGATCCACTAACAACAGAAAAAAAAGGTAGAGTTTGTACCAACTACCTCAGGTCAAGAAATCAAGAGATGATTGTGTTTTGTTTTTCTGCTGTGAGATAATAATCATACCAAATGAGGGAACAGACTTGTTAAAACAGAGATATCTTCCTGCTTTGTGACTGTCCTTTGCTTAACATCCCAATATAAATATAGTCCATGGAAACTCTGTTATATGTAAATATTTGAAATTAATAGTTATTAACAAAGAGGAGCAAAATGGAAAGACTTTAAAAGTGACTTTCTCCCTTAGCTAATTTCCATTGGCTTGTTTTGGACTAGAGGTTGAATTCTGTCTATGATATGTCTGTGAGACTGCCAATTTTTCAGTTTTCTTAAAAGGACTAGACCTATTCCTTTGCGTTTTTCACGTTAGTTATATGCACAGTCAGAGGTGAGTTTGCATTTTCTGGGAAAACCTGACTTCCAGCTTTTTACAGATTTTTGTCCACCTGTTAAAGTTAATTCCAGTTAAAAATTGCTTTTGATAATGGGTAGCTTTGATCTGGTGACAGAATTATTTTATATCTAAAATCTCACATTACTATCTAGGAAAAGTAGCAATAGTTAGTTATTATGTATGTTAACTGTTCTAACATTCTGCAAATATTATCCAACTTTATCTCTGAACAGGGTCTACTAAAGGTTGCTATAGACAATGCCAGAGCTCAAGAGAAACAGGTCCAACTGGAAAAAACAGAGCTGAAGATGGAACTCTTCAGGGAACGAGAACTGAGAGAAACACTTGAAAAACAGTTGGCTGTGGAGCAGAAGAACAGAGGTATCTTGCATAAGCAGACATAAACACCTTGTAATTTATTTCCTTAGGAAACAATTTTCTATTAAACACCTGTGTTTGTTCAAAATTTTACCTCCCTTAAATCATGTTATGTCTCAGCTGACTGCAATGAAGGAGGTTTTATAACCTGCCTAATTTTGTATAGGATCTTCATGAGACTTGGAACAAGGACCCTCCTTTTTCTCAACATTTTTCTTGAATATTGTAACATCAGTAATACAAAAGCAATTATAAATACCCTAGGTGCTGTTACAGACCTTTGAAGGTTGTGATCATTAGGAAAAGGGACAGCTACTTAATACAAAGACAATTTGTATCAATTTTAAGAATCTGCAAGTTTTTAGGACCTCTGCTCTGTTCTTATAGTGCATATTTAGGCAAATTGTAGGTAATAAATATAAAGATAATGGTAATATATGAGCTCTTTATAATGCATAGTTGATAAGATACATGTTTGTAGAAGTAACAGTTAAGGTTCTTCTTGATGAAGCAGAAGCATTAGTAGCATTTGTAGTGTTAACATTAGCCACTGTAAAGCCTGTACATGTTAGAGATTTTTAAATAATTACATTGATAGTGAAGGTGAGGCAGTTTGCAGTGATTTGCATTAACTATTTGCATTGCGAGCATGTTTATATCTTTCTTTATGTGTCCATTTCTCTGTCTCTGTATGTCTCACCCTTTAATAGTGCCTGATCACTTTGCAAGAACAGTTAACCTCTGGGACTCACTTTCTGTTTAACTCAGACCATGACAAGTCAGATGTGTATTTTTGCAGGGCTGGAGTTACAAGTCTCTTCTTGTCCGGTTTAATTTTCTGGTAACCACCTAAACAGAGAATCCCAAGAGCAATTGGATTCACAACCAATATCATTATGCCTTAAACTAACATGCTAGCAGTAAGCACAAAATGTAATCCTGTTTCATGCCTTGACCCATTAAAGGGTAGGAATATCACATCATTAATTACCCTTTTTTTAGCTTTTGAGAATATATTTTGAAAGACAATTGCTGTTAATGATTATCACACCTGTGCAATGAATCATCCCTTTGTCCACAACTAGTCTATTCTGCTCAATACAGTTATATTACTTACACTTTTAAAATAGTTTGATAAAAGAGTAAAGTAATTTGGTTAGTCTTCACATCTCTCTCACAAGTGCTCAAATATATGTTCCCTTTTAGAGTTGTGCAATCACATGCACAAGAGAAGAGGTTTGGGGGAAACCCATCTGACCTTACTTTAGTTTTGCCATCTAAAAATTAAGAGTCTCATTTTAATGAATAGAAGTTCGCTTTCTGAACAATAAAGAAAGAAAGTTGTATAGCCTGTTCTCAGATAGGTAGGTGGGGTCAATTGCACTGTGAAGACTTCTTTCTCTTCCCTTTAACTCCAGAGATCACACGGTTGACTAGGCTGTGCTAGACACATGTGTTTTGAGCAGTTAAAATTAAGCAAAATGAATTTAACTCAAAGTTGTATGTCAGAAAAAAAATCATGGGATAGTCCCTTATTTTGTTCAGGTTACTGAAATAATTGGCAATATTCTTTTCAGCATGATGCATTACCTGCTTTTGTATATGTATCCCTCTAATGATGATCTTGCACTGGGGAAAAGAGTCAGACCAAAGAGGAATGGATTTGAACACTTAATGGTGGTATGCAGCAAAGCAAATATTATGAGGATGACTATCTCTGCTAGTGGATATTTCTGTACAAAAGAAAGAAAAGTGGTAGATTATTCTTTAAAATTAACAGATTGAAGTAAGAGAGAAAAAATAAGGCCAAGTTGAAATTATTGTGAAAATTTATTCTTCAGTTAAAGGCAGAAAAATGCATAGGAGCCTTTACCTACTATGAGTTTTCCAGACAGCAAGTGTCATGTCTTAAAGAAAGTTTCACATGTCTTAATGGAAGCATGAGCAAGAAGGGAGAAATGTACCAGGATCCCTGCTAAGTGAAGAGATATCATATGAAAATACTGAAAAACACTTAAAAGCTACAGCATAGAAACACAAGACACTGTGTCACATATAGGCCAAATGCTTTATGTGAAGGGGATCTTTAGCATTAGGCAATATCTATCTATCTTTTGCTCATCATGTTAATACAAGTATAATCTTCTTTAGTGGCTATATATGAGTATTTTTGCCTTTTTTTTGTGGACCATTGGATTCACTGCTGCTACTGTATGTTCTACAGACCTGCTTATTTACTGTACTTTTCCCTTCCCTCTTTTTAAATTTTCCAATTAGTGATTCCTAAGGCTGTAGGATGTGTCTCATCAACTGGTGAAAGTAGGATAATATCTCTTCTGTGAGCAGCTACACAGTAAGGGTTTGCTAATTCTGGCTCTGACTGCTGTAGTCACATCTACAATGTGTCAGCCATGATGACATTTTAATTCAGAAAGCAACATATGTTTCCTTCTCATTTATTGCAATCACTTTCAAAGTACTTATAATGAAAACATTAAAACCATGCAATGATTCAAAATGTATTTAGTTTAGCCTTTGTATAGATGCTAGATGTTCTTTGATAGTATGAGCTAATTAGACTGTAAAGTAGTTGGTGTTGTACAAAATGAGAAAGAACCAAAATTCCAAAGACTTGGATGTAAATTATGTAGTTATTCTGACTAGAGGATATGTGCTTATGTTAATTTTGTGCCTGAACAGTTCTGTATAGCAGCACAAAATATACAAGATCATCTAAAAGGTGGTTCTTCTTAGCATATAAATTAAAGAGTAATAACAATGACAGTTCCCTTTAAAAGTTTCATTATTTGCATTTTGTGAAAGATACTACTATCTCAGTCTACTGTCCCTGGGGAGTATGAACTGGTGGAAGTATATTTTTGTATTTTCCAGCATTTATTGCTATGCATGTACTAGAGGATCCTTTGGAGGGAGATACAGGGCTAGATAGATCTTGGCATGCAAACCTAACAGTTTCTAGTATCTGGGCTTGGTAAGGCTAATTCTTTTGGGGTGTGTAAAGAATTCTTCAGTGAATAGTTTAGTAGGTAATTTTTTAGTTGGTGTAAAAATAACAGACTGTCCTGGAAAGGATTATCCAGAAGATCTTAGGACAAAAAGCTTTTTACATGCACATCCATGAAAACCCTGAATGTGCTATTTAAGAACAGTTGGGGTGTGGCGGGGGAGATACTGCTGTGTTTTACAACTTTACATGATTGCTTCAGAGGCCCACTTTGGTTTTAATGGAGTAGAAAAATTGGTTGGCATTACCCTTTCCATCAGGTGCATAACCTGTGATATGTTCCTTTAGTTAGGGGTCCTGCAAGTCTTACCTTTGTAGTTGTAAGTCACTGGTAACATAGAAAAAAAAACTGTGATGAAGTTCCATCCTGGACTTGCCATCATTTTCCTACAGAATTTAAGCTGAAGAGATACAAGGAAAACATTTTTTCTAAATAAGGACTTTCTATACTTAATTTCAAAATACTCCTTTCTTTAGTAATATTTTCCCTCACATTTGACATAGCATAGTAATATTTACTTGACTGGAGGATCCAGCACCATGAAGGATTTGCCATGCATTCTTCAAGGTTAGGTGGCCGATGGGACAGGCACCAACAGAAAGCAAGAAAGAGAGAAAGGAAAGACAAAAGGGAAATGTGGAAAAAGAATAAATAGGGGGAAGAGACCAGGCACCAAGAGGTCAGATGGCTTGCAGGAAGCAGATCTTGGCCTTTCTCCAAGAAATGAGGATCAGAGCAGGGTGGGGGCTGCCCAGCACCCAGGCAGATGGATCCCCCTCTTACACAAGAGAAGCTGCAGGGAGGCAAGAACTCTATCACTGTGTGTCTATTAACTGTGCCAGGGGAAATAGAAATGGTGAAATTAATTCTGAAAAACCACCTCACTCCAGAGAGTGGGCTCTCTACATCAGATGATTCAAAAAATACATTCCACTGTTGGTTTCTGAGGTTTTCTGATTTGAAAATTCGAAGATTCTCAGCTGCTTATATAAAAAAAAAAAAAAAAACAACAAATAAAAAAGTCATTGCTTGATACCACCTACCGTTTTCTATACTGTAAGATAGACCAATAGCTCTTAGAATATTCCAGGGTGATTCCAGCAAATTTCAGGTAATTTAAATGGGCATTGTGTAATTAATCAACTTATATGAACGTTGCAGTTGTAGCGTTTCTCAGGACTCTTAATCAGTAATCATGCAGCCAAGTTTCAGATGCAAACTGGAATACACTGATGTTACTTTCTTTTCACAGCAATAATTCAGAAAAGGCTAAAGAAGGAAAAGAAGGCAAAGAGGAAATTGCAGGAAGCACTTGAATTTGAGACTAAACGACGAGAGCAAGCAGAACAAACACTGAAACAGGCAGCTTCAACAGATAGTCTCAGGGTGCTAAATGGTAAGAAGCTAATTTTTTGCCTCTGTGTCATTAACTTTCAATTTAAGTGCCAAAATAATCTTGTTGTATTGAAAATTTATAAATGATGGAAAGGGAAAAAAACCAAAATCTCCTTTCTTTCCTTCATTCAAGTGATACCTCTCTCTTTATTGCTTTGGTACTTTATATAGTATGTGCAAATAAACTCACTGGAGAGAATATTCAAACTAGGACAATTTTATATTATTAGCTTGAGACGTCAATTTTTTTTTCTTCCTTTTTTTCTCCCCTGCTTTATGCTTGAAAAATCTATTGCTCATTAATCTTCCCAGTCTAACAAAAAATTGTCCTGGCCTCCAGTCATTGTTCAACATTAAAAAAACTGACAAAGGTTGATTGTATTGTAATTCAGCATTGGAGTAACAGGTTGTAAAAAGGGCTATAAGAATCAAATGAAATATGTGTCAGTCTTACCTTTCTATGTTCCTAGACTCTCTGACCCCAGAGATAGAAGCTGACCGCAGCGGGGGCAGAACAGATGCTGAAAGGACAATACAAGGTAGGAATTTGCAAAAGGCTATAAATCTAGATCTTGCTATATGAGTTTTTCCTCAGCTTTAGACTGCTATTCAAGCATGTAGCCTACCATCTGGGCCACATCAAAACAAGTTCAAACAAGGTCAAGTTCATCTTGCTTGTTTATAAGAGAGAATACATTCTGTGGTGATAGATTTTCTTTAAATTAATAGGTCATTTCTGTTTATACAGAACAATTAAAGAAGAATAATTAATTTGAACCAGTATCAGCTTGGATCTCAGACATCTTGAATGCAGTTTTTGTGAATATGTGTAGTTTGATTTGAGTTAATGATGTTTTTAAAGGTATATTTGAAGCATCTTGAGCCTTTTAACTGTACAAATGGCTAAACCTAAAGGGCAACACTCAAGATATGATGAGAATTTCATAGCTAATAGTCAGTGGCAGTTACTGAAAGGTGTGTTTCAATAAGCTACTCTGAGCATTAACAATAAATAAGCTGTTTATTCCCATCTTGGATTTTTCATTTACCACATCCCATTATTTACATTTTAATAAAACAAATCTACTGAGTAAATTTATACATGAAATACTAAAGAGAGCCATATTACTTCCCTCGTGAATCTAGATGTATATATACATTGCAAACATCAAGATATTAGTAAAGAGCAAATTTTAAAGATAATATTTGTGTTATAATATCTATTTTTATCAACAGGCTAAATCTACCTACATGAATACTAAATAATAAAAATAGCAATTGTTTTCAACTCTAAATGAAGGTGCATTTTTCAGAGACAAGCCTAAAAGGATTAGCTTCAGTAATCATGCTCAATTGCCTTTATTTTGCATTTCTAAGTCAATCATCCTAACAGTATCATTTGACATCTTCTGTGTGTTATTTAATCACATTTTCTAACTTCCAAGGAGTTGTTACTGGTGTGCCACAAGGAAGCTGTAACAACAGAATAAAAAAGTCAAGAAGCTTTTAATGGATTGAACATATAAACAAATACCAAAAATGCAATAAGTTCTTATGAAAGACAAACACATATATATAAACAAAGACATTTAAAGCAAATTATGTCTGCAAAGTCAATAACACAGAAGTTGGAATATGCCAGATTAAATGTTGCCTGGGAAGTGAATACATGTTATGGGGCCTGTTATCTCAGAATCCTGCCTTCGTTCCCGTAAAATGCATACATTATTCAAAGCACCATCTGACATAATTCATTTGGTAAGAATTCAGCCATTATGTAATTTTTTTATAATCCAGACATTTTGTTACTTCTTTTGATGCTAAAGCAGACTTCTAATTTCTTGGGAGGCCATGCTGCTGCACTGGTCACTGCAGTACTTGCACTCATTGCAAACATTAATTGCTCCATCTTCGGAGCATTCTTGCAAGGAAGTGAAATTCAGAATATTCCAATTTGATAGCTGGGAAACAGAGTCAAAGACAGATTAAGATGACATATTACTTAACTGTAGAGTATCAAGGGTCTAATTTTTCAGGATACTTTGCATTTTTGGCAAAAGTATTTGGGTGTAATCAAATCACTGTTCCTGTTGAATTCAGTTTCGCTCATAGGCTGAAATATCAAACTGGATATTTATAATATTTATAATATGATCAACACAATTTTGGAAATATGTATTCTAAAGGACTTATCCCAGACTATATAGGATCAGCATTTCAGCATTTGAACAATAATTGTGCATTCTTTCCCAGCTATCCTCTGCCTACTGTTGTTCATTTCATGTATTTCCATATTTGCAAAAAATGAAATCAAAGATTTAGAGGAGACATTCTCAGTAATGACTTTTCCTTGATTCATCTGTCCAAGGCGATGCACATTAAAAACAAAACTAAAATCCACAGATGATTATTTAGTAAGGCTGGACCATGATATTTTCTGATTGTGATATTGAATCATATTGCAAAGGCAACCTTAATTCTGACATTTCCTGTATCTACTTTGCACTCTTAGCATATAACTGAAGCAGAGGATTTTTAAGAAAAAGGAAAGAAGAAGCAAGAAATAGAGTTGTCATGTCTTACAATTTAATGTATTCAGCTCAATCATTGTACAGCAGTTCAGAACTTTTAGATCTACCGCTATACATAACCCTACAACACAAATGTAACTGTAGGAACATATTGTCATTGTAAATCAGTCATTATAGGGTGACAGGCTTCAGAAATAGTTCAAGAAACAGTTAATAGCAGGCAAGTCATGCCAAATGTCAGGACTCTTTGTGTTCATTTCCAAAACTGGAAGGAGGATTTCCTTTCACCATGAACTCCCTTTACTCTGTGTCCTCCTTACTATCTATCCCTGTGTATCTGTCCCAGTTCCTCCTACTTTTTTCTTCCTCCCTCCAATCCCACCTTTTGTCAATTGCTAATCTGACTCTTTTCCTTGCTCTACTTCTACATTGTGCTTCTTTTTTCCTAATTTAACATTCTTCCAGCATTCTCTTCTGAACTTGGTTTCATGCCACCCTGATTATTTCCTTAATTACAAGCTCTTTCTCTCTCAGTGACCCCCAGCCCCCTGGCTCTGTCTCACCCTTCCTCTTGCCTCGTCCCCTTTCCAGTCCTTTCAAGAGCTGCATTGACATTCCCTGTTACCAGCCTTCCCTGTTGCAAACCACATCTCCATCTGTAGTGTCTGTTTCCCCCGTCTCCCTGTCAGGCTCACATTCCCTACTGGTTTCAGTACATTTCTGTTTCTTTTTGTGTACCTGCCTGGATATCAGGGAGGGAAGCACTGAGAGCATTCTGTTTGTATTTCAGTCTTTAGCATGGCAATTGTAGGCAGGAGTGAGGAGAAAGAATTGCAGGGAAAGAACCACTTCATTCCTGCAGCACTGCAATAAAGCATGCTCAGTACAGATGGGGCCCTTTACCTGCAAAACTCTACAAAAACTTTCCAATGGATGAAACCTTTTCCCAATACTTTCTTGGATTTTATTTGGGGCAACAAAGACCATATTGTCACAACTATACAAAATTTCAATTGTGTCCTTCCATTTTATCTGTAAACGGTATTTTGTATACTTTGGTATGCACTGTAAAAGAAATATTATATACTAATATTTATTATATTATTCTATATACAGTGTATTCCATAATTAAAAATATCATACCACCTCTTGCATCTTTCAGGTTCTGGGAAAAAAATACTTACTAGGGAAATACTTTCTTATTCCTCTCAAAAATGTATCTGTGTCTCAGTATCGAAGCTTGCCTGGAGTAATAGCCTTTTTACCCACAATCATTTTTCAATTTACTGTGTTAAGCATGCTATGCAGTTCTATAACTAAGCAAACAAAGGTAGGAAAGCTGCAGTGCTCTGTAGGGAAGTGATATAATTGAAATACAAAGTGTAATTTCAGCATTTAAGAAAATATTATGCAAGAAAATCATAATTAAAACTAAAGATTTTGTTTACTATTTATTATGAATAAATGGATACTTGTCAACCTGAAGTTATATCTAATGTTGCTATTTTTAAGTATCACTTTGAAGAGTAAGGAATAGGACTAATTTAAGCACAGAAGATAATTGCATTTGTCAATAAGGGGGTATGTTCTGTTCTATTTTTTCATTGTGTAGCACTCATTTAGATTCACTTTTAGTGCATGTAAAGTCTTTTGTAAAATGGGAGTGATAATAAAAAGGAATTTGAATACAAGACTATAAAAAGAAGCAATGCAGAATATTTTAGGGTTGGGTTTGAGTTTTTTAAATATTGAGTAGATAACAATTTGCTGCAATATCCATAAAATGTTAACAAATAATCATAATAAATAATTCAAATATGGGTCTTAGATGTATTTACGTATTTTTTTAAGCGATAGATACTAAGCTATTAGGAACTGGTGTAGACACTGGTTGTAAATGTTTTCTTTGCTTCTGTTTTAAATAATAATAAAGCAGATTATCCTCTTCTCCATACATATTGTAGGTTCACTAGATGCCTATGCCTAGCTCCCAATCCGGTTTCCCAAGACCCCCTCATCCCACACAAAAAGGTACCATACAAAGATGATGTTTAACTTTTATATACTGTTTTGTTACCAGACCTCTTACTAAGCACTAGAACAATGNTGCCTAGCTCCCAATCCGGTTTCCCAAGACCCCCTCATCCCACACAAAAAGGTACCATACAAAGATGATGTTTAACTTTTATATACTGTTTTGTTACCAGACCTCTTACTAAGCACTAGAACAATGACATTTACTGCCGCATTTACTTTCTAATTTCCGTTGATTTTTTTCTTCTCCACCTGGTTACTGACCATGTATTTGCCTGCCTACATCATTACGTTTTCTTTTTCTCTCTATGTATCCCACATTCCCAATTTTCTCTCTCCCGGCAGTTTCCCTGCCAAGTACTGTACCTTCATTTTCATTCCATTTAAACACAAATTGCTTTACACATTATCTAAAACCCTCTAAAACTGTTGTAGTTCTGCACCATCTTCATCATTGACCATTCTTTCCTTGTCATGTTCCTGTCATGTGTTCCTTTGCCCAAATCGCTCACAAATGATTTTGTGCTTTTGTCTCAAAGCTATCCTGGTAAGAACAGGAAGATGAATCAAAATTTCCCTGTTTCATGCTGCTATTTTTTTGTCTTTTCCATTTATTTCAAATTTAGTAGCAATTGCCTCAGCTTGTACCTTTTCAGCTTTCTTCCAAATAATTTCCAACTTCTACATGCCATCATTCCAGCTGCTCCTGAGATCAGCTCCATCATTTTCTCCTATGTCTTCTTACCCTGCTCTGTTCCCTGAATTCTCAGGTCTATCTGTTTTTTTACCCCAACGGCCTGTTTTCATTGCAAGAAGCCCTTTGCGTTTTCCGTGTCCTCAAAGTTCTTCCGTCCTGCTCACTCTGAATCAAGTTTTTCCTCAGCTATGTATTCTTCTCTAGTAGAAAATTTGTTCTCCTTGTCCAGTGGTCAAATTTTCACACCTCAGTTCCTTACTCTGCTGCAAATATTATTTTTTTCTTCTAGCATATTATCAACCTTTCTCCTTATATATCTGTTATCTACTCTCCCTGTCTCTTAGCAAAATGAAAGCCCTTTCCCACCAATGTCTTGCCTTTCTTTAGTTCTCCACCTCTTCTCTAGATTCATATTAACAATTCAGTTAAGCGTAATGCTAAATGGTTTCAGATTATACTTTCCTGAAGTAAGAAAAAGACCCACTCGGCTACCATGCACACAAAACCTTCCAGGCCATCTGTCTTTCTCCCCTTCCAGAAAGGACAAGGCAGGAAATAGAGATGTTGAACAGATCCAGAAACAGAGAAAGAAAATAACAGCAATTCAACACACTGACTGCGCAGTCCTGTATGAAGTTCCTTGCAAAGCCTTTAAAGGCTACTGAACAAGAACAAGAAAGAAATTATGATTTAAATTTGCCCATTGCAAGAACCTAGTGTGTGCATTTTGCTGCCCACATATTAGGGGAAAACTGCCCTGCAGTTGCGCTCCATATGAATAAAAATTACTTATATACAGCTTCAGTCATTTGAATGCAAACCTAACCTAAATTGTTTCTGCATTGTTTTGAAACTTGTTTAATCTATTTTTCAACAAGCAAAATCCATGTAATAATCTCAGCAACTGATAGTCCTTGATTCTTTCTTGTTATATTTGTGTTTGAAGGATGGATATCTGAAGGACTTCCACAATGAAAAGGAACTTTTGGTGGTTCTGTGAAGCTACTGCACACAGTTCTATTTCTGATGCATAAATCTTGGACAAAAGTGTGTGGAAATATGTGATGATATTTTTTATGAGATCAAAAACTTTATTGGAAAAGGCCATTATCAAGACTGTGAAGTCAAGCATTCCAAAATTAGGAAATGTGGAATTAAGGTTGTCTTCTGCACCTTTGTTCAACTGTCTTTGTGTATGTGTCATGATACAATCTTTAATTATATGATTAGATACTGTATTTTTCACAATACCTTGTCTCATTCAGTGCAGAGGACAAAAATATAGGTGAATAAATGGATATGTGTCCAATATTTTCTTCATCTTCAGTGGTCAGTGTGTGTTCCAATGCTTTATATAATGCTTGGTTTATATATAATACTTCCATCATTAGACATCATGCTTTACAGAATAGTTGTGAATGATTATCTAAATGTCTTCCATATATTAAATCTTAATTTTGGCATTTTCTAACAGTGATTTCTTCACTCATGTCCTAGATAACTATCCTCTAGGGTTGTGTTATTAACAAGTAAACTACAAAGTCATCAGAAGTTTCACTGTGAGACAACATCTGAAAACCATATTGAATCTTAATCCTAAGATTCACAGTGATAAAGCTAACCACGTAAATGATAAATTTTAATACCTTAATATGAGCAGTGTGACCTAAAGAATGACCATTTTGCTATGGGAGTTTTACAGATACTTGCTGAGATAAAGACAATCTTGGGATACTTTTCGTGCTCTTAGGCACAGAATCTTCCTTTCATTCTTCTTGCAACCTGTATCACCTCTAACAGTGTCTCCATCAAGCTTTCTTTTTCTTGGTTCTCTCTCATTTCTGGGTTTTCTATCAGTCTTAATATCAACTTTCAAATTTTATAGTCTTTTTCTTGACCCTTTTTCTCTCACACCTTTCAATGCAAGTTTCTTTTTATATCCAGTCATAATTCCAGCCTCTAAAGTTTTGACTTCTTATGCCTAACATCCTTGTTAATCAAGATCCGGATGTCTCCAGATGCTGACTCATAACACTCTATCCGTATGCCACATGTCCAGTTACTCACCAAGATTTCTCCCTCTAAGAAACCTCAGATGACTTTACTTGACTTTCTTGCACTATCTGTGTCTTTCCTTCTATTCTCAACCACTAGGTTCTGTTCTTGTCTATTAATACGAGTAATTCAGTCCCCCAATTTCAGTCTCAGTTATTGTCAGCCAATTATTTTTATTACTTTATTTCACCGTGTCTTCCAGTGCCCTGGTTTCTGTGTTTCTGTCTATGTATTTAGCCAGTCTCAGTCACTCCCGCAGTCACATTTTCTGTCCTTATTTCCAATTCCAATCACATCAGACTTCTTGTCCTAATTTCTGTAAATCTTGAGTATTTTTATGAGTTCATGTTTGTAGACTTAGAGAAGATTACTGTTGGTTGCTAATCATAGATAGGATACATTTTCCAGTGCACGTCTACTCTCAAATTAACTAATGATTTTTTAAAAATAGTTTTCAATATCCTCAAATGACAGAACATTTATTTCTTTTCTAGGGACATCAGTGTTCTTTACAGCAACTTTAACTAAGGTGTCTTCTCTTTAGTATTTTCTTCATTTATTTTCCTCATGATATTGACTGTGATGACCAGTGTTAAGTACATTTCTTTTATGTGTAAAGCCCTTTCAATAATTGCATCTTTCTTCCAGAGCTTCTATCTCCTATCTCTGCATTTCTGTCTGTTCCTTTCCATGTCCCTCTTAATCTGAAGCAATTCCATTTGCATCCATAGCTGCCTAAAGACGAGGTCATCCATCTGTATAATGCCATGTAAAACAATGGCCATATGTTCTCTAAAGTATTAATTGATTAAACCTAAGAAAAGCACCTGATTCTTTATACATTTTACCAAGATTTTCCTTGCCTTTTTTTCCTCATTAAAACTCTTGAAACTGCTAAATGTCTCTCTATGTATATCAACTTGTAAATTCTGCATTTTTATTCAATTGACACTTGCTCATCAGTTATTCTGGTTTTATCACCACTTAGTAAGTACTATGGATTTGTTGTTACTCATTTACTATTGCATGGGACTTCTAGCAGAAAGGTGCTTGGGTTTAGTATAGAGCCAGAATTCTCAAATGAATGGATCAGGTAATTTGCAGAATGAAAATACATTTTCATTTTTCCTCGTGACATTCCTTTGTCTCTGTCAACCCATTTCAACACTGTTTGAGCTTCCCCCGTATTGTTGCTTTCTCATTTTCCTTCCACCTCTGTTTCACCTCCTCCCCTGCCAAGTACTACTTCTGAATATCCCAAATATTTCTTAATATGTCACTTCCTTGACCTGCCAGGCAATGTGTGTGTGTAAGATCTGGAGCCATGTGGCTTCTGGTTGACCAGGTGGCTGACTAGGAGGCACATGCATTCTGAGGGATCAGTGACAAGCCAGGAGATATGCATTTTCTGCTGGACATCTTGTTGCTGCCTCTTGGCAGCTGGGCAAATCAAACAGTACATGATGCTTCTCAGCAGCTGAAGGGCCAAACAAATGGTTTTTCAAACTGCAAGAGACCCACAGCCCACCTGTTGTGCAGGCCTGCTATAAAGGTTGAACATTTCAGCAGGGAAAAGAAGTCAGGAGCTGGAAACAAAGCTGTCAGAAGCCTGGAAGGCAAAGGGATTTTTTTTTTTCTAGATATGTTGAATAACTGCCCAAGGAAACATCTGCTACTTAGCTAGGCTGTTTATGGAAACAAGCAGCTGACTATTCTAGACCCATAGAAATATAAAAAGGTTCTGTGAAACAGCAATGAAAAAACAGTGGACTGACTTGTTTGGAGATAAACATTTCTGTGATTTTTAGGCCACTTAGCCTGTTATTCCATTAGGCCAGATTAAAAGGAAAAAAAAAAAGAAGCAACCAAGCAAAGAACCTAATCATTTCCATTTAATTTGTCAATAAAAATTCTTTTATTCAGCTTAGGAATCAACAAGCACTATGAAGGCCTGCCAGTGTGAAAATAACATGTCTTGTGAAAATGTGACTTTCAGCCATCTGACAGATAGCTTTTGCATTTGGCTTTTTACCTGGTTGATTATCAGGTTTCTTCCTTAAGCTTTCCATTTTTAAGATTTCTAAAGGTCAGTAAGACAACTGGTTTCAGTCTCTACAGTTTTGGTTAACTGCAGGCATAAGAAAGGACTGTCTCTGTAATGTGACTGCTCTGCTTTGGGTTATTCTAGCACCTCTCTAGATGAGAGTAGTGATCTGAGGTACCAGAAACCTGTGGGAAAGACAACAGAATAGAGCAAAGCCATCGTAGTGACCCACTGGGGAGTGATAGCTGCTGTTTTGTTATTGATCCTCCTCTGTATGCCAGAGTTTGTCAAACAAATTGATGCATTGGTGAAAATGTATGCCCATGCACTGTTCAATTATAGAAGCTGAAGGGTAGTGTGAGTGTGTTTTCTGCATTGCTCTTCTCTTTTGTCTTTCTTATGCTCAAAAGAAAATTTATTTTCAGACCTAGTGGTGATCTTAAGGGTGATACACTGTTAGAATTTTAGTGTCTAACCCTCAGTGACATTTAGTGGAACTGCCTTACGAACTCTTTCTGGTTAGTCCACCTGATTCTATTTTAGTTTTGTTCAGTCTTCATAAAATATTTGCTGGTTCAACACTGTTCTTTATTTGCAGTAACACATAATGCTTCATTTTCCTTCTGATTAGTGCCTTAAACTTCTGTTGCTTTTTGACTTCACTGTGTAACACCTTGTATTAATGTCAGGGTCATGCACTTATTATTCATGTGAACAGTGCTATTCACTTCAATGAAATTGTATACATAATAATAAATAACAACATTAATCTGTGTGCACTACCTTGAATTTCATTACTGTTGCAGAAGAT
Organism: Aleadryas rufinucha; assembly: GCA_013397815.1. Classification (NCBI taxonomy): domain Eukaryota; kingdom Metazoa; phylum Chordata; class Aves; order Passeriformes; genus Aleadryas; species Aleadryas rufinucha. Next base: position 152,692 of record VZTH01015267.1, on the reverse strand, counting down.
ATATCTCTGAAAATAGGTTCTCTTAATTTTTATACATTTTAGAAAGAGCTGGGCTCTCTCCATGCACACTAATTTAAATATTTTATTTTATTTCTCCTAAGCCTTACTAGCTTTACCAGCTCACAAGTTTTAAAGGCACTTGCTTTACTGATTTTTTTGGCTTGACAGACTATCCAATATAGTTTAGCTTTTCAATCTAGATTCTATAGTAGACATTTAAAACATCTCTTGCTAGTTCGTCTGTCTTTTATTGTTGGTACAGGAATACTCAATGAGGAAACAGACATTAAAGATTTATTTTGCTTCATATTTCATTGACCATGGATAAATACTGAAATTATCTTATAATGCATGGAAACCAAACAGCAATAAGTATGTTCCCTATCCCCCTGCCCAGGAGTCAGTACTTTGGCAGGTTTTCAACCCAAGCTAATCAATTAAAGACAACATTGATTAACTTAAACAGAAGGTGGTATTGATTGCAGGCAGTAACCTATAAATAGACAATTGTTTCATAGCGTTCATAGGTCATTGTTAGCTACACCTTTAAACTTCAAGGTACATAATCCTGTTATCTATCACCCAAAAAGCAAAGGAAGGGCAAAGAGTGAATATAAACTTACATATATGTTGCAAAGTACTCTTATTCAACTCTCTCATTCAACACATACTTACGTAAAATTTTTCACATTTTATTTGAAATTGCTATCTATTGCAATTTACGTCTCATTTTATAGCTGTATATATATGAAGCTGATGGAAATCAAATATGTTCCTAGCTTTTCTACTGAGATGAATGGTTAATCAATCAGATTTTCTTCCAACATGGTAATTTAGTTCACTTTTAAAGGAACTATATGTAAAATTAATGACTAAGCATGAACAGAGTCAAGTGGGAAAATTCAGGACAATAAGAATATTAAAAAAAACCCCACACTATGCTCCAAAGAGGCTATTAAGACTTCATATATAATTGTTTTGACTTTCATTTTTATTCATCCTACATGTTCATCTTATTCAAAGAGGGAAGGATAGGATGGATGGATTCTTACCTAATAGACTTCTGAGGTAACCCCAATTGTCTTGCTAGGTGGGAAGGATGGGCGCTGCAAGCCACCATCCTAGGTATTTTTGTTTCCCAGAAGTACTCTGTTCCCTTCATCTTCTCCCTCAGAATATAACTGAAACCTGAACAGGCAGGTAGAACATACATTTCTAGCATAGTCTCATCAGCTAAAAAATAAATAACATTTTCCCTTTTAGAGAAAGAACTAAAAGGCTTGATGTTTTTTTGTAAATCAGGATGAAAAATTGATTGAAACAATATTGTTTCAGTGAAATAGTGTTTCTGTAACCTACCATGAAACAGGTATAAATAAAGTGGATTTCTAGTTCATTCACAGCTGAACTCTAATTCTGAGCATTCTGAGGCTGGTTGAGAAGATAGATCTGCTGGCTGTAAGCTGTTTATCAGTATTTGCCTCTACAGTATTTAGAGAGCTGTCTCTTTTTCTCTTTCTTATATTTTTTTTCCCCTCAGCCACATTTACTACATCTTAGACAAGTGCTGGAAAGCAGCATCACATCATGTTAAGATGTGTCACAAAGAGGATTGTTTCTTGGCATTAGCTTTTTAAACTCTATAAAGATTTAAAAATTCCTGATGTTTGTGTATTACACCCATATAAAGGAATTCCATCTTTTAATATTAGTGTTGCATTCTTCTGTTAAATCCTTAAGACCTCACATCAACAGACGTCAAAATATTTAATTATTTGAGATTTTTCTAATAGTTGCACTTCCCTTGTGACTTCTGTGAAGCATGAAGAAGACAACTCTTACACCAAAATAACAGTAATATTTTTCAATTCTTCTAAAAGTATTGTGCTTTGAGAGCTAGTAATGTAGACTAGTAGCCAGTAAGTTACTTTATCCATTTAGCACACGTAGGAGGAAATCTATTAGACAGGGAGATCCATATGTCCTTCCTGAAAGGTGCTACAGCTTGAGTTGGTAAAAAGCATCCAATCCAGATTCGATATTAAATCTTGAATTTCAAGGTCAATGACTTAAACCATTAAATATGAACAGAACAGTGGCCATCCTGTTCAGTGGCCCTTTTTTGACTATCAGCCACCATCTGCATCAAAGAATAAAAAGTTTCTAAGCAAGCCATGTGAGCTAATCTACCAAGAAAAGTCATAATCAATTTCCTGTCTTATCCCTGCATGTCTGAAACTCTGAAATGAGGTTTTCAGAGAAAAGTTAAGACATTCTTATCTTAACCTTAATTTTCACATTATGCAAAAAGTTATTTGGTTGTCCATAAGTAGATGATTTTTGCTATTTGAGATGTTCCAGTGCATCTGAGACATCTGCATCTGCATCATGCCTCCAGAAGATCCAGGCCTTTCTGAAGCAGCATCTGGAAGCCTTACAGGATGTGGAAGGCTGACTCAAATCATACCAGATGTTGAATCAACCTCTTTTGCTCATTTAGAATGCCTTTGAACATACAACATTCTATACTTGAGTTATATTAAATGGAAATTCATCGTTTATGATATATATTGAATAAAAATACATTTATTGCTGTTTTAATTATAAAGGGAAGGCCTATGCCACTCCTATCATTTTTACACACAAAGATTCATGAGATATTTCTCTAGATCTTGCTCTCCTGTTATTTGCAGACTAGTCTGTATTTAACATAGCATTTGACTAAGATAGGAAAAAGTGAAATAGGGAGAAAAAGTTGTGGTTTTAAATTATTTTTAAAGCCCAAACTGACTGACTTTCAAAAGGATCTGATAATATTTACCATGTGTGACTCAAAAGCAGCTCTTTGGCCAAATAAATAAATGGTCCTGGATATGGCAGCCCTGAACTTTGCTAATGTGTCTTAGCATATTCTAGTACTTTCTCTAGTCTTTGGAACATCTTTGACTTCTGTCTGTATATTCAATAATAAAATCTTTTCATAGCTGCCTCCTTTTTCTTTCTGATTTGAAACAAATAATTCATTTTGGCCGTGAAGCTTGCAAGAGTAATCATATTAAAAAAAACAGCTAAAGAAGCAAAGTTGGTCTTTAGCAGATATTCAACAGAAGTTATTTTATAAGAGTGTGTAATTCTTTTCAATTGCTAGTGTAAACAAGTATATTGAAACAAAACAAAATTAGGCATCAAGCTGAAGGAAAGCATGTTCGTGCATAATAGTTCTGAGAAATTGTTTAAGGACAAATTATTCATGAGAAAACACTCATTTTGTAAATCTACAAAAATTAGTTAGTCCAAAATTAGTTTTTTAAATTTTGGTTATTTATTTTCAGAAGAAACTTAATCTATTATAATGTTTCTGCATGAATATAAGTTTGAGTAAATAGATACTTACTCATGTTTTTATTTTTGTTACTGATTCCAATTTGCAGCCTTGTGGCTGTCTCTGATAAATTGTTTTGAGCTATGCCAGGAGTAACTGGGAATCTACTAGAAATTTTATCATTGTAATATCTGAACAACTTTGCAGTCTTTAATGGATTTAGTCTTCACATCAGGAAATACTCCTGTGATGCAGAACAAAGCAATTATCTTTATATCATAGAGGGGCTAAGGAGCTTGATCATGGATATATCAGAAATCTGAGGTATATCAGAGACTGAACCTAAATCTTGCAAGAGCTTAAGATTTTATTCTGCACTTCATGTTTTGCCGTCCCTATTATATGTTCTTTCATTCTTTCTCATTGTACAGACATATGGAAAACTAGATGGAATTTACCAACTTGAATTCATCAGTGACAGGATTTATGTCCCAAAACTCCATGCTAACAGAATACATAGAGCACATCATCTGTGCTTGCTCTGCACTTGCTCAGACTGATGGCTAACCTCTGTGAATATCAGGGTAATGACAAAGTGCACCTGGTCTAAGTCTTGTTTTTTCTTTGTTAGACAAAGCTTTGAAAATACAGCAACATATGCTGCCTAGCATTATTTGATTTTTAGTTGATTTTATATGGATGCTACTCACCAAGTTGACCCTATGTATTCATCTTTTGTAAAAAAGATTGGACATAAATTCTAGATTCTGATAGTTCTACATGGATATAACCAGTTTGGTTAAAACACCTTGCATAAAGACATTTCAAAGGTTTGAAGCTACAGTAGTGGCGAATGGATTATTTAATTCGTGTAAATTCTACCAGCTTCCTAACCCAAAGTTACACTGAACTTTTTTTCTTCAGCTTTATTGTGTACACACAGGCTCAATACCTACTATACTTTTATTCATAGAAGTGAAGATAAACCAATATGAGCTTTCTGTGCTGCAGGAGCTGAAAGCATGTATGCATTACTGCCCTGTCTTTTTAATGTTTCAGTCAAAAACACAAAGAAGATGTAAAATTTAATTATACCTGAGCCATCAAATGCAAATCTGTCCACAAGTATGTTATGGCAACAGCAAGGTTTTATGTGGAAAAGTATTTTAATGTGTTTCTTCTAAGAGTTAAACTGATGTTATGCCAGCAATGGGGCAATAGCGTTCATTAACTCTTTTGATGTGATCATCCCTATGTCCCCTACAACAGTATCGAAATTACTGTCCCATTCATGACCAGGTAAACAAAAGTTATTGAAGGAATGTAACCAAATAATATCATTTCCCTTAAAACTTTACACAAATACTGAGGAGAGATGATGACTATGATGTTAGTGACTGTGCTGGCAAATGCCTTTGATTTATTTGGGAAGTTATATATGTCCATGAACCTGTATTCTGATCACATTATGGATTCAGGCAACATTCCCGATCTCAGGCCTTTCTGTCAGACTCACCTGCAAATCCAGACTTCAGACCTGAAGGGTTGTACTGAGTTCCATCTTGTAAGCATTGCATGAGGGACTTCTTGACTGTGGACAACACTATGAGGATGCTTATTTGGAAGTATCACTCCAGTCTGAAGCGTTTTGGTAAGGAATAATGCACAAGGTGAAGGGTAAAGCAAAACCTTTCAAGTACTGTGTTTCTACTTAAAAGGGAAGAGCCAGTGAAGGAATTAGAAGAGAGTGACAATTCAAAGAAGCAGACTAGGAAAATATTTTTGCCATACAAATTTGTTTATACAACTGAGACAGAAACTTTAGTAGGTGAGATATGAGGAGAAACATCATGTGAATTTATAGCTAGAAAGAGGGGTAGGAGAATGAGGGGCAGAGACTTTTTATGAGAATAAATTTAGACACTGTGTTGTAATGAAGAGTCAGAAGTTACAAACAAACAGGATACCTTGATTTTGAACTTTACTGTCAGACAAGATTAAAAGAGTAGTTCAGAGTGACTAAGAGTAGTAGTGGGGAGGATGAGGAGGAATCTGAAGAGGTGAATGATTAACATCTCTGTTTTCTCAAACTAAGATTGTCAGAGCAGCGACACATTCACACAGAGGATCAGAAAAGCAGACTGAGGTTTTATGTCAGACAGAAGGGAACAGACCTGGAGTACAAAGGGCTGTGTCAATTGTCAACATGGTTATGGTGACTGAATTTCAGTTTATGGATTAGACTACTCAGATACGAAGTACAGAGAGAGAGAGACAATGCAAGGAAGATTGAAGCCCTCAGAAATTAAAACAGAAAGTTGAGGAAGAAGCAAAAAATGTCAAACCAAGAAAGTTAGCAATGTGGAGGGAGAATAAGAAGATCCCAGCAAAGGGAGAACAATATTTGAATGCCAAAAGCTTTTTAGGAAATACTAGTCTAGAATCTACCAGATATAGTATGAGGTACTAGTTCTAATATTTGTTTATATAGAAGTCATTAACACAGACATGTTTAATAAAAGTTTCAAAAAATCAGCTGAGTAGTGACAGAATTGATGGTCAAGGAAGAAGGCATTTCCCAGCATTTTGCAAGAGTTGTGATCATTCATCCATGTATTTAACATATTCTTAGCAAATTAGGAACATGGATGTATTATATCCATGTTGTTACGCAATAGGTAGCTATAGGAAGGTTTCATAGATTTTAACATATTATCAATAATGTCCCTAAAGTCATTAGGATTTTTATAATGAATTATTACAGTGTGAGTTCTAGAAATTTTATTGGATAATTTTGCTAAACCTCTGTGGTAGTTGCACTTAAGGATTTTGTTTGTTGTGGTAATCAGCTTTCAAAAAATGTTAACACATGGCCACATTTTCTCTCCTTGTATTTAAAGAGAAAAACCTCTATTTCTGTCAGATGCTACTGATTTGCCACCTAACTGAAATGAGAAATAAATTATACCAAGTCACTGCACTTTAATGTCTGATACCAGATAAAAGGTGTGTAGACAGCAGAAGTTTCAAAGGGAGATGCCTTCAGCTGGAACTTGGTAAACCTGCAGGGGAGGGAAAAGTTTAATATTTTGAAGGGGCCACATAGTCTTCCATACCTTTAATCCTGCAACAAGCTAAGAAATACATAGTGTAAGTGAGCAGATGTTCTTAACAGCCTTCTAGCAGCCTGTTTTTGTGAAGGGTGCCAGCTAGTGATTTTCACTGCTTGTAGAAAACCTGCTTTGTATTGGTGTAAGTGTTAAGGAGAGCAACTGAAAATACACCTCTATGTACTTTGTGAAATGAATGTATGTATATTCATGTTATGGAAGAAGAAAATTATGTTATCGGATTTGGAGAGGATATTGTAACTCTTTTGCTAGAGCAATCTTTTTACTAAAGGAGCTTAAGCTGCAGAGAAAACACATTATTCCTTGGGTATTGCATGTAATAAAATATGATTTAAATGGAAGATATTGAAATAAAAGTTTCAATTTAGGAACTTGTGTGTATTGTTGTGAAAAGCCTAGTCAGTTATGTTTATAGCTTCATCTTTTCATAGAAAGAAGCGTAGAGATTCCTTGTCCTTGTGCAAGTACAGTAGGTTTTAGATAACAGGATCAGATCCACAATTTGCCTTTCTTAAAACCTACAATAAAAAAAGAAAATAAATGCCACCATCATACAAACTACAAAGGTGAAAAAAATGCTATATCTTGCATTTTCCTACCTCCTGTGGCTAGGGACAGAATGCAGACATGCCACAATAATGTTTTTTATTTCTACTGTTCAAACCATATTAATGAGAACATCATTTTGGAGAACTAATTATTTCTATTTGTCTTGTGTCACACTTTCTAATTCCCCTATATTAGCACAGCCAAAGCAAATTAATTGCTTTTCCAGCAGTTGAACCTTGTCCAAGAATGAGCTCACATTCCCTTCCAGTTTTGCAGTTTCTAGGAGTGCATTGTGTCAAAAATTTCTCTTGATACTAAACATAGCCCAGAGAATATCTTTGCAGATTTCTGTTGCTGCTCACTTGATGAAATTTATAAGTTTAAGTGACCCACTAGGAAAGATAAAGTTCTTAGCTGCAAGATTATACATCAAAACAGTTAAAGTGAAATTAAAATTAAATGAATGAATCTCACTGAAGCAAAAAAAGCAGTAATTAATGGTTCCCTTAATTGTCTTCATAAAATATTTGCATGGGTCTAATTTGCATAATTTGCATGTATTAATTAATCTTTCAAAGGAATTTTGTGCTGAGAGAAGCCAAAAAATCTCTTTGTTTTATTTAACATCTAATGAAATATTTATCTTCGTTAATGAACTTCTCATCTTCATTAAAATAAAAATTGCACAAGTTTGTATGTTTTAAATGTTTTTATAATTGAAGTATACAAAAAAAATCTCTTCAGACCTACAGTATCTGAAAAACAAACACATTATTGCACATTCTGTGTCATTTTGACTACAGCGACATTTAAAATTGGAGAAACCCTATTCCCTCTACCAAAAGTTTTCAAGGGCTTTTAAATTATTTCAATTTTATCTTCATGGATGATAATATTTTGGTTTTTTATATTTTACAAATAGGGATGACAAGGTAAATATTTTGGTATTTTTTTAAATGGCCAACCTGTGATACCTAACTGGTTTTATAGAACAGATATTATGCATAGAAAAAGAGACTGGCATCATAGGTTGGAATTTAAAATACTGCAGGAGTTTGTACATTATATGGGGTTAGTGTATACTCTACAAGTCAAACAGTTGAGGAAAAAAAAAAGAGTTGGTGAGTTACTGCCTGGCATTTAATGATTGAACCTGAAGTAAAGACTGACAAATGTAAGTTAAGAAGGACTGTCCTGGCTGTGGTGATCAGCAACTTTGAGACAGTACCCAAAACAGCCAGACATGCAGAATAAAAATATGCAGTGAAAAAAAAGAAATCATCAGTATTGAAGTTTTGTGCAAAATTTGAATCTAGAACTGTGAGGAGATTAGAAGAAATTAAGAGCTAGTTCTGTAAAAAAAAAACAGGTATAAGAGGACAGTGATTGGGTGTTTTGGGACAAAGGTGAAGGCTATTACTGAAAACGAGGACTACCTAAAATCCTAAAGTAATCTATCAGCTACTTAATATTGCTGGAAATAGTGTCTGTGGACACAGAAGAGGAAGTATGGTTAAAATAGCGTCTATACAGAATGTTAACACTGTGCGTAGTAAGATGGGTGAAAAGGAGTTTTGCTTACTTCAAGGATGAGTACAATATTATTGGAAGAATGAAAATATACTTGAAATAAGGAAATGATTGGGGATTTAGGATACAAGAAATTATATTTGCACAGTGGAACAGTGCAATGGGATTTTTACTCATTTTCAACATGCCCGCATTTGCTTAAATCCCTGAACAAGTTTATAAACACATTAATGTGTTTGTATTCATTTTAGACATGCAATACCTGAGAAAGCCAGCCCTGCAGAGACCGAAAAGTAGGTGCTCTTTAAGAATGCTTTAGAATTTAATAAAGGGGATGTTTAAGCTATCAAGATTGTATACAGGGTCATATATTCTTTACTACATTATCCTATAATTTTTTCAACTGATAAGATATAGTGGGACTTTGCTGATACCATAATGGCAGTATAGATATTTCTCTGTGTTATGAAGGTGTGGAATAGCTGCTGAGGCAATGTAATTATCTATAAAATACCCAAACAATATCAGTGGGAGGGATATGTTCCACTTCACACATTTGTGGGGTAGATGTCTTTATCTGAGCTATTTGGCTGGACTCCTATTAAAGTCAATGAAGAGTAATAGACACATCTCTCCCTTTGAAGAAAACGAATCACAACTTCCAGTTTCTTCATTGATTATAAAGGGAGTCTGCTAAACCAGCTCAAATGTAACTACGTACGGTGCAGATGTCTGCAGTTAATGTGATGAATCTCATGTGTTGTGTATTTTCCTTTTTGCTTGCCTCAGAATTCCAGCATCACTTGTGACAGTAATCACACTACTAGGCAGCTGCATTTCAGTCACTTCTTGTAACTACTGATGTTAGAAATGGGTAATTTTGCATCAGTTCTGGAAAAATATCCTAGCTTGACAATTCCTTTTCTGTTTCATATAATTCTGTACAGTTTTGAAAGTTACTTAAAGCATAACTCTCAAATGTAGAAAAGAAAACTTGAATTCTGCATTAATGCTGAAACTTTGCAGCATTTGTTTCATTTGGATGCTACCACACAAGGCACAAGCCATGAAACAAGAGTCAGAGAAGCATTCTGAAAACTCTGAAATAAGAACAAAAGCAGCCATAAACTGAGAGATAGATGAAGTACCAAGAAAAAGAGGTAGATGAAGTATCACAGAACTCTAGAAGGGAAAATAGTATCATATTACTCACACATTTGTGTTTTATTACTATAACTTTATTACTGTATCGTTACTGATTTGTAATGGACAACTAGTAAATGCTTTGCCTTTTTAGTGTAGCTATGCTTGTAAACAAGACATGGGCTGGAATTAACTTGATGTCGCATAGAAGTCTTCAATGTGGACATCTGCGTCTGTGCTTGTCACCCTTGACCCTCGCTGGAGGGAGTGGAAAGAAATGTCTACAGTAGACTTCATCCTGTTTATATAAATAATAATTAGAGTACCCCAGTACAGAGTACTACAAACAAATTTAGTAATCTCAATCATATTCCAGAAAAGCTGCATTCAGTTTCTGGAGGTGAGAAAGTAATTTCTTTGTGGTTGTTCTTGTTTGTCAGGTATGGAATTTTTTTCGCGTACAATAAATCCATTTTATGGCAAGGGTTGTAATTATACTCCGAGATTGTCTCATTGTAAAGAATTGATGTAGCATTTGACACAGTCACAAGAAGTATATGCTGAGGAGTCACTGTTTGGCCCGTTTTACATTTTTCAGCAAGGAATTGAGTGGATAATATCGATTTCACAATTAAAATAGTACCATTTGTTGGGGTTGCTTATATGCTTTACATCTGATGTTTTGCTCTGAATGGCAAAGGAATAGCTCATTTTGCATGCTTCAGTGCATTTTTAACCAATGCCTTAAGCCAAAACTAAGTTTTTATGCATAAAGAAAGAAATAATATATACTGATTTCTTGATGGCAACACCAATGCTTTGGTGTCACACAAGGGTGTTGTGAAACTTAATTAATATTTGTAAAGTATTCTAGATCTTGGATGAAAGGCACAGTAGAAGTTCAGTTATGTTATTAACTTCTGCTTTTATATTTTCTTTGGTGATGGATCAGAGTCCTAGGCATTAAAAAGTGGCAAAGAGAGGCAATGCAAGATACAGCAATTAACAACTATTATCGGCTAATTATAGTTAGTTTCAAATCTTGTACAGGGGAATAGCTGGAAAAATATTTTATGGGATTTAGCAAACTTGATAGCCTAAATTTTGTGTAAAGGTAGCTTATCTGAATCATCATCTGAGAAAAATTTAATAGACTGACTTAACGTTAATTATTGACTTACGTTAATTATTTTGCATTAGATCAGAAGTGGTGTATTACTGAGTGACAGCATTTTGGTTTAGTACGGGACAGTCTCTCTTTTATAATCCTAAACTAACTGAGGGGTCAGAAATCCTGTTAAGGAGAATGAGAGTTCAACATTCACTTAAAATATTGAAGAGGCAAAAAAGCAGTTAGGCTTAAAATGTAAATAAAACTGTACGGTGAGATTTTATCAGGCAGGCAGCCCTTTGTGCAGTGTTAAGAGTTAAGAAGGCAATCATCTTCCTAAAATATCACTGCAACTTAATTGCTCTATTTTGTCAGTTGAAGAAAAAGAAAAAAAAGATAACCTTGCCATCAATAAAGCTATATTAACTTCAACTAGCTGAGGGTCTGATGATTTAATTTAAAAGTAGCCAAAGATTTTAGGTTTTGTCCTTTTAGTCCTTGGCAGTAATATTTAAAAAAGAGGCATTTTTGTGTCCTTGAGAAATAGGAAATATTTATAATACTTTATTTTAAGATAAACAATTTTTTAATATGTCTGTAGTACTCATATAAATTTCATATTGTAAACCAAAAAAAGCAAGCAATTACTATGTTAAATCTACTTTAATTCTAAAAATAGTGTTTTCTCAAAGTGGTTATTTTTATATTGCTATGATTAAGAATAAAATAAAACAATTTAGCCTTTGTGTAATTCAAGCATTTGGCTTTCCCATGGATTTGATGTGGAATTTGACCCATCTCTATTAGTATCTCAAGTTCCTATGAAATTTTAAAAAAATCAGCTAAGAAAAGGAAGTATAAAGGAAGTGAAACTAAAATTAACACATTTGGAAGGACTACTTAGCCAGCATCACGTTCTATCTAAGCTAAAATTTGCTGTCAGCATATATCTATAATAAGTATTCTTCCAGTGAACTGCCAGCTGGCTTGTAAAGAGGAAAATATATTCTATAGAACAGACTGCTAGCTTTAAAAAGAAATATTTTGCTTTTGCTCATTGTAGGGTTCCGTAACACCTGAAGGACATCCTGGGAGACAGCAGCATATATAATGATAATGTGATGTCATTTTGTTTTTCCTAGTTGAGAAACACAAAGTGTGTACCAGTAATGGTAAAAACATTTTTTCTATTATATTCTTGTCAGCCTTATTTTTTAAAAGTGATGCAGCCTCTAATAGCTTAGGAAAAGCAGCAATAGCATAATAGTGTGTTTTGTCATGGATGTTAGAAAGGATGGATCACAATGTGCTACAGCTGGCCTTGGAAACAAAGTGTTATGAAGGCAGGACAAAAAAATTTACAGTGCTGCTTTATGTGCATGAAATTAGAATATGGATTGTTGAAAATATACAATGCTGTATTAGATAATTCAAGTTTTGACTTGTTTAGTCTCTGTGTTGATTCTGCAGATTTTGCCTGTGACAAACTATCGGTGCAACCATTGCATTAAAAGACATGTATTTTTCATGATATTGTTTCATGCTGCAATATGCTGGCTACAACTCCTTTCAAGTAATCAAGCTATATTGAATACAAACATAAAATAAAAAGCAGCAATAATTTTCTTTCGTTTTTAGTTTTATACTCTGGCTCAAAGATATACACTCTTAGCCATTGGAGAGAGAACAGTATCTTTGCACATTGATGAATTGGACATAAAATACTGTGGTTGGATCAGACTCCTTGGCTTCACTGGAAATACTGAAAGCATCATAAGAGTAGTACACTGACTAGAGGATCAGTTCCATTTTCAACCTTGCTATCAAATTTGTTATGACAATCACAGTCACTTTCGCTGCAGTAACTATGTCATCTCATGCAATCTGGTTCCCAATGCTAAAATATTGAAAGGCTAAAACACTATTAAAACATACAAATATCAGTTCTATTCCAGTTCCAAATGGCCAATAGTTCCAGAGCTTGATCTTAAACATTCAGTGCACAGAAGAATCCTCATTTTATAAGGTTTCCCTCTAGGTTTTTTCATATTCTTGCAAAACCATTGACTCCTTAGATTTTGTAGCTGAAATTAACTTTATAGCCAAATGTATTTTACCAGGCCAGATATTCAATAAGTATATTCAGGATTTACTCAGTTCTTGCCTCTCTTTCTACTAAAGTAGCACAACATTAAGGATAGTACTAGATAGTACTAGACTAGGCTTTAAAATCTGCCTTTTCAGGATCTCATATCACAAATATATTTGTAAAGACCATTTAAATACATCCATCATCCTGGGAGACTACTCCAGAGCTGAGTTCCTGCAATAGAGTTGGTTTATGTCTCTTGTTATTATTTAATGTATATACAAGGAATGATCAGTTGCTCTTCTGTGATAAGCAAATCAATTAATTTTATTTGCATATTGTGGACTCTATTCCTTGTAGAGGAATACTAGTACAGGCTACCGTACTAGTAGCCTGTTCTGAAATTATTCCAGTCTAATTTCACCTTGAGCATGGGTAACCAGCATCTTAAACACTGTTCCAGGGAATGTCCTGTAAGTGACTTGTACAATGCCGTTAGTGTGTTGCTACTGACAAGAAACGGTGTAAGTGGAAAGCTGGGGGAGATGGGGAGAGGGAGGGAGATTGGGGGGGGAAGAGTAAAAGCAGCCAGGAAGTAACATTTTTCATTTCCTCTGTCTTGAGAAAATCACACTTTGAAGCAAGAAAATTTTACAGTTCAGATATTTTGCACAGCTCATTGCTTCTGACTCCAAGGTAGTCACTTGATCCCAAAGTCACTGGTCAAGACTGCTCTGTGGTTTAATTTAGCCATTCTCTTTTCTTTTGCTTACTTTTTGATGATGAACCATGGTGTTAAGTTCTCTCTGGGAAAGCATGCTGCTTCCATATGGTCTGGGATTTCTGTAGTGGGGTGCATCCAGGACACTGTCATGACATGCTGTTTCTTCTGAGGAATCTCTACTGGCAAAGACACAGAGTGGTGCCAAATTCAAACCACCTGGCCCTAAGGCTAATTGAGTTTTTCCTGGGAGGGTAGAATAATCATTTTGAAGTACCTATCTGAAATTATGTTACCACTGAGAGGGAATGGAGAAGATTGGCTTGTCACTGCAGTACTTAAATGCATCTATGAAGATGTATTCAAGATGGAAGTTTACAATTAGTTAGGGGAAAGAGTATGAACTCTGAATTGAAAAGCAACCTACCTGGGCTAGCATTAACACTTGTCACAGAAGCAGAGTTCCCTCGTAATCTGAAGTGCTGGTAGTTTTCATTCTGGATAAGAACAAAAGCCTTTTGCTTAAGTGCTGCTTCATAGCTAACTACTGGTTTAAACCCCATAAACATGTTTCAGCTTGAAGTCTTCCTCAGATTTAACATGAGCTGATTTTATTTTCAGTTTTGTAGTTGTGCTGCTCATGCTAAGCCCTGGGAACTTCATTAAGGTCTGTGTCTGTGTGCTGGAAGGATTATGTGTGACTTCAGTTCATAGCCCATTTCCTAGGGCATGACTCCTGATTTGGTTTCTGTTGCCTTGACTCTTGTTCTGGAGCTGAATGGCACTGCTTGGTGCCATTGTCTTCCATAAACTTGCTTTCATACAAAATGCCTAAAAGCAGGGAGGTTATGTTACATATGTTTTGACATCCCATGCATCGATAATAGATTTTCCATAAGTTTGCTGCTGTGCAATCTATCTGTTTTACAGTCTCATTCCTTCCTGTTCTGCATGTGACTACTTCTTCATGTTTTGCATTGGGTGGTTACTCTGTTTTAGCACACAGATGAGAACAAGGTTGGTTGTGTATTAAAGCGGGGGGCTAATGTGATACTGATGTTAAAAAAGGATTCCACATATTCCAGAATTACATATGCTGACTAATATAGCGTTCTCTATTTTCCAGTAAGCTTTGCAGCAGTTCAAGTGGCATCTCAGTCACATACCTTTGTATTAATTGTGGTGTTTAATCTGAAAACAACAAAACACTAGTCTGCCTTTTCGTTACTTGGGTAACATGAAATTCAAATGACTTGTTTAAAGAAGATGTGGCTGGGGGAGAAGGGTGAAGTAGGTTTCTGATTCTGTGAATCAGAAGAGGTGCTTTGCGTAGGAGTAGGTATTAGAACTAAGTCTTTTCTTGTGTTTTGAAAAGTAGTGGGGGTAAAGCTCTAGAAAATATAATACCTTAGAAAAGCTCGTCTTCATAAATTATTTGTATCTGCTGAAAGAAATTGACATCACACTGTTGATGGAGAGTACTAACTATGGCCACAACTATTCCTATCAGAAAAATCATGACCCATGTTACTTTTTCAGAATTGTATAAAAGATCTTTATTAATTCACATTTTATTATGGGATCTATATACACATGTATCCTGCCTGTTGTATTACCTTTTAGTTACGTGACGGAAAGGATTTGTGTGCGTGTTTCTGTTCTGTGTGTATATGGAGGGTAGTTTTAAAGAAATACTGACTTCTATGTACTTTTGCTTAGATATTTTCTGTAATTCAGCTCAGAAGCAGAAACTGCTGAAAGCTCCAACAAACCCTGGTCTACTGTATTTTGTCCCAATTTCATTTTATGAACACATTTTCTCTCCAGAAAAGGAAAGTAATTATTTTTAAGCATATTTGAAGCTTAACTGTATGATTGATATCTTGTATGTAAGATTACTTTGATGATGATGTTTAGTGTAAAAAAGTGATCATTTGGGCAAAGCACTAAAAAAGAAGGAAAACTGAGAGAAGTGAAAGAAGACTAATGGGACTAAAAGGATGAGTGGCAAATCCTGTTTCCATCTAGACTTTAAAAAAAAAAAAAAAAAAAAAACAAGCCCAAAACCAAATAAACAAAGGGAAAGAAGGTACCAGGCAGAAACCATGTTCCAATATTCAATTCTTTTTCAATTTTATGCTATTACATCCAAGGTTGCTTGCTGATACTAAAAAAAGTTGTTTATGTTTCTGGAAATACAGCAGCAAATAAAGTACACCTTTTTGTAGAACTTAAAACTGTTTTATGCAGGACAGATTGTTCAGCACCAAAATTATCCACACTGTGATACAAACAGCACTGAGCACAATGAGCTGTGGAAGCTCACAAGCTGATTGTATTTAGCTGTGACTTCATCCTTTAATAACTTTTCCACATGATTCTTCAGTTGAAAGGGTTTTGTTCTGTTTTGTGTCTCTGTTGTTGTTGTCTGTCATTATTTTTTTTTTTTTATGAACATGAAGTGACACAGTACAATGCCTTAGTGACTCAGGTTCAGTGATTGTAAGCAATCGGTTCTGTTGTCTTTTTTTGGATATGGCTTCTTCTGTTTATACAAATAGAAAAAGGGTTGCTAAGTTCCTGAAGCAACAAGAAAAGACAGTGTGATTTTTAAGAAAAGTCTATTTATTTCAAACAATTTCTCACCTTACTAGTTCAGTTTTTTCAGTCCTCAAAATGGCCAGTTTTATGCATTCTATATGATCTTTAAATAATAGAAGGTGACTTATTCAGGTACTCCCCTGCTTTGTTAGTTTACTAAAGACCAGATTGCTGCCCTTTAGCTTACTCCCACAGTAACAGGGGAGTAATGGAAATATATATTAATGATTAAAACACATGGTAAAATTACTGAGAGAAGATAGTTAAATATTTGAAAATAACTGTGAAAAAAGGTGTTTAGATGCTCTTTTTTACACATCCATGGTTTAGTTTTATGTCTTAAATTAGAATTAAAATCTCCTACATATAAATTGCTATTTTAAAAAGAAACACATGGACATCTCAGTTTCCTGAATATTTGCACTGAGTATTAACACAAATATATTTGTACATGAATGTTAAGTAGAGAAATGAAAGGTGTATGATTAATAACAATATGCAAATTTGAAACTAATTTATTGGTGTTACACAAAGGGCAAACTGGGATAGTGTTTGGCCAAATATGTTTACATACTTCGTATTTGCATGCGTTTAATGAACATGCAGTGTGAAATCACCCGTCTTTGCATAAAAACTGGATGAGCACTTTTTTTAAAGAGCAAATGGCTTGAATTTCAAAGCCTCAATGGCTGAGCCAGCTTTCCTGCATCTCCTGTACTCTGCTCTCACTCTGCTAGGGAAGATGGCAGTGGATCCATCCATGTTCCCCAATACATTATCTACTTGTGCTGCCACTAACAATGTCCGCTTAGTATTTATCCCTCTGTCCCTCCTTTTCAGTGTTGAGTTGTAAAATGTCAGTGTTCTAATTAACCCTAGACACTGGGAGGAATTGTTTCCTCTCACAACATACTGTTTTGCACATTATTAGGAATATTATGAGAAGTTATGTTCAGTTGATTCCATGACTGGGAATCATCATCAAAATGCTGGGCTCTCACACTCCGCAAACTGAAAAAGACTCAAGCTCATCATAAACTATTTTCCCATGATTAAAAAGTTAGACTCCCATTTTTATCTTCCATCTTCGGTGGAAAATAAATCCTCTTGTGTCTCAGTTTGGAATGAAATACATGAAGAGTATACAAAAATATATTTCCTCCTTAATTAGTTGTTTCCTTTAAGTTTTTTGAAGAAGGGTTACAACTTGACTAAGATCCCTTCCATCTGCCACAATATGCTTGCTTTTATTTTGACTTCCATTGCTGTCTTATCAAATATCACATGAATCATTACCATTTGTTTGCCATCCCTTTCTTTTGTTTTGTTTCTCATCCTCCAAATGATTGAAACCTCAACCTGAATGAAAGGTTAGAAGTACACTGTGATTCACATTTGCCCCATCTTATTAAAACAAATAAACCAACCAGTTATGTAATTTAAATATGCTTGAGCTATGGCATGCGGATGCTTTTATCAGCTCTGGGCTGAAGAGGTTGTGTGCATTCGGGCATGCACGTACAACTGTTCTTTGAAAGGGACAAACCTCATTAAGATTACAGGTGCCTGGAAATAACTTCTGAGAAAATAGCTATCATTTTCAATAAAGCTACTTCCTAACAGGAAATGCAATTTATTATGTTAGTTAGCACAAGTGAGCAGCTTTGCTTTTATTTAGGTGTAAGTAGCCACATTTAAGGTCACAAATATTTTATTTCTTTTAAACTGAAGTTAGCAGTTTTTAATGGTTGGAGGGTCTGGCAACAGTATACTTAATTTCAGTATGAAGCATCTGCTGTCTTTAGGAGTACCTAGGCTAATCCTGGGGATTTTGGGTTGCAACCTGTGATTTTAGAAGTGGACTTTACGCTCAGATCAGCTCAGTCACCAGCCACAGAGATGGGGTTCAAATGGATTTTTATGAGTGAAGAACCTTTGATTTCCATTAAATGTGTATGCATGCGTAGTTTTTTGGTTGCTGTTGGTTTTTTTTGTTATTTGTGCTAATATAGTCCTTAGAGGTTTTAGGTGACACTTGTATTATCTTCCTAAGGACAAGAAAAGAGTCTGAGAAACCATAAGTACATGAAATCCCTCTTACCTAAAATGAAAAGGGAAAGAAACAGAAAGTTTGAAAGAGAGAACAGAAAAACAGGAAAAAAACAAAAAGCAAAATCACAGAAAAATTCAGTCATATTTGGGAATAAAGTTCCTGTCTTCAATTGTTCACTTCTTATTAACAAGAGACATCAACCTTTGTTCTTTGAAAGTACAAAGAGATTAATAGATACACTATTCAAGTACCCTTAAGACCCATTTTGAGTGAAAATTGGCTTCTATCACTGGTCCGTGCATATTTGGCAAAAATATGTTAACTGAAGTTAGGAATTCTAGTGGCTAAAACTGTGGCTACTTTGATGTAAGGATTCTTGGCTCATGGGCTGGGATTTACTATTCTACAGCTCACAAATTGCAGTAGAAAAAAAAAATTATTCGAACCTTGACATCCTAACTTTCCAAAGCTCACACTGAGATTTCATATCTTGTCATTCATTTTTTGAGCAACCTGGTCTAGTAAAAGGAATCCCTACCCACGGCAGGAGAGTGGTTCTTGGTGATCTTTAAGGTCTCTTCCAACCCAGACCATTCTATGATTCTGTGATTTTTCTTCTCACAAAGTATTTTGTCCATTTTTTTGCCTCTTAACCTGGACTCTGGAGGTTTCTTTCTTATCAGCTCTCTGTGTCAGGCTACTGTATCTTTCAGTCTATTTGGACACTTTGTTGGTTGTTTTCAGCTCCTAACTACAGAAAACACTATTCTATTCCTAAGAAGAATTTACCTCAGTAGGCTTTTATAAGATAGCAAGTGACTGAATTCAGATGTGACAGAAAATCTTGGACACTGATTTGCAGATTTTCATAAACCAAAGACTGCAGTAGTATAGTCATGATGATCACTGTTATTACATTTATTTTTAAAGCACCTCTGAGAAGACAAACTAAAATATGATTTTTTGGATGGCAAACAACCCCATTGTGGTTACACTGAGTGGCAGAAATACACACGTTACTTTCTAATGGATGACTTATTTAGTTTGCAATTGAAGACAAAACTTAACATTTCATTGTACATTTTTATCAGTTTACGGGGTTGTATATTAATAGTAATAATATTTGAGTGGGTTTTTGTTTTTACTTCTGAAAGTGCTGGGCCCATGGAAATACTTACTGAAAGCTGCCCACAGAACACTAATCTGAATCATTCCCCAGATGACATCTCTGTGGGAATGCATTTCAAGGCATATGATTTGTTTCAGCATTGCAAACTTTTATGTCAGTTCCATTTGTTTGTTTTTTGTAACATTTATGACCTTTTAACTGTTTGGGCGTGTTCATTCAAAATCCTCCAAATGAATCTTAATTAAAAAGAGTTGATCTAAAAAAATACTCCCTGACTCTGGGTAGAATTTCTGTCATATCAATCCACAGACAAAAACAAATGATGTTTAGGAGTAGTGGCATTTTCAGTTTGAGTTACTAGCATGAGCTTGTGTGATCTTGCTGAACACTGCCATTTGCAAAAGAGCAATTAAAACAGATGACAATCTGCTAATCACACACAGTTCTATTTAGACATTTAGCAGTATTTTCCCAGTTTGTGTTTTTGCTTGACTTCCTAAGAGTAAAAGTAAGTTTTATGTACTTATATTGTATATAACAGTATGCAAATTTGGGAAACTTCACCACAGATCAACAGTTTGCAGTAGGCTAAAAATATGCCCCAGTGTTGTAAACATCCGTAGTGAAGGCTGTGTGTGTGTGTTCGTGTAGTATATGTTTGTATGCATATGTTTGTGTGGCTAAAATATTCCATATTTGTTTTACATAAAATTGTTTTTATGCTGATTGACAAATTCTGCATTTGTTAACAGAGGACATAATGCAACAGGCCTGCGTAGCTGTTAAATTAAAGCTGATCAGGAGGCAGAAGGCACGGGCATGTTCAGGATTTAGGATTTAGAAATAGTGGCATTTTCACATTGGCTTATAAAGGATGAGCTGGCTTGATTTGCTGATCACTCTCATGATTTGTAGGTTTTGTCTGTGATTCTAACCTTGAAATCATTAAAGGTCTGTCAGTGGTAATACTCCACTTGTATTCAGATAGGAGCTCTGGCTACACCTAGAGGCGAAGTGATTCTGGTGGCTTTGACAACAAAAGTTCCTGTCATTTGGGAAGAACCTCAGAACATTAAGAATAGGGAGAGAAATGGATAGGAACAAGGTAGTAGGAGTCACCAATGGAAAGAGACAGCAGTCAAATATAGGGATTGTATTTGGTCACCACTTTGTGATGTGAGGTTATAATTCCTCTGCAGACCTGTGAGTTTTTCTTGGCACAGTTGAAGTCTGAATTTCTGAAGTGCAGTGCTATTCACCTGTTGCTCGTTATTCATGAGTGGCTACATGAACTTCTCAGCCACGGTGCTCTGACCACTTCCCTGGGAAGCCTTTTCCAGTTCCCAACCACCCTCTGGGTGAAGAACCTTTTTCTGATATCCAACCTAAGCCTCCCCTGACTTGGCTTTATGCTGTTTACTCAAGTCCTGTCACTGGTCATGATAGTGAAGGGATCAGCTCCTGCCCATCCACTTTCCTGTGTGAGGAAATTAAAGACTGCAATGAGGCCTCCCCTCAGTCTCCTCCAGGCTGAACAGACCAAATGACCGCAGTTGCTCCTCGTATGGCTTCCCCTCCAGACAATCCCCTCCCTTGCCCGGCTGGCGATGCTGTGCCTGATGCCCCCCAGGACAAGACTGGCCCTCCTGGCTGCTAGGGCACTGCTGACTCATGTTCAACTTGCCATCGACCAGGACCCCCAGGTTTCTGCAGTGCTGCTCTCCAGCCTATTGTTCTCTAGTCTGTGCATGCCACCAGGATTTCTCCATCCCAGGTGCTGAAACCAGCACTTGTCGTTGTTAAACTTCATATGGCTGATGATTGCCCACCTCTCTCATTTGTCGAGGTGTCTCTGCAGGGCCTCTCTGCCCTCCAGGGAGTCCACAGCTCCTCCCAATTTAGTGTCATTGGCAAACTTAGTATTCCTTCGAGTCCTGTGGCCAAGTCATTAATGAAGATGTTGAAGAGAACTTTATATATAAACAAGTATCCCCTTACTTTGCAAGGAAGGTGCTTTGTAGAGCTGCCCATTTCTATTCTTATTCATTGTCTGTGGATACAAAATACAGGATCTGATAGTGTCTTCTTTTAAAAGTGAAAAACCTCCTATTGATTTCACTGCCAGGTTGGATCCTTAAGCAGTGTAAAATAGAGCTGACTTTTGAAACTGTACTGCTGTTCATCTTTTGTTGGCTGCTACAAGGATTCTGCTTCCTGCAGCTGTATTTTTAATTGAGAATATGTTTTAATACATACTTTATTTTTAAAGGTAAATGGAGACCTAGTATAGTAAAATAAAATAAGTTACTGACTGCAGGTTATCGGAATGTTAAGGCGTGGGAATTATGCATAGCACTCATTAGCAAGTGTACATTCAGGATAGCCAAAGTGTTGGTATATATGCAGAGTAATACTCCTACAGAGGTATCCAGACAGCTTTAGTGCTGTAAATGTTTATTGTGTTTATTCAATATGTTTGGGAGAACTGTATGGAAATGTAGCCAGGAGTAGCGCTAGCTATCCTGTACTTGATGCAGGTTTTCCTTGGAGATGGTGTTCCAGGCCTTCAGTTTTACCGAGCTCCATTTCAGAGGCTCCTTCTTTCTCTCCGGAATTCCCATAAGCGTTTTTGTTGGTCTTCATGCATCAAATAATAATAAAAATGTCTTTAAGTTAAGGCAATTCCTTTTTATTTCTCTTCAGTGCAAAAAAAGACCATAAAGAGTGAAGAGAATGGAAATGGTTCTGAGTGGAAGCACTTTTATGTAGTGGGAAAGTTATCATCTACTCTGCCAAAAAAAAAAAAAAAAAAAAAAAAAAAAAAAAAAAAAAAGCCAGGAACATAAAAAAGTAGGGAAAGGGGGTAGAAAAATATTAAGATGGAGAGAAAGCAGCAAAAGGGGATATACCCACGAAGCTCGCAAAAGAAACCTAGTGGTGGAAAAGGAAAAAAAAGGGAGACTAGATAAGAATCACTGCAGCAGAGTGATTCTGCAGTCTCCTACTTTCCCCAGCAGTTCTGATAGAACAGAAAAGGGGTATGCAGAAGGTTTTACAGCTGTGTATGGTGTACTTTTGTCTGCTTTCAGGTTAAACTTTTCTTTCTCTCAACAATTATAGTAAGCTCATGGAGGTGATGCCACATGTTTCATTGAAAACCAAGCATTTAAAAAATTTCAGCATTCATTTGCATGGGTTTATCTCACACAATTTCCTCATTGTATATCTAATTTTTACCGTATATCTAATAAAAATTTTATAGACTCATTTTAAATAAAGATGTTAGACTGAGAAAACCAAAACAGAAATAAAAACTCCTGAAATCTTAGAAATATTTGCTGAATTAACTTAGATTTAAATAAGAAGTTCATGCAAACTTTCAGAGCTGAGATACAGATTGTACTTGCAAATGCTTATATTCTAAAATATAAGTAGTGTTTAATAATTATGCACTGGGTGGGATTAATTGCTTCATGATGTGCTTTATTCACATGGGGACAAAGCTTTCTACCCTACAGGTCAGAAAGCTAAGAAGTTTTTCTGTCTGTTTTCTGTTTTTAAAAAATAATATTTATATTGCTATGAAAATAGGTGTATATAAGATGTTCATATCCCAAGTGAAGAAAAAATTGCTTTGTACTTATGAATTAGGTGAAAATATGTTGTGGCAGTATGCTCTCTTCAAATTTTTCTAGATCAACAGTTACTGGCTAGGTGAGCTTATTGTTTCTCATGTTCCCTCACATATCTCACTTAAATATATGCTCCTCACTTGGGTGGAAAAAATGTTGTGAGAACCATGCTTACATCTTTAACATAGTAATTGTTCAGTTAATCTCATTTATGGGGGGAAGGAGGCTATACTTCACTGATACCGATTAAATATCCTATACTGGGTTCTATATAAATAGCTACAAATGTGCACAATGGTTACATTACATGGTATATTTAACAACACAGCTAAATCAGAAAGTATGAGTTATGCCTTTAGTGATGGGAGTACTAACGATTGCATGCAAGAAGATTTTTTTGCTCTGCAACCATGAAGGAAATAATTGCTGTTCAGCACTATTCAGTTACGTTTGCATATCAGTAAAAACACATGCACAGAGGCTCCACCTACATTCCTAGTGCCCTAGCACTGATACGAGTCCAGCATACATTAAACATTCAGAAGTTGTTGCAGTTTTCACAACTTGCGAAGTGCATGTAATTTTCAACAGAGTTAATTTGACCACTGTCAGATGAAATTGCAAAGGTGATATTCAGGTTTTACGATTTTCTTTTATTTTAGACAAAAAGTACCATAAGGGGACATTTTACAGATTTGTTGCATGACTGCTTCTGCTGAAGTTTTAAGTCTTGTGGGTTTTTTCCTCTTTTTGATTCATTGCAGATATAAATATATAAAGCAAATATTTCTCTTTCATATTTTAGATGGAAGACTTTATTTGAAAACTACTGTCATGTATTGAATTTTTCCTGCTGAAAATACGTGTGCTACAGTAAAGAACGTTGCAGTAAGACATTGGCTCATAAGGAGTTCTGTGGAAACAAAATGTTTTCAAACCAACTTCCTCAACTTCATTTATCAATGTTCTTCAAAAATGTAAAGAATTCTGCAAGAGTGTCCTCCTTTGGTTATCTCCTGTGGCTCAACCTGGAGATCTAGAGAATGTGTGTAAATGTACAGTAGCACTGTTCTCACAGCAAAAACCTGCATCTCTGCACCGGACTACTGTATCCAAAATTACAGGCGGTCAGAACAAGGCTGAGTATTCCCTTTTTCAAGGAATGCAGACTCTCTCCTCTGATGATGATTCTATATTTGAGCACATCCAATGATCCTTCCAGCGGTGTCCAAGTACACTTACAGACTGTTATACCATACCGAAACCAGCAAGACAGCTCAGAAATGAACTTGTAGAGGGCATAAGAGGATTCTTATTTAAAAAAAAGAAAAAAAAAGGTAAAAGAAGAAAAAAATGATACATTCAGTTTTCAAACTATGATTGAGGGTTTTCTTCTAAAGACATTTTTTCCACATGCTTTCCAAGAGACCAACACATATATGTTAGACTACATTAAGTGAAATGGAATTTTGTGTAAGTGAAAAGAAATGCTGAATGTAAACAAACTGTTTTACTGTTCACAAAGTCTCTTTTCCTAAAATAAAATTAAAAAAAAAAAAAAATAATAATAATTTCTCATGGTAAACTGGCAGGGGTTTATGAAATAAAAGACTTTGCTTCTTATCAAAATGTTGGTCACATGTATAGTATATAACACAAATCACACAAGGAAGGTATTATGTATGCAGTAGAAATCTAGAGTTTAGGAAATGAAACTTTTAGATAATATTGTTTTGTCACCCTGTTGGTCAGAAAGACACCTTTCTAGTTTTAACGCATGCAGGCATGTAAATATTTGTCCTGGAGTCACAGTATTACTGAATGAGATCTTAAGCATCTGGTAACAAGTCAGAATTCTGTATCAGCCACTTTTATTTGTATATTGAGCCCTGGTTAGTGCCCTGACTAGTGCACTTCTAAGAATGGACTGTGGCTGAGCAGCAAGTCAAAATGCCAGAAATATTTTTATATGTTAATGTCATATTACGTCAATGTTGCTAAAAAAAGAAAATCTAACAAACACTTGATGTATCAGTCCAATTCCACGTAGAACTGAGTGATACAGTTGAAGTCTATTGTCCCTCCCACCTTGTCTTAGGGATGGATGGTTATGTGTTACTTTCACTGTCTTTATGAAAGCTACAATATGTGTTTTCACCTTTGTGCTGATAACTGGAAGTAAGCTGCAAAACACTGCTTATTACATTACTAAAAATTATGTTCTTTGCTTTGCATACTTTTGGGTTACCCCTTTAAAGACTGATTTTGTGAATCAGTGCTATTACTGTAAGTTTTGTGATTATGCTTTCTTCATCTAATGTTTTATGCATATAAAATATTATTTATTACATGGAAACATATCAAAACCTTAAATGTCTAAGATGCCTAACTTAAAGCAAATATTTCTTTAAAAGTAGTTCTGATTGGATATTAATATTATTTTGTCCAAAAAATATCTAATGTTTTGTAAACTCTAGCACTGAGCTTCTATAGTTTGTAGGTCTTCCTTGCAATACTGGTACACATTTATTTTGTGCAGTTCATATTTACTCCACCACAATCCTTTTTTAACAATAGAAAGATGTATATACAAGTTCACATCACAGTAATTTTTTTAAAGAAATATTGAGCAATATTTTTCATTAAATATTGTTGTCTTATACTTTGTAGTGATGTTATTTTCTAACCATGATTCTTTCATGATTTTCATAGTTGCTTTAACACATATGGGATTCTGTACTCCAGTTTTATCTTATGCAGTCTTTAAAGGGTTAACAGCTGTAAAGTTAGATGGACTTGTGGCAAGCTTTTGAATCATTCATATCTGAAAGAGAATTAAAAGCCTACAACTGAAATATGTACTAGCATTTGCCATTGCTCTGCTCCTTGCATAGAGTCACCTGTAAGTAGGTTTAGTAGTTTTACAGTATATTCTTTCAAGACCTTTGGGAATGCCTGAGTGTTTGGCTTGGTACATAAACAGAAGTGTTAAGGATGAAAGGGGAACCAATTTATGAGCTGGGTGTTTAGAAAGAATCTTGCTAAAAACAGTGTAAATATTACAGAATATGAGATGTTACCGTAAGTTGAAATTTTTTTGCCCCTCTTTAGTTTTACAGGTTTTGGGTTGGTATTTTGGTTTTGGTTTTTGATTTGGATTTTTTTTTTTTTTTTTGCATAGATTATGAAGAAAAGTTGTGCTCATGTTATTGTTTATATGCTTTTGTAATCTTAAAGATATTAATGTCTAGTTGTTCTATATTATAACCACATTTGCGCTCTATGCAAGCCCTTGGAACAGAACATACTCATCTTCATGTAGGACCTATGAAAATTGTCTATTTTTATCTATATATTTAAAGTTTTCTAAAAATGAAAAAAGGTTATTACGAATTTTGTTGTACAAAATCTGTACAAAAATCTGTTTTTACATCATAATGCAAGAATTGGAAATTTTTCTATGGTAGCCTAGTTATTTGAGCCTGGTTTCAATGTGAGAACCACGTTTACTGTTATTGTATTTAATTTTCTTTTCTTTTCAACAATCTGCTAATAAAACTGTCTGAAATCTCCCTGCGACTTTATTTACAGTTCATCTTTATTAAATTTTCTGAAATGTATAACATCAGAGGAATATTTACTTCCTAATGGGAGTCATCTAAAAACAACATAAGTCAGCTCTTTGTAATGTGAGGAGAACAATGCTGAATGATTTTATTTAACATGCAACTGCTTCTATCTCTAATATGAATTACTGTGGTGAAAAACATCATAAAAGCACACTCTGTGGTTATTGTTTAACAAGCATATTTTCCATTTTTTTTTCTTGCCAGCTAAGCAAACTGCCCCCATCTACATGATTTATTTATGTACATTTCTCAGTTTATGAAGCTGTTATTTGTACTTTTTCCTTTATATTGTGATATTCCCATGATTCTTATTTCACAAAGCTTTGTGCTGAATAATGTAAAGTGGACACATTGATGGAAAAAAACAATATTATTCCTCTAACTTCAAAGATGCAGGGGTAATCCTGTTGGTTTTGTCTCAAATCTCCTTCACTTGATAAAATGTGTTTAGAAACACATTTTTTCAACAAACCTCAAGTATTTAAACATTTTAACAGGCATTTAGAGAAAGAAATACTTCTGGCTTAGCATATCTTTAGATGGCATTGAGAGAAAAAAGAAAGGCTGCTTTTTTTAAGATCAAGATGGTTATTTAAGAACAAATCTGGAACTAAGTTGGTTTTGCTTACAGAAAATTCAGAAGTCAGAGAGGCATGACTGATTTTGAGTATTCTCCCTTATTGTCCTGCCTTGCCTGGCCTTGACTTTCCTTCTCTTCCCATTCTTTCTCTTCCCTTCCTTTCTGATCTATATCTGCATGAACACTTCTGCTTTCATTAGGGGGCAGACCTGTTTGGGACAGCAGAATAGGTGAGCTTTCTTGGATAAGCCCATTCTGCTGTCCCTGGATGGCCTGGAGACTGCAAGCATGAGGCTGGCAGGCTCCCTGGGTTCCAGCAGGTTGTTGTTGCTGGCTGGCTGATCAGGATTTTGGTTATCTGTGTATAGGGCAGTCACAGTCTCCTTCTGCCTGCATTAAAATGTCCGGCATGTCTGAATTAGTAAGGATCCCAGCTGCACTGTAGCCAGCTCCCCTGCTATAAACTCTGGCACAGCTAAAGCAGGGTAAAAAGTAAACTCATTAATCTCAGTCCGGCTCATGCTGAAACCCAAATTATCTCTACAGTAACAGACTAGCAACCTACCTCTGTTTTTAAGCATTCCTGGAAATGGTCTCTTTCAGCAGAAAGGAACTGTACTCTCATAAGTTCCACCCTACCTCCATTAATAAACAGTTGTTTCATCTGTGCAAGGTATCTGGCATTTAGCAGGTCTGAGGCTGGATGGGCTGATAGATAGATGTTGGTACTCCTTGTGACTTAAATAAAACAAAAATATGTCAAAGCTCAGATCAAAATCAAGAAAAGATTGCCCTAAATATATCTTGCCTGTAACTTAGTAGTAGGTTATGGTCAGATCCTGAAGAATTTCAGAGTCAGCATCTAAATGTCTAAAGTTTTAGGAAAATCCTGTAAGAACTGACAGACTCAAATGAGAAATTTTTTTTTTTTTTTTTTGTATTTTTGCAATGAAAAGAGATTTAAGGTTGGGCTTTGATCTGAAAGGTAAATCTCTTATTTGTTGAAAGTTCTATAAGTTCTTTAAAATTGCTTCATTTATTATGTGCTTACATGTTATTTGACACAAGACTGCAATAAACAAAGACTGAGGCCAAGATTTTCAAGCGTGACTGCTGATTACAGACACTTCCAGTTTTGCTGGCCAAACTTCAGACATTTTCAATGCCTTTCATTAAAAAAAAAATCCTAGCTGAAGAGTTCTGTGAAACTTATTTCTTCAGTAGCTGCTAACTCATCCATAGGATACTGAGGAATGTATTAGTGAGCCTTTGCTGAGCAGGAGCTCACCCTGATCAATGATGATGGTTCCACCTGTAGCAATATCACACCATTTCAAGCAACGGACTCCTGCTTAAAAAGGTTCATTTTCAAAGGGAGAGGAAACAAGGACTTTCTGGAATTCAAACGCTTAAAAGGAATCAAGTTAGAAATAAAATCTAGACAGCCAGAGTACTTGGAAGCTTTGTAAATGTTCACCTAAAAGTCAAGTACTATGCAATGCTAAGCAACTTGGGAGAATTTGCACATGATCTATGGAGGAACATGATTTCTTCATCCAGGTTAGAGTAGCAATGGTTGGCATAGTTCAGTGAATTGGTTAATTGATGCTCTAAATTTGATTAATAAAAACAGAACTAGGTTCATCTTGCTGTAAACAGCAAAAGGACAAGAAAACAGGTCCCTGCTACCAAAAAAAAAATAAAGGAAACTCCAGCTGTATGTAAAAGTGAAGAAGTCAAAATGAGAAGGACAAAGCACTAGAACAGTTTTTGCAAAGAAGTTCCAGGATCTCCATCTTTGGAGATTTTCAAACCTTAGATGAGCAAGGCCCTGAGAAACCTGATCTAACTGTCTGCAGTTTAAAAAAGATTAGACTACTTGACCTTCAGAGTTCCCTTCCAAACTCAGTTTTTTGTGGTTCTAGAACTACAAGGCTTATTTGCATTATGCCCTTCTAGGCATAACACTTTCTGCGTCCAGCTTAACAAGGAGCAAAATCTTATCCTATAAATAGCAGTCGTCAGATCTAGAATAGAAATTGCTGGGATATATTTAAGCATTCACAGCTTTTTGATCTTCCATATCAGGAGGCCAGAAGAATGAGCTGCAGTAACAGCAAGATGTGAAAGAAGATACAGGAAATATCTTCTTCAGGGGGATAAAAATGGCACCTATTTTAATACAGATATAATTAATTTAAATTAATTAATTTAAATAATAAGAATTATAAGCTGTAGCAGCTTTGCCAGTCAGTTGTGAGATGAATTTTCTAGGAATAAATAAATATAAGGCAAAGTGATGAAATAATATGTCTAACAATATAAAGAACACCTGTTTGGGGTAAAGAAAGTAAGCTGAAGTAGTTTTCTTGGGTATACTAGCCAGACAGTCTTTGAGGAAATTGGAAATTATAAGCTGGAGCAGATCCTTTTAAAATATACTTCCTTTATATTTTTCTAATTGCTTTCTTGAAACTAGTCCTGCAAGGCAACCAACTATTTTGTAATTCTATAGATTTTTACCATTCTGAGATACAGAAGACTTTGAAGCAGTCAGTTTGGATTGTTGGCTTCTCTGTCAAGTAAGTGTTGTCAAGCAGCTTGGGAGCCTGAGGTATGGAAAGGTTAAACTTGTCATTTTAAAACTGGAGAGACAAAAGGAGTGACTTTGGGCCTCAGTGTCTGGAAAGTTGTATCATGGTACAAGCATATTTAACTAGGACTCAGTTCTGGAGGATTTTGTAGTGTTTTTGTTTTGGAGGTGCTAATTATGGGGTGAATTGCAAAGTAGAGAGACGGAAAGGAAAGTCTTGGTAAGGAAAGCAGGCTAAAGGAATGAGGCTGCAACAGAATTTTGAATAGAAGATAGAGATGGCAGAAAATAGGAGATTTCAGCTGTCAAGGTGGAAGTAAATAGTGATACAATAAGGAGAAACTGGATTCTAAAGATACTCTTTAGAAAGATGTGGCAAGATACAGATGTAGCAAACAAACTCATTTGGCAGGGTCCTGGGCAAGCAGACATCGTTTTCAATTGAATTCAGAAGCAACTAATAACCATTTGGCTTCTGGTCACTGTGACCAAACTGATGCTGCAGAAGCATCAGTTCAGTGATGGGATGATATATTGGAAGCCAGAAATAAGTTTCTACATGGATCTCTTGAACAATCTGAACTCAATTTAACAATTGAAGAGGACAGAGATAAAGTATTACCTTCTTTGTGAGCTGATCAATAACAAGCTCACCTCTGGGAAACAGATGCTAGTATTACCCTTTGAAGCCATTTCAGTGCTGGAAGCTGAACAGGTTCACAGGACACCTTACACAGAACTTACAGAAGCAGTAAATAATGATAATAATAATAATTATTGATAATTATTATTAATAATAAAGCAGCTCTAATTCTCAGGTTTTCCAGGTAAAATCTTATCCTATATGCCTCCAGCACAAACCTCTACAGAGCTGCAGGTGTATATGTGGCATATATATAGCTTATAGAAGATAAGACCCAAGTGATGGATTGTGGGTTTAAAACAAAATCACAGCAAAAAGTTAAACTAAGCTATAGACAAACTTGGAGGAAAAAAGGTAGTGATTATAGTACAAAATTAGCTCAATGATTTCAGTATTCAAAGTGTGAAAAAAGAAATTCTAGCAGCATCCACCTGCCTAATTCAAAATCATAATAAAGTGCATTTTTGAAGTATGCAATGCTTACTAAGTGTTTCCATGACTCTCCTGAACGCTCCTTGGGCACTGATGATGATGTATCAGTTCCCCTTTGAAGCACCTGGATGCCTAGCACAGGCATAACCTCCTCTTGGAGCCAGAATCTTAGTTGAACAAAGTGATGCATTGTGCATTTCGCTACATCAGAAATGTCATTACATAACCTAGAAGAATAATTGAAAAGAAGGAAATACACAGCTGCCAATCTCAACCATTTCCAAAGTTCCACAGCTGAAGAGTCCAACCACCCATATGCCCTACTACTACACTGAACAACACATTCTTTCCTTTGTTGTATTTTTCCTCCTTTTATTTCTCCCACACACACATCAAGCTGTAACTATTTAGTATTAGCTCTCTACTGATGGAGAAGAGAGGTAGTATGAACCCACTGAGAATAAGAAGCAACCTGAATGCCCCTCCCATACTTTCTTGGGGAAGTGTTCATACCACTTGCTTTGAGAAGTGAACAGGCCTGGCATCTTGTAAGTCCTGTCTTTTCAAGGTGCATTAAAAGTGCTACATGAGCAGTTTATGTGCAAAAATGGGCCTCTGAAGGATGAATTTGCCTTGCATTTGAGCTTCTGGTGTGCACCCATGCTCCTAAAGCAGTTTCTCTCCCTGGTGGAACTTAGTCGTGAAAGGATATCATCTGGATTTTGCCACTTGCAATGTGGCCTTAGCAGCTGGTGCTCTGCACAAGCCTAGGACTGGCAACCAGCAGAACCTTCATTGCTGGTAGTGCCATGGTGAGGTCATGCGGTCCTAGAAGTGCAACAGATTGCATCATGTCATAGTGTGGTCCTTCCCTCCTTGCATCACAGCAATCAGCAGTGGAAACACGCTCCATGATCAGAACTGCTGCCATCTGCAATGCACCATCTCCAAAAGGTCCCATAAACCCTGCTGAGGTTCGGGTTTGAAGTGGAGCTGATAAATCAAAGCTGATAGGTGGGGTTTTGGCTTGCGTGAGGCTTTGGAATTGGGCATGGGGGTATTGAGCAGACATCTTATGAAGTTGCAAATGAATGACATCAGGGATATTCTGCCTTGCTATACTAAATCTTCTTTTCACAAATAAATTAATTAGCTTAAATCAATTAGCTATTTATTGATTCATAAGGGTATTGTTCTTTTTTATTTATTTCCAGGTGTTACTTGAGTGAAGACAGATTATGATAACAATAACTAGTGTTTTTTCTTTTAATTTACTAAGCAGCTATCAGCATTCAGAAAGATTATATTTGTGACTGTATGAAGAGTGTATTTTGTTGTGAGAACAATAGCAGGCACTTACCTTGGGACTCCTACTAACCCTGGACCCTTCCATAAAACTTGCCTGAGTAAATGAGTTGTACAATGCATTTTTCTAATAGTCTGTAGTTGTGTGTTTTATTTAATTTTAAAAATACTTCACCCTTTTAACAAATGCTGCATATTCATCTAAGTAGCGGTCATTAAAGGGAGTGCCACTATATCATTCCCTTGTATTTAATTTGGGGTAGAAAGAGCAAACTGTATTTTGAGCAAGGTTTATTTCTTTCCCAATTTAGGTAATTTCTTTTTTTATCTAAGCTGGCCAAGTTCAATTTAAATCATTGTGCGAATTGTTGGTGAGGTGCTTTTATTTGAATCAGCAAGCATTTGGCCATGGCAAATGAGCTTCTGGCAAACGAGAATATTAGTAGCAGGGGACATCTTGGGAAACTACAGTTTGGTTTTGTTCATCATGAACAGTTTTCAGTGTTAAAAGTTATGTTTTTCTTAAATATTGTTCCATTCAAGGTAAAAAGAGTTGCTTGCTTCCTTGATTTTCATTCCATTCTTCTATCACTGCAGGTGAAGAATTAAGTTTAACAGGAATGGAGATAAAAATCAAAGGGTTCAAGTTTCATCAGTTCTTCTCCATTTTGCTCTTTCAACTCAATGACATTTTTTTGGTACTTTTTTATTTTCCTAGCCGGTAATTTCCAAAATACACATTAAAAAAATTCTTACATGGTTTTTCATATTTGGTTAGGCTTTAGCAGTGTGGTAACCAGGGCAGATAGGGCAATAACTAATTAGTCTGCAGACCACAGAGAGTTCAACACAAGTATTTACTTGGCTGACATATTTCTGTCAGCCTCCTTCTCAAAGGCAGAACAGGAGCTAGCAAGGACTGTGTGAAGCCCTTTGGCCACAGCTGATCCTATCTGCCATTTTCTCCAAGTCAGTGCTTTACCAGCTAACCCTCCATCCTCTGTGGTTCTTCTGCAGGTATGCAATAGATCCAACACCCCAAAAGAGACAGAAGGTCAATGTGTACAAGACTGCTTACATTTTGTGCTTCCCCAATACACTTATTTTACTGATATACAAATATCCTGATATACTGATATATACTATATATATACTGATAGCACATGCAAAGGTGCTGTCCTTTATATAGTCAATAGAGTTTTCCAGGATATGGAAAGGGCTCATTACCTATGCAAGACAACCACCCTGACTGTACACAGTAGGATGTCCTAGGATGTGGCACAGACTTCCATAGTCCAAGACTACCATAGTTTTCTTTGATTTTAGCAAAACACAGTCAAAACCCCCCCAAACAACAACCAAACAAAACACATACACACATAAAAAAACCCAAAACAAAACCAATCAACAAAAAAAAACCTCAAACAAAAAACACCCTAAACCCCAAAAACAACCAACCAAGCAAAGAGGTTGAAATTATTTACAATTCTGGGGGATGCAGCATCTAGTATGGGTCAGGCTCAGAAGATTTTGCGAACAGCCAACTTTACGTTGAAGAATGAGAGAAAATGACACAGAAAGATTGCCCTACACTGTTTGGACACAGAGTTCCTGAACTTTGGTGGTTACATGTAATTTACCAGTATATTTCTTGCTTTAGCATACAACCCACACATGACTTCTCAGTCATACCATGCCATGCCATACCACAAACCCCTCCTAACCCTTAGTCAAATTCAAATTGCATGGCTTGCCCCCAGGTCCAGTCACCTGAACTTGCTGCCATTGTGAATTATACTGTGTTATTTCCAGTCTCTACTCCACCAGCTGCCCTATTATTCAGCTACTCACTGAAGGTCGTCTGGGAGAGGAAAGGAAGAAAGATTCAGCCCCAAGCTATCTGTCTTTGAACAAGTATCTTTCATTGCAGCAAATAAGTCTGAGTCTCTTTCTACTGGATGGATACTGTTCCCAGCTCACTGCATTTCACTGCTACTTCCAAGGAGTTTGCAAGAACAGTTCAGGGATCTTTCCCTCTTAGGAAAGAATGGGATGCTCCAACTTGAGACTTCTTTTCAGATACCCCTAGTTCTCCTTAAAATCAAGATCCTCCAGAGAATGAATTTCTGATGTGAAAGAAGCTTTAAGTATTAAGGTGAAGTTTCTTTGGGAAATGCCTATTTATTCTGAATTTCTCTTCAAAAAATTCTTAATTGCTGAAATTTATGCACTCTACTGCCATGAGATTTTATTTTTCTTTATTTCTATGATTTATGTTTTTCTAATATTTTTCATTCTTTTATTTTGTGTTTGTGTGTTTGCATTCAAATACATATACTGAAGTCATGATCCTATTTTGAACTCTTGAGATACTCTGGTGGGAGGTACAGCCATATATCACTCTCCCACAAAAGGGTGACAAATGAACACTGATAGGAAGGTGTCCATGCTTTTCTGTAGGGTGTAGGTATTCATACTTTTCTCTAGGGTGTGATTCCCTTTAAATCCCAAGGCCTGGATAATGGCATGCAAATTGAGCCTGCTGAATAGGAATCAAGCAGGTAGCATTTTTTAAAACAGCTGTTGATATTTTCTGGCATTGAAGTGGTAGGAAGATTTAATAAACACATGTATACTTAGTTTTTCCAAGACATACTTTGTTGTGTACTGGAATTTTCAAACTGCATGGATATCCATTTAAAAATTCACTGGACACTTGTGCTTTTGTATAATTCCATGAAATCCTTAGTTGCATCCAAAATGAGTTACATACCTCCAGAAATCTGGCCTTTAGGGGTGAAAGAATGTTGGACAATGGCCCTATTGTTAATCATTATTTCCAGTATAATGTAACAAATGTTCTAACCTTGAAAGGAGGCAGGGGAGTAAAACCCTAGCCTGCCTCCTTATCCTTTTTCCTTCCAGGTTTTATTCTTTTACAGCTGTAGCAGTACAAAGCAGCTACAACTAAGAATATGAATCACCGTTGCTATCGTCATTAACATAATGCCCATGTGTAGATTTATCTACAGACTTTCAGTTTGATAAACTGTTGGCATGTAAATATTTCCTTGAAGAAATTCCAGTCCAGCTGCTTTTGTTTACAAATCTATCAATGGTTAACGCCATAGCATGTATTTTGCCAGTATCTGAATTATAATTACAACTTCTTTAATTGTGAATTCATTATAAAAGAGGAGGACAAAACGAAATAATAAATATTTTGCAGATTTTTGGAACCATGCCAGCAGCTTTGCCTGCATTAATTTTTGAAAATGTGAGGACTTATGCTTGTAAGTCTCCATTCTATTATTCTTTCTTATTATTTATTTGTACAGCTAATTGTGAAGAAACTCTTTCTGAATAATTATTTCATTGTATTTATTTTGTCTTCAGAGATTCTTCTGCTTATTCCTTGTTTTACTTCTTGACTTCTGCTTGATCATTCTATGGATTTAATTAAGAGTTAGTTTTGATACACCAGTCACAGTAACATCTAAACTGACGTGAATACTGAATATTTGCAGGTTTTCAAAAAAAATTTTTGAGATACAGGATCAAAGAAACTCTGGAATCTCACTTGGCAGCAGGTTATTGGCTTTGCTTGTCACTGTTTTGACCAGCGATGCAGAGAGTCGTGCTTTGAATTTATTGAACTCTCACTGGTTTGTATAATTGTTTGTTACAACTTAATTACGATTCAGTGCAACTTTCATGGATCAGCTCTGGAGGCAAACTATGAAATTTATTATCCCTAAATTAGGATAGCTAAAAGTTAAACTTGAGCTACATATTATAGACCTATTTTTAGCCAATGGACAAAACCCACACCTCAAAATAATAAATCATTTGTTATCAACCCTTGGGTGCCTCTTTTAGGATTAGATGAATCACTTGTGAAGGTACCTATTTGTCTTTATTAGTCTACGAAGGGGTACATTTTAGCCAACAGCTACGGCAGGAGATGAGGTTTTCCTGGGAATTGCTATAAGAGCTGTTGGGAAGCACTTTCTCACTAGCTGGTCCCACCAAACTTCTTCCAGGATTTCATATCCTCTGCATGTGTATCCTTCCAACGAGTTTTTGAGCCCTCTAGTGACACCAGTAAGAGTGTCCACTACATCTGTATATGCCTTACTGGTTTCTTCATATTGCTTATGAAAATCAAATATGTTTGCATGTATCTGCTGTGCAGAATCTGAAGGGCACAATTGAGAGGGTTAGAATGCAACACCATCTGGCTTTTTTTTAGGTTTCTTTGAAGACTTTGGGGTAGTTGGGAGAATTCATACAGGATTTTAATTTTTTTTAATTGCTTTAATTGCATTTCTAAAAAGTTAAATATTTTGAGATGTAAAAATAAATTAATGCAAATAAATAACTATATAATTAAACACTATTTTTGTCATGGTTTTTCATTTTCCCTGCTAGAAGTGAAAGAATGTTTTTCAACAACATGATGCAGAAGTAAGAGAGAACTTTGAAAATTGATCTGCTGTTCATGCATCTTAAGAATCTAACTTCCACCTGGTAAATCAGTCTTCCCAATAAAATACTCTGTAGTTATGCAGAAATTTTTCTGGAATGTTCTGTAGGAAAATCTTCTTTCCTCAGCTTAATTCTGTAAATATAGGTGGTTGTGATCTTTCTCTGAGACTAGGAAAGGCATTCTTTTCTTCTTTAGCTGTATAGTAAATTTAGTCAGCTTCTTTCTGAAAATGCTTTCTTAGGTACCTAACTGAGGGAATGAGCCTCATGGCAATTGGGAACTTTTTATTTCTTTCATTTCTTTCACATATGGAGCTATAGAAACATGTACAAGGCTGCTGGACTGTCTTCATAGTTGGAGTTTTTATCAGGAATGAGTAATGACAACAAAATAAAAATTTTCTATTTTGGATAGAAACAGTCTGACAGACTTGCAATTACCTCTATATCTAATGATTGTTTTTTCAGTTTGTGTATACTGTCTATACATATGATAGATGCTCAGTTTCAGTGTATCAAGGAATGTAGGTTAGATCCCATTTAGACTTATATGACAGCTTAGAGGCTCTTGAAACCAGGTATCCATCTCCCCTCCCTGCCTCAGGATACTGTTTTAATGATACCACTCTCCATAAAACTATCTTAGACTATCTTACTGGATTAAAACATATTTTTTGTGCTTTCTGTCAAAAGTAATGAGCTGCTACTTTTAGCTACTGCTTTATTTATAGAATCAGTGCGGAGTGTATAGTCTCTTAATTTTGTTGCTGTATATTTAAGATAAACTTCTCAAGATTTGATTATTAACAATAACACTTAGAGATTAACTCTGTTCAGGTACAATATTGATTAACTCTATCATTTATAAAACCACTAGAAAATATTTAGCTATATAATTCATTGACTTTCCACATAATCAGCCTGTGAATTATATGACTAAACTTGATGGGCTGACAATATGAATGATAAATTCATTCTGTAGAGTATTTTTGATATATTTCATCTTTCTCTGGTACATTATCAAAAATGAAACTTTGTCCATTACATTTAGAATATCTGTTGTAAGTAGTTGCCATCTAGTGCCAGCACTCATTTCTATTCACTGGTAATGGTGCAATACTTAAACTTTGGAAGGCAATATGTTTCTCTCAATTTGTAATGGAGCGAGGTAATGTCATGTCTGTAATGGGAAGTAAATAACATGCTTTGACATGAATGGACACTTCTGGCAATCATTAAAATAACTGAGTGTGGTGGAGAGTTAGAAAGATAAAGAGCAGGAGAGCTGGAAGTTCACTCATTGTCATCTCCAACATTGTGGTTTGCTGAATGCATGATGCTCATGATCTGGTAGTGAATTGTTCTGATGGGACAGGAAATGGTTCTTCTGTCCTGCTCTTAAAATGTTAGCCCCTCCAGGGGAGTACATAATAAATAAGGAAAAGTTTGTAAATTCTTATCACTAACTTAGAGATTCATTCTGAACAATAACTCTAACATGGCATTCTGTCATTGGGAGAGTGGATTTCCGCTGTTGTCCCTCCACAAACCTTTCAAATTTGTTCAGTTTACAAATAAGTTGAAAGTGGAAGCTTTCTTGCTAGTTTGGCCAGATGTGTGACAGCTTAGCAGGATTTCTTTTCAAACAAAATCCTGCAATAAGATTTTACTGAACTATTCTGTAAGTGATGTGTGACTTTTAAAAGATTTTCCAGCAGAACCACAAGCAGTAATCCTTTTCTATTTTTTAAATGACTATGAAAGGAGAGATGACATCTGGGGAAAGCAAAGGTCAAATTGGAACAGTCTCTTTAAGATCATTCAAATATTAAATGTATAGGTTCCTATACAGCTGAGTGCAGGCAAAGGCTTCACAAATGGGTATATTAGTATATTCTCTTAATAGTTTTTCATTTCAGTAAATAATGAAAAGGTGACAATTAAAGATTTTTTTTTCCCCTGGGCCTGTGGTTTCACCCATTGGATTAATTTATCACACTGTGTCTTCACACCTCTTTTTTAGTAAAATGGATTTTAGTACTTCACTCTACTGCAATCTTGGTTCAAGGTCCCAAAACCTGAAGTATTGAGTAAAGATGGGATTTTTCAGTTCACTTTTAAAAAATCATGAAAGCTGTGATTTGCAGATTAGATTAAATTCTTGCAATTGTTTGTTTCGACAAAATTAGATAATCAATCTGGATATGAAAACTCATCTACAGCTACCTGTAAAACCTTTGGTTGAATTCTAGAATCAGTTTTATCTATAACTTCTAGCCCTGATGTACCCTCCTAAAGAAGAAGCTATCAGATAACAAAGGGATTTTTTACTACCCAAGACTTTAAACCCAGGCTTCAGCCCTCTGTCTTCTGTGTGTGTGAAAGCAGCTATGTGTGAATACTTCTGATTGCATTGTGAGATTGCAGACGATTAAAAAAAGAGTGTAGTAGGAAGTGAGATTTACCTTTTGACTTCTCTTCTATCTTTTCCATCTGCTAGAATACTCACACACACACACACATGCACATGCACATGCACACGCACTTTGGTTTCCAAGCGCAAAGTGGTTTTGGTGGTGAAAATGAGTGAAACTGATCTTGCCAAGAATAATCTCACTCCACCTCCCTTTCCTTTTCGCAAGCCTGTCTAAACCCTGAGCTGACACTGAAGGTGATGCCCACAACTTCCATTCCAAATCCTGATCCGGCAAACTTACAGCTAAATTGCGTTTCCTTTCAGAGCCGAAGGGACAAAGTTATCCTGAGAAGTGAAGTCATGCTGTGCCATACTTCTTTTCTGAGGGGAGGAAGAAAACTTAGATTTCTGTTGCTTCTGCAGTATATTTCATCCAAGGAGTAATTTTATGTTCTAGAGTGTGCAGAGGACCCAAAAGATACTGGCTGGAAAAAAATATATAATTTATGGGTCAAGTGTCTTTAAGGCCATACAGTGCTACTGCTTACCACACTACAGCTTCGAGCAGTTCCTGTGCTTTGTCACCTCTTCCCAGATCTCTCTCTTATGAAGGATGTAAAATTAAGTCTAATTAGCTTTCTCTTTTCCTCTTCACTGCACTCATCCGATCTCTCCCATACCCTGATCCTTATTTCATTTAAAATTTCTTGGTAAACCATTCTTCTCCAGATACTTTGTATCTACTATACATTTCTTGTTGCATTACAAAAAAACAAAGAAATGAGTTATTTGTCTGGAAGAAACTGCCTTTGGAAAGTCATGATTTTCGATTTTTAGGTGTTTAGATTATCTTGCTTCTTCATAAAACCAACCCTTGACATTTCAAAACTGTTCAAACCACTAGGCGCTCAAACATTGTCTTAAACAAGCAAACAAATAAACAACAAAAAAATATGTTTCAATATGTTTTGAGGCTGAATGGATTTGCCATGGAACAC
The DNA here is from genome assembly GCA_013397815.1 of Aleadryas rufinucha. Taxonomy (NCBI): domain Eukaryota; kingdom Metazoa; phylum Chordata; class Aves; order Passeriformes; genus Aleadryas; species Aleadryas rufinucha. The sequence continues at coordinate 112,597 of VZTH01015267.1, read as the reverse complement.
AGTCAAGTTGTGCAAAGTATACATCTTCTTACAAGAAAGCAAGTAAGCCAGCTATGACACAGGTCACTAAACATATTTTGGCATTAAGGTGGCTACTTACAAGACTCATATATCCCACGTCCAAGATTAATTTGTTTTGGTACATTTTAAATCATTTCATGGATACAGTAATTACACTATACCCAAACCATGTCAATCTATCACTGCTCTGAATCAATACGTTAGGTGTTTTTCAACTATTTATAAATAACAATGCTCATATATGCCAAACATCTTAAAAAAGTACAGTTAGTTAGAATAAAGAGCATATTTGTTCTTGTATTGATTTAACTCCTTGTCATGCTTTGTAGGGTCACCATGTAAATGTCTTTTTTTTAATTCAAGATTGCATTTAGCTTTTTGTTTGCAGTGGAGTTTTCCTTACTTGTCTGATTTCACTTTCCATTCTGAGTTACAGATAAGTATGTACATATTTAAATCTACAAGTGAATACTTCTACAGACACAAATTGCAACTCCTCACTTTTTGCTGGAAATTAATAGAAGGACACCCCCTAGAAAATGCTATACAAATTGTTGTCTACAAACACTATTTTTCCATTAAGATTGTGCCTTGCATAATGGTATGAGGTTAGAGCAATTTAAAAAATTAAGGAAATAATGGTCAATATAACTTTTCTCAACCACTTTAAAAATTAATTTTAAGATGTTGCCTAATAAAAATATGGTGGCAATTTAATATGACATATCTTTAATGTATCAACTTCTAGATTTTTAGCTTCCATTTTATTTTATTATATTTTATTCATTTTAGTGATTACGCATTTATTTCCTGACATCTCAGAGCTACCTACAGTGGAATTTTTCTCCAGGTGAAATGACTCAGGTGCCTTAACAACAGGCCATCATAGTGTGAGGGAGAACTGAGATGAACCTTAAGTATTTCCTCCAGTTTTTTATATGAACTAAGGAAATTTTGTATGGCTTCAATACAAAACTATCAGTTACCCACAATATTATTTCAAAGCCAGTCTTAAGTTCATGAACTTTAACAAACCTCTTGATGAACCTCATTTATGTTTGGCATTTCTAATGAAACACAATACCATGAGGGTTTCACACAGTTTTGGGTTTCACATGGTTTTGGGTTTCACACGGTTTTGGGTTTCACGTGGTTTTGAGTTTCTTTGCAAACATCTTGAATGTAATTACTATTAGTGTGAAGATATACAATGCCATGGAGCAAATCTTCACTAGGTGTAAACTGACAACTCTGCACTAAGTTCACTGTCAACAAAGATCCTTCAAGATTTGATCCTTTAATTAATAAGCAATACTTGTCATTGACCCAAATTAAAATGAAAAAAAATGCTACTGTATCATATCCTTTCAGTGCAGAAATATGCAGATTTATACAGGGTATATTCAGGATTTTAAGTTCCATTTGGGCACCTAAAGAAATGAACTTTTTTACATAGATGTTATTTTAACTACAGTAAATATACTGACACATTTCTCACTGTTATGCATCCAATCACTATTAGCCAGATTAATTCTTTTTGCTTAATCTGTAGCATTTTTCCTGTCAGAACAGCATTAATTATGCAAAAGTGGTCATACATTGTCAAACTGAGAGGCTCATCTTGATTATTCTTGGTTATTTTGAGTATAAGTACAATCCACCCTGACTGTTAGTCTGCCCTTGAGACCTAAGCAATTTGGCTGTTATTATAATGAGGTGTGGCTCATCATAAGGGTGATTATAATGGAATCTAAGGGAATAGGGAGTCAAGCCTACTGTATATTATCTTTCATTTTTAAAGACTGTACTTTGGAATAATGGTTGAGTATTGTAGCATTTCTGTTCATTGCACGTCTTCAGGGGTTGAGATATCCTCCAATGGACTATTTTGATACTAATAGGAAAGCACGTTTAGAGCATGAAAATCCCTGTATCTGTTCCTCCAGGCAATTTGTTCAGAGTGTTATTCATATCTAATGAATACTTGGTGACACTGAATGGTCCAGTGAAGATTGGTGCTAATTTTGCAGTAATGCTCTCTGTTGCATCTGTGGCTGAGTGGGAAGGTATTTTTCACCAGTTCATGAACATTTAAAAATCACTTGTATATTTCTTATCATAATATTATGTTCTATTCTCTAATTTCTTACTGAAGTTGCTCTAAAGTGGTTTTAGATCTGAGCTGTGATCTTCATAATCTCACTTTTCTGAAGAGGACTAGGTCCAGAAACAACACAGTTCCTTTTAAATTAGAAGGTGTTATATTCAGGGAAACAAAAAACTTGTCAAAAAAATTGTTACACTTTTTCTCCATTCCTTCCTGTGAACAACATTGATGAGAGATTATTTTTATTAAAACTGAGTGCCTTAAATTGTCACCGTAAAAGGCAAAAAAATCATCGTCTCCTTATAGGAAAGGATATTAGGGATTTTAATTTTAGTTGTTTAAAAGACATGATGGACAGAATAACAACAAAAATTAATCAAAACTGTTTTCTGTAGAGGATTTCTATATATCCCCAAAGTGGGCTGATATTGAACAGAAATTGCTAACTTTATCTAAAATTAAAAGAAAAAATTTTCAAGATGTGTGTGGAAACATAATTCCAGTGTCCATGTGTAATTTATATACATTGTTACAAGAAGGATAGAGCTATTCTGACAAAGCTGCAGCATCGCCTTCTTATTAAAGAAGTTTAGGTATATCTACATAATTGTAAAAACAAAACCAAAACCAAAACCAAAACCAAAATCTTCATCCCTTTCCGTTGACTGAAGAACACAATATTATTTAGTTTCTACAGTACTCTTATGAAGTAGTCTAATAGCCTCAAAAATGAGTTGAATCCTTTTCTAATATTGGCACACTTTGTGAACGCAGGCAATTCCATTTTCTTCATTATAATTTTGTTTCAGTTCTTACCTTATCTTTTAAATTTGGACAACATAAAAACTGACTTTGATCCATTTGACCTAACGGCCTAAAGTTTGATGACTTGAAGTGTTACAACAATAATAATAGTAATGGTGACAGTTTGGAACTAAGTGAAGAAATGTATCTATCTATATACATAGTCACTTGCTGAAATATTTACCAATAATTACTTACGATTCAAAATAAGACAGGTAAAAAATTCTGAAGCTAAAACCCAAGAAACCTTGTTTGAATCAATTGCTGTGCATGACATTGCTGAATTTTACAGCTCTCTGCATCACTGTATGCCATTAAAATAACTGCCATTTAATTGCAATTGCTAGGCAATGGCATATATAGTAACTTTGTTCTACAGAAGTTTCTCTGAAGTGTTGGCATGTGATGAGAAGTGTATTGACCATTTTTCCATAGCAGATATTTTGGAGAAGTTTTGCTTAATGCCAGGAATCTAGAGTTGTTAGGATAAAAAATATTTTGCCATTCTTTGCCACAAAGCATATGTTTCATGGGTAGCTGCCTTTCATGTCTGAGTCAGGTAGAAAGAGCACAAAATAATATCACGGAAAAAAACATGGCTGATAAAATGATCTTTGTAAAAGCTAAACTGTTGGATGTGGTATTTCAAAGTATAAATTCTCATACTCAAAATTGCCCCAAGTTTCCAAATTATCAAGGAAGTATATGCTTGTAAAATTACATATATTCTGAGTAGTTTTCTATCCTGAACATTTGATTTTATTGTAAGACTTTTTTTTGTAAGTTGAAAAAACCTGCCCTTTCTTAAAGCTTGCTACCTCAGTTTCTTATTATTGTTTTAAATGACTCGGTATTAATTACTCTGTTAGAAAATGCATATATAACTGCATATATATATAACCTATATATATAAATAACTGTAGTATTTGGAAAGGTTCATTGCTAGGAAATAAATAAATGCCTCCAAATTACAATTCTTCCTTTCTGCAGGCCACGGAAGTTTCAATAAAATTGCAAACTCTCTTGCAAGAATGTCTACTTTTCAGTCTATGAGTGTCTGATATGATGGGAGATCGTACAAATATGTTTCATCCACACTGTGTTCAAAGCACAAAATACCACCAGACAGTCCATTTTTAAAGCTAGAAAAGCTCCTCTCTGGCATGTGCAGTGTTCTGTTGCCATATGCTAATATCCTGTCATTCCTCTGAGCTTCTTTCTGCATGGATGCTCCACCAAGGCCCCCATGACATGCCTCTACATGGACTGTAAATATCCTGTTAAAGCTTTGGAAAGCTTAAAAGGGCTCGATGACTGGTGCTCACTAGGACTATGGGAAGACCTTCTAATTTAAGCAGTGCTCAAAGGGGACGACATATTTCATACTATGTGATGTCGAACACTGAGTGACAATATAGACCTCCATGTAATATGGCAAAATTGAATGACTTTCAACTGTCTGTAAGTTTAAAGTGTAGCTGTATTTGAAAGAAATAAAAAGAGAATTAAAAAAAGGCAAAAAATCCCATCAAAATCAAAACTAAAAACAGACAAACAAAAAGCTTCATAGGGTAATTTCACTTAATTTTAAGGAGACAAAGATTTAAATATCTTTCTGAACATGATCAGAATAGGTAAGTGGGATTTAATATTAAGGAATTATGTATTTAAATACCATTAAAAGTTCTTAGCTTTAATGACTGCTAATAGTGGTTCTGACACTGCCAGGATAAACTGCTTGGGCAGAATATATTCATTCTTGATAATAATTATTATATGTCAAAACCTGTTTGGTTTGCATTTGGGGTTTTTGTCCCACTTGAAAGGAGTGGAGAGAACTAATTTTTTCTGACTCTTCTAATACTCCAATTTAATTAATGTGCAGAGGAAGAAATATTTATCAGATTATATAATTTGGGATGCATGATGTGGGAAGAAAAAAAATCTTGCATTTTGGTAATCTGAACTGAGATTTAAAACAGAACAGGGAAAAGGAAAAGGAAAAGGAAAAGGAAAAGGAAAAGGAAAAGGAAAAGGAAAAGGAAAAGGAAAAGGAAAAGGAAAAGGAAAAGGAAAAGGAAAAGGAAAAGGAAAAGGAAAAGGAAAAGGAAAAGGAAAAGGAAAAGGAAAAGGAAAAGGAAAAGGAAAANAGGGTGGGGAAGGGGTGGGAGGGTTGTGTTCGGTTCGGTTCGGTTCGGTTCGGTTCGGTTCGGTTCGGGAAGGGAAGGGAAGGGAAGGGAAGGGAAGGGAAGGGAAGGAATACTTCATCTGGAAGGAATCCATGATCATCTAATCCAACTGCCTGACCACTTCAGAGATGATAAAAATTTAAAACATATTATTAAGGTCATTATCCAAATATCTTTTAAAGTCTGACAGGTTGGAGCATAAACCCCATCTCTAAGAAGTGTGTTGATTTTTGACTACTCTCTCTGTAAAGAAATGTTTCCTCTTATCTAGTCTGATCCTTCCCTGGTGCAGCTTTGGAATATTTCCATGTGTCCTACCCCTGGTTCCCAGGTAGAAGAGCTCAGCACCTCCCTCTCCACTTCCTCTCCTCAGAAAGCTGTGGAGAACAAAGTAATTGCCCCTCAGACTCCTTTTCTCCAAACTAGACAAGCCCAAAGTCCTCAGCCACTCCTCACAGGACATTTCTTCCAGCCCTTTCTGGGCTTTTGTTGCCCTCCTCTGGATGCACTTTAATACTTTCCCATCCTTCTTAAATTGTGAGGCCCAGAACTGCACAGAGGACTCCAGGTGAAACTGCACAAACACTGAATACAGCAGGACAATGCCCTCTTTTGAACGGCTGGTTACACTGTGTTTGCTGCACCCCCGGACGCATTTTGCCCCCGTTGGCTTCCAGGACACATTACTGGCTCCTATTGGTCTTGCCATCAAGCAGCACCCCTAGATCCCTTTCTGCAGGGCTGCTCTCCAGTCATGCCTCTCCCAGTCTGTATTTACGTCTGGCCTTACTCTAGCCCAGGTTTTGTCACCCTGGTTTACATTGTTTTTCTAGCTGGACCAAGTCATGTCAGTTGTGTAGGGTAATGCACTTTTCAACACACTGAAGAATTGCACAACTGGATCCTGTGCCTGTGAGCAAAAAGGGAAGTCCATAATTCACTGAGGATGAAAAGAAATGAAGCTGTTCTTGAAAGCATTTGGAAATGTCTAGTAACTTTATATAAAGTACCTGTATCATGCTTCAAAGTAGGACTACAAAACAGTTACAGTATGAAATTATGTAATGCTACTTTTCTAAAATTGGCATACATAAATTAAACTAATAAAAGCAATTAAAAAATTCCATCTCCTTTCCTTTTAGTTCTGAACTTAAGCAAAATATCTGATTATTCCTTCTGATTGCATTTCCTGGATTTATTTCTCAACAATGACACTTTGGGGAGCAATTCTATAGGGCATGAGATTGATCACCTATCACTGCTGCTGATGTGCTGTTTAACCAAGCTGGTGAACCATAAACTGTCATCAGAGAGTGTATCAGACTAACAGTGTGTATCATGCAGCTCACTCTCCTGTGCACCTAACACTGATGATCATTCTCTTAGTCCATTAGACAGCGCAAGGACCTGTTAAACAAAGTACCGGACTGGCACACTTTGCATGACCCAAAAAAGAAACCAAATCCTGCTAGATGGGCTAAGCGGTGACATAAATTGAATCCATAGGTTGTGGAGCAAGAAGTCGAATATTTCCTGAGTTAATAGGACTTTGGTACAGACAGAATTTTTAAAGCTGAAACTGAAACTTTCTTTGATAGTGGCAGATATGCTCTAAAGAACGGTGAGCATAGCTCTTTTAAGCAGTGAAGAACACTTTCTCCGAAATAATGTCAGTTTACATTTTTTCAAAGAAATATGAAGCACCTCTCCCCACAAAAACTTAAAGGAATAAACAATGTTTATATTTTTAATTATTGTTAAATTTAATGTACCAGGTGTTCCAATGTTGCAAACGGTATAAACATGATTAAAAAGTTATGATTACTAGATAAAGTTTATGATCCAGGGCCCCAGACCTATGAATTTTTAAGGACAAAACCTCAAGGGATGTGCCCAGATCGATGAAGATGTACATAACCTGGTGATTGACATTTATGGTCTTTTTTTAACTTGTATGCATAATTCCTACTACTGACTTCAGTGGGAATAGTCACATTTCCTCCTTTCATGCTTTTAGTTTTCTCCTCTCTCATGCAATTAGTTTTTGGAAGATCAAAGCTTAAATTCGTCCTGGTTCTTCTTCCTTCAGTTGTTGAAGTCTGGTGTTTTGTGGGTTGTTTGTGTTTGTTTGTTTGTTCATTTTTTTTCTTTCTGAGTGAATTGTTCAAAAGATCTAACTAGGAATATTCAAGGAATAGTCATGAGGCTTTTGCCTTAAATTAATACTGCTGAGCAAGTTGCAGGTATTAACAGATATTGTAGAGTCCTCTCAGACTTGCAGAAATGCCTGCCCCAATTAATACTGTAGCTGTACCCTTGAGGAACCCCTCATTCCACCTAAAATTTCTTTTAGGGCTCTGACGGTGGCTTTCTCTCTTTCTTGTTCCCTAGCTTCATGATCCTGAGAAATCACCTAGAAACCTACCTGGAAGTACTAAATATAATTAAAATTTCTTTGTTTCACTCCAAGATTTTTTTGTATAGGATTCCTCTGACCAAACTTTTGATATCTGGAACATGTGACATAAACAAGTAAATTAGTCAGTGGGGAAAACACAGACTCTTCAAGGGCACAATTCATCTCACCGATATGTGGGCCGATTTGACAAGTGAGGTAAACTAAATCTACCAGTTTTTTCCATGTTAAGAAGATAAGAAGTGATCCTCTCACAAGTAGAGAGCATCTATCCTGTAGAGTGACTATACCTGTTGATGTTCAAATTCAATTAGACAAATCCAATGCCTTCTGTCCAAACTTGAGTCTCTTCAGGTGTGAACCCATGTCAGTACAGTTAAAACAGAAAGTCTACCCCCTCCTCTGAGCAACCCATTGTCTAGTGATCCCTTTTGAAATTTTTTGTACAAATGCTTCTGTACTTTCTCCCATCCATTTCTCACACCTGGAAGGAAATTGCTATAAATACTTGTGAAATCTGTTCATGGTTCTCTAACAAATTTCTGTTGTACATTTTTCTTTTCTGTAATTCCTGTCAAAAGCTTGAAATTGTGCAGTCCAGTGGAAGACAGACACTTAGGAAATGCTGGCTTGTGTTTCTGAGTTCTTCTCCTTCTGTATCCATGCTGTGGCTCTGTTTTTACTGCAAGTACACAGAGGAAGTAAAAGCACTTTAAGTGGACAGTCCTTAGCACAATGGAACTCGTTTACTGTGAAAGTAATTAAGCTGGCAGCAACAACAAAATTGAAATGATAATAATAGTAACACTAATAATATGTCAAAGTAAAAGTAAACAAGAAAAGATTTAACTAAGAAAAAATAGTCCTGAAGTGACTGTTTCTGTGTACATCACCTGCTCGGAATTTACACAGCTACAACCGAATTAGGAATTTTCAAATAGAAAGTTAAATCATTGTATTAAAACTAGGTAATATCCTCACTACATCAGGAGGTAGGAAAACTAGGCACTGATTCCAGCAGTCATCAGAATAATCATTAGAGCCCTGAGGGCGCTACCAGCCCTCGCTATCCCTGCCCAGCCCCTCCAGTGCTCCCCACTTGCTGCTCATGTCCTGGGACCCTACTTCAGCCCTCTGAGGCTGTCCACCCCAACAATGCCAGAGCAGGGCTGGTCTCCAGCTCCCCACAGCCCTGCCCTCCCTGGCCATGAGCCCCTGTGAGTTGGCCCGACGGAGGACCCACATCCCAGCTCAGCCTTGACCCATTCCAATCCCCATGGAGGTGCCTGATGCCTGGGGCTGTTCTGGTGCCAACCGGCTGCCTTGCTCCTGGCTCTAATGGACCCCATGGAGAAGCACCCAGATGCTAGCATGAGCAGCACCTGGATGATCTTGGATGTAATGCTAAGCATAATATCCTTCAATTCAAGGCTATGCAAATTCATATCAAGGTATTCGATCATTCCTATGCATGAAGAATAGTAAGTTATTTTCTTCTTACTACTAGAGAAGGTCAAAATTTCAGAGGATGACATTAGGAGAGTCAGGAAATAAAACATTTCTACCCGCTCTTACCCCTTTGTTGCAGACAACACAACTGTAATCACTAATTTCTCAGGTAATAAAATATTGAAATTGTTGCTTGTTATGATACAACTGAATTTTTTTGTTGTAACTAAGCCTAAAGCTAATGTAAAAGCAAACCAAATGTTCATGCCTCTGTTCTCAAGTCTGAAAATTAGACTCTCTGTCCATGGTAATGTAATGCCTATGCCTTACATGCACTTTCTCATGGCTGGGTCTTTTATGTATAGTGGAGTCCACAGATTTTGTAAAAACACTTGGCTGAACAGAGAGTCCTAATGTCATTCTGGATGTCCAAAGGTTTCTGAGATCTCAGCAAAAGGCTGGCATATACGACAGGGAAACCACAGGAGACCTGTGTACTTCTGCAGTGGCAGCTGGAGGCAAAAAAAATACGTGGTATAAAGGAAAATACCAAGGGTATTTTACCTCACACTAGAGTCCTGTATTTAAGCATGTTATCTAAGTTTGAACTTGTACTTTAAAGGTTTAGTTAATGATTCCTCTTGTCACTCAAAATAAAAATAAAGATTTTTACTTATTTGGTCTATTTGTTGTTTTTATTTGAATACTATCTTGAATATAGCATATTTTGTCTTTCCTTTTTTTCCTAGAAATTACAGACAGTGTATGCTAACTGACCTTAATTGGCCAGCTATTACTGATGGAAGAAATTGGTCCCTTCAATCAACAATTTAGAATGGAAGCATTTGTACTTTCTCTGCTTACTACAGAAGGAGTAAAGGAATCATAGAATCATAAAATCATAGAATGTTTTGGATGGGAAGGTATCTTAGTTCCCTCTGTCATGAACAGGAACACAATGAGGTCACTCAAACATCCTGACCTTGAACATTTCCATCAACGGGGAATACACAACTTCTCCAGGCAACCAGTTCTAGTGTGTCTCCACCATCGTGGTAAAGAATTTCTTCCTAATGTCTATTATAAACCTACCTGCTTTCAGTTTAAAGACATTGCTCCTTGTCCCATCTCTGTGTCCTTGTAGAAGCCCCTTTCCAGCCTTCTTGTAGGCCACCTTTAGGTACTGAAAGTCTGCTAGAAGAAGCCTTCTTGTCTCCAGGCTGAACAATACCAACTCTCTCAGCCTTTCGTCATAGGATTGGTTCTCCATCCCCCTGATATTCTTCATTCTTCTAGCCCTTGTCTGGACTGGCTCCAACACATCCACGTCCTCTCACATGAGGTTGGAGCCCCCAGAGATGGATGCGGTACTCACATTGGGGTCTCATGAGACCAGGGAAGAGATTCTTAGCCTGCTGGCCATACTTCTTTTGATGCAGCCCAGGACACAGCTGGCTTTCTGGGCTGTGAGCTCACATTGATGGCTCTTGTTGAGCTTCTCATCTGACACCCTCAAGAAGGTCTCCACATCTGTCTGCTCAGGACTGTTGTCAATCTAGTCTCTGTCCAGGCTACATCTGTGCTTGGGATTGCTCCAATTCAGGTGCAGGATCTTGTATTTGGCCTTGTTGAACTTCATGACATTCACACAGGCGTACCTCTCAAGCCTGTCAAGGTTCCTCTGATAGTGTCTCTGACCGCCAGTGTCGACAGCACTGCACAGTTTTATGTCATCCACAAACTTGGTGAGGGTGCACCTGACCCTACTGCCTATGCTGCCGACAAAGATATTAAACTGTGCTGGTCCTACCATTGGAACACCACTCTTCTCCACTTGGACATTGAGCTGTTGACTACAACTCTTTGAGTGTGACCATTCAGCCAATTCCTTATCCCCTGAGTAATCCATCTGTCAAATCCAAGTCTCTACAATTTAGGGGCAAGGATGTAGTGTGGTACAGCGTCAGATGCTTTGCACAAATCCAGGTAGATGGCGTCACTTGCTTTTCTCTTATCCTCCAACACTCTAAACCCTGTTGTAGAAGGCCACCAAATTTGTCAGTTCTCAGCGAGCTGCTTTTTCCATCAGCTGTAAATAACTGTTCCAAAGGGGTCTGTGCTTAGAGTCCCTCAGTGCATAGTTGTCTATTCTGAAATAGTTGTAGGAATCTATGGAAAACAGAGTAATGTCATTTCAGCAGTGTATCATCCTGCATCAGAAACTAAAGCATGCAAACCGAAATTGATTTGTAACAGGTACCTTATTAGAAGCAAACATCAAGAAAACTAGAATCAATGTTGAAACAAAAATTTGTCTTGTAAGCAATCCTGAGTGAAATGTGTTGACACAGCATCACATTCTGTAGCCCCATTTTTGCATGCTTTTCAAAGCACAGCCATCTCGATCTGGGAGAGATGAATAATTGACTGATCACTGCATAATTCAACGTACTGTTGTAAAAATTCAAGGTCTGGCAAATTTGAAGCTTTTCTTCTTTATTGAGACTGAGGTTAAAGTTTCAATCAACCTTGAAGAAACATTTAAATAGCACAAGGATGCATGATTTATTAAAGTGCATATTATTCTTCCATATATTCCCTCCTTCTTCATTAAGCTTCCTTACATAATGTTTATGTGAAGTTTATGAAGTGTACCTCATAAGTTGAGCAAAGATTACCTTAAAAGATAGCACTGGAGGTCAATCATCTAATTTTTTTTTCAAATGAAAAGTAAAAGCCAAAAACAAAGAGAAAAATGAGTTTGAAAATACAAAACATATTCACCCATGTCTTTAATAAAACACCTGTGTACTTAAATGCCCTAATTTCCCCATTTCCGTTTAGGAGAATAAATTTCTCTAATAATTACCAATAACAGTTTCTTTTGCACAGCTCATAATGGTTGTATGCAATGTTCAGCAATTAATGGCCTTTAGGATATATTGAATTCCCTAGTTAAATTACCTGTCATTGTCACAAAAAAAACGATCTCATGTGGAAGTCGGTCAAGTCTGCTTCACTTTCAAGTCATACTGCAGTTCGAGGAATGTGTTTTCAAATTAAAAGATTAACTTAAACATTTACATTCTCATTGTCCAAAGTTATTATTGTTGCTTCTTCATAATATTGCCACAAAATCTGACTCAAGTAGAATTATTCTCTATTAATTTTCAACACTTTACATGTAATTGCTGAATCCCAAAACAATTTGGATCACCTTTTCATTATTTAGTCTTTTACATTTATGGGAACTCTTAATTTACGTGGTACCATCTGACACCCAAACAATTTTCTAAGGGCTTGTCCACAAAAGGAGACTAGTGTACCATAAATGAGGATGTGAATTTGCAGGAAACTGGGAACTCCATGCTTTCTCTTTTTTTGGGTATACACACCATGAGTTATGGATGCCTTTGTGGGAGAGAATGATTTAATTTGCAAGGTTAAAAGTGTTATTATGAAAGTTGCTGCTGAATACTTTGTGTCCTGTGAATCCATGAAGTTTCCTGTGGAACAAAGCTCTCTGTGTGGACAGATCCTACGATCCTATTTCTGAATAGACTTATATGTATATGTGAGTAGCATTGCTATGTAATTTGCATGCATTGAGGTGACTAATATATGTCAAATTTCTGCTCTGTATTACATATGCAAAATCCAAACTGAATAAATAAGCAGGCATTAGTAAGCTCAACATTGGGAAAGAGAGAGTAGTCACTGAAACAAGGATAACTTGATGACATTTTCTGCTAGGGGATTCATTAAGAATAAATATGAGCGAACTAACTTAGATCACACAGGGAATCTGTGCAACAGAAATCTGGCCAAAAAGAGTAAAAATATATTTTGATGGAGTAGAATGAAGACATTTGAAAAAAGGGAAAAGAAATCTTCTTCTAAAGTGTAGGTACATCATCAAGGAGATTTGAGTGTTTATTACAGCTGTTGAGTAAATTAACATTATTTTCTCATAACTTTAGTGGAAATTTGAAGGATACATCACCTTGCAGACACATGAAAAACATCTGAAAAAGAAAGTACAATGATATAGGAAGGACCAAAAACAAATAAGAAGATAACATTTTGATTTGAAATAATTTCCAAGACAGGGAGGAGCAAGAAAATGAACTCAATTGGGAACAACAACAAAAAAAAAAAAAGTAAAGAAGAAAAGGGAGTGCTAGGAAAGTACTGCTAAAAGGGGTTGTTTCGGGCATAAAATGAAGGCAAGAGTCATAAGACCAAGAGATTTTGGTTATTCTGGTTTTAGCTCCTTGTTAGGTGCTTGGTGAATCAAAGTCCTAATCCTTCTTTCAAATTAAGGTTTGCAAATATAAAGGACTTTAGTATTTTTACTTTTGAATGCAACATCTATTCCATAAATAGTTCAGGTTATTTGTGTGTTTTGGCTATATTTGTGCTGCTTCTAATTATTTTTTGATAAAGACAGAACCTTTTAAAATTTTCATTGATCCATGATTAAAATATTAGGTTCTGTAAAAGCAAGGCAAGCCAACAAAGACCATTTTCTTACACTGACTCTCACAGGAGAATAAAACTCAGTTGGAAATACTTCAGAAAGACTGTTCCTTGCAATTTTTGTAGTATTGCTCCTAATGCTTTCATTGTAACCTAGATACCATTTGCTCAGTTTAGGCATACAGTGAAAAATATTATATAACACAAATGCAGTAATTAAATTCATCTGGGCAGGTATTTACCTTCACATAATTCTATAAACACAAATGTAAAAGACCTCTAAATGTATTTCAATAATACATACTTATATCAGCTCCAAAAGACTTTTTTTGAGGGGGATTAAACGCCATCAGATCAGGTTTTTTTGTTCATATTAGGAATATCTGTGAATCCTGATAAATCAATCTTTGAATATTATTGGAGTAAATTGGATGAGAACAAGTCTTTCATGACTTACCAATAGCAGAACTTAACAATACCAACCTTCAAAAGTAACAGAAGGCATTTGGAAGAATTTTCTTTGTAAGACTGGATTACAAGTGACAATAAATTTACTCAGATACAGAAAAATACATCTATTCAATTATTGTGTTCTGTATTTTCATAACTAAGCCATGTTTGGTGTATATATAATTACACCATTATATGATGTACAAGTTAAAACTTGATATTTCATTGGTGGTTTCCATTTGATCACTGACATGATCCATTTTGAAATGATTCCTGTTCAAAGTATGAGAAAAGCACATTTGTAATGTTTTTCTTTTTATTATATCTATGTGATTGCTTTACCATGGAAGTATGTTTCTACTGTAAACACAGAACAATACATAACTTAAACTTTCATCAATGACGTTTTCAAGCCTTCCTTACAAACTCTGGAGCATACATATAAATTTCATAGAAATGTAATTTCTGGGAAAAAAATAAAAAAGCAATGCATACTCTGCAATGTTTACTAAAATGGTGTCTCCATATTTTCTTCATTTAAATAGTTTGCTATGACCCTGGTTATTTAACCTTTAATTTTAGCTCCCGTACTCCATGAGTAGCATCATATCACTGAAGATTCTGATTACCTCCCAGGCCCTTGGGTGTGCTTTTTGGGGATGTCCCCCAAGGCATCTTGCCATTCTCGGGGGATTTGTGGTGAAGCAACACTGCTACTGAGTAAGATTCCTTGCCTTGGAAATGTGTTGTTGTCAATTACTGATTTGTCTAACAGAAAATATAGGGTGACAGCTAAACCATTGGTAATATGCTATTTGAGTGAAAAACAATAATATAGCAATTTAAATGAATGCCTTATATTTGAAACAATAATTTGGTTTTTAAAATATATTACATTGCCTTACTAAATGTTATGATTTGAGCTTTTTCTCAACATGATTGAGCATACTTATAATTAAAATAGTGTAAAGCAGAGTTGCACTGTGCTTTGCAAAAGAACCAATAACGATTTTCAGTATTTAATGGATAGTAGAAGCTATTACATCATTCATATAATCAAGATAAGAGTGTTAGCGTAAGCATTCTTACATATCATACACTTTTAGGTAAAGATGATCCTTTGTTGTGAGCTAAATATATCTGATCTAAATCATTATTCATAAAATGTGTGTCTTCTGGCTTTCAGGAAAGTTGTTGGATGTTTCTATAATTTACTGGAGTGTGGTAGAGTAGAAAGTTAGTGACAACTTTTGGATGTAAATAATTGCTTTGTCAAAGAACTTCAACTTCTCCTGGCCACTAGACTAGCCTTCTGCCTAGTTCAGATAATGAATTTCCACAGGTGATTGTTGGCTCAATCTCATAAGGCTGTTGTTGAGCCTTTGTCTTTTTGAAAAACAAAAGAAGACACACACACTCACACACCCTCTCCATTCCCCAGACACATACCTCTGTTTTAAAGAACACCTGAGGTGGAGAATACCTGTAAACTGTTTGAAACTGTTCCAGTGGTTCACTTTTTAAAACATTTACTTTTAAAATCCACACAATGTAAGCAGCTCCAATTTCTCCTGCTGGAGATTTCTTTTTAAGTAAGTTCTCTTCATTCGTTAATCTTGTCTTCATGTGAGAATGGTGATCTAGTGATTTCTTAATATTTAGCATATTTTGTACAAATGGTGAAGTACAAATTTGGCACTTTGTGTCCATTTGGGGGAATAAAACATGATATTAAAGGAAGGAGACTAAGGGGCCACCAAAAGAGTCAAAGTTACTGCGCATTTAAACTCAGATAAAAAATTTTTAAAAAAGTACTCTTCTTTTGCTATTCTGCTGAGGTCAGAATTTCTGAACTAAAGCATGCTCGCTGTAGAAAACATGGCTTTATACGTCTGTGTTGTCTCTGGTTTACTTATTTTTTTGTCAGGTAGTAACACTTCCAAAGAAGGGATCTAATGTTCAGAATTTTTTTATAAGTTCAGGTTCTTAATAAAGTCATAATACAAAGCTCATTGTGACTCCAGCTTCAAGGTTCAGTGCAGGTAAATTAAAACATCTCCCATGATTTCAGTCCAGAATTAAGTATGACCAGCAAACCAGCATAATAATGAGACTAAACAAGTAGCAAGTATACTAAAATTTACAAAATGATTGTGTGAAATAATTATTTGCAGAGTGCAAAATAAAATAAAATAATCTCTTCCCCAAAAAAACAATGCTACATCAGGTAGTTTATTACATTTCATCAACCCCAATAATGAAAATAAATTAGTTTTCATTTAATATTAACATTGAAGAAATTTGACACTGCTTCATCTAGAGGAGACAATATTTAGAATATACAGACCAAATAGAAAATGTGACTTTCTTGTATTGAGTATTCTGATTAATCTGATTGGTTGATCAGTCAATCATATTGATGATCAATCTGATTTAAAGCAGCTGAGGATGTTGGGCCTTCATCACTTCTCTGAAGAGATGTCCTTCAGAGAAGTGATGTATTTCAGTCCTTATAGTTGAGATTCTATTGTAATAACTTTTGATTGACATTTATAAAGAATGGATGTTTTCTAATTTCAGCATGAGAGGAAGAAATTGAAAGACTGCAACTTTTGCAATAAATTGTTTTCCTGTCTGTGGTCTTCCATCTCCTCCAGCTACTACTAGTTTTCCAAACGCATGGTTATTCTTTAGTGAAGGATATCACAGTGTTCTTTCACTCTTTATACTGTTCTCCTAAAGCAAAGGAAGTGCCTCGTATTTGGAAGAAAAAGGACCATAGCAAGAGATACATGTGCAATTTAAGCTGTGAAAAGTAAAAATGCTCACCTTTTTATAGCTGCCTGCAAGAGAAGCTTATTCATTATCAGAAATAAAATGCCATAGTATGCCTTCAGGGTGGTCCCTGAACATGTACAGCTGTGTTAGTCTGTGTACAAACTCCAAAAGGCATGTAGGAATTGGTATTTCATCCTACACTTCTATTCTTTAAGATCCTTGAAAAAATTGATATTATCTGCCTATATTATTTTGGCATACAATTTCTCAATTATTTTAGTACCTTATATTATTTGCTACAGTGTTATGAAGGTGTATATTCCTAGACATCCTGTGTTTATCAGCTTAGGTCACCTGGAAGTTGGATGAAGTTTTTCTTGCATGACAGAATAGCCATGTTTTACAGTATTCCAGGCTTAAAAAAAAAAAAAAAAAAAAAAAAAAAAAAAAAAAAAAAAAGAAGAAATACCATAGATTTATTATTACTCAACCAATAATTCTGTAGTGGTAAAAAGTAACATATCTTTGCTCGTATCCAAATTAAATATTTTTATCTAGAAGATTGATGGTTTTTTCCTAATCTAATCCGTTGAAAGCTGTAAAGCTGGTGTAAAAGTCTTGTGAATCAGGCCACAATATGATTGTTGTAATTTAGATTATATTCAGTCCCCCAGGACTTGATTGTGCCTCTAGGCACAACCTCCAGCAAGAAATTGTGTGTAGACTGTGTCATCCCAGGAGGTTGAGTGCCTTAGAAATACACCTCTGAAGTACAATTGATTCCTTGTTCATACATGAATTCAGCTTGTCAAGAGAGTTTTCTTATTCTCAGTGTTCTACATCCAATTCTCAATGACAAAAGGATCTAGCAGTTGTGGACATGTGTGCCCACCTAAATTAGGAACCTAATACAGGAAAATAGCTAGACTAGACTGTTTATATTGTTAAAAGGACAAATAGAAATTGGAAAAGTAACCTCCAGAAAGACAGCTCAGCCCACATAAGATCTGATTTGTTTTCTGGAGGTGCCTTTCAGGAAGAAATTCCTGCATTAACAGCAGGAAAGAAGAACTAATGCTGCTTGAAGCACTAGGGTGCTCAGAATGGTCTTTTGAGCAGAAAGCTGCAATGAAGCACAATATTGTCGTTTCTGTTCCGTATTAGCTAATATGATTTACAATGACTTATCCCTTTCCCTAACCTGGCAGCATTTGGGATCCTAGTATATCCAAGCAATCCTATAGCACCCATGGCTTCATCATGTTACAATTGATTCCAGTAAAACTTCCTCCAAGGCTTCCTTTGTTATACTTGACAACTAAACTACCGTGATCTCAGGAATTATCTTATAGATGTTGTACCTTTCTTCCCTTTCCATTATTGCACTAGAAGAGAAATCCTAGTATGTCTTTTCAGCTGGCACATGGAAAAGAATATTATTGGATGTACAATGTCTGGCAGGGATAGACTTTCTCCATAGCAGCCAGGATGGTGCTGTGCTTTGCATTTGTGGCTAAAACTGTTGATTACACAAATGTTTTGGCAACTGCTGAACAAAGCTTGCATATAATCAATGTCCTCTTTCCTCAACATTCAGCCAAAGTGAGGAGACTGGGGATGTAAAATGGTGGGAGAAGACGCAATCGAGACAGCAGACCCCAACTGACCAAAGAGATATTCCAGACCATATGGCATCATGCTCAACAATAAAATTTCAAGGAAAAGAGCAGAAAGGTGGAACAGTGAATTTAGCAGAGAACATTCGTAACTCTTCCTTTATATGGAATTACCTAACATTTAAAGACAAAGGAAGAGAAACCCAATACATTTTGTAGTTTTCCTATTTTTGCCAAATAGGATGGAATCACGTTTTAAATTGTAAAGTCAAATTGCAATGACTGAAAATCTAAGAGTTGCTAGCATATATATTTTTTGTTTCCACCTGATAATTATCACTATTTCATCCAAGAACTGATCCAAACACTACTTCTGAATATTGTTTGAACTCACATAATTTTTTAAAATAATTTTTCCACGTTTGTGTTCTGCAGTATGAAATATATGGGCAGCCATCACATAATCCAGTGATCAAGACTAATTCCAAATGAAAGCAGGAGAAACTTGATTTGCAGTCTCATGTGCTATTTCCACCTGCTAACTAATCAATACAGTTCTGGTACTGTAAATAATTTTAATCTGATTATTCAAATGAAATAAGCAAATTTAGCATGCATTTCACATTTCGTTTAGAGAAGATAAAGTATGCATTGAAGTATTGGTTATACTTCATTTTCAGATACCAAAAAATAGACTTCATCCAAGAAAGAGGAGGGAAGGAGGTAAATGACCTGGCCCTGCAGGTGAGGGTAACTGAGATAACTGAGATTCTTGTTAATAGAACAGCTGGGACAGTTTAGAGTGAGATGACACTGAATGACCAGTGTTTACATATATATACATAGGTAGGGTTTATTTTAAAAAAAATTGCTTGCAATGGAAATCAGCTATGTAGCTGTTTTGGTTATTATCTGTAGAAATATGGAAATATAAAAGCATAACAATGACACTTATAACACTTAACAAAACATATAAGGAACAAAAAGAAACAAAAAGAAAGGATAAGAGTAGAAATTTATCACCATCCATGGATCTTGATGCAATTTCTATGACAGTTGGTGCAAGCGATCTATGGATCAGTTGGTCCATCTTGATCTGTGAAAGTGTGGGAGAAGCCTGGGAAAAAAATTTCAATGGGTTAATATAAACTCAGGTTCAGGTGAGAATGCCCACATACCTCTCCTTGGCAGGCAGTTTTACACTGTCTGTTGCAACACTGTGCATCATGTGCAGTCCTCTTGATGGGAGGCCCCAGAAATGAGTCTGGGGACACTTGGGGGGGTCTTTGATGGTTTATGACCCCTTCTAAGACATGACAGCTGCCTCTCACCCCAACATAGTTGAGCCAGCTATGTTCCATCAAAAGGGTTGAAAACTCTTGGGCCTTTGTGTGAATGTCCTGGTACTTCCCTGGGGAGGGGGGAGTTCTACTCCAGAGCCATTGCCAGAAGAGGACACTGACATGATAAAAGAGCATTATCCCACCTTGGAGGATCTGCTTCTTGTCAGCCTTGTCCCTTATCTGGCTCAAAACCCAACTTGTCACTAAACAAAATGTTGTGTGCACTCTCTCTGCACCGTGTCTGCCTTACACTCTGTCAGCAAAGCACCCGCTGCTTTTCAAATGGCCGATGGTTTTGAGTCATTAACCATTAACATTCCACTCTCTCACAAGGAGTCCCTCCAAATAGGAGGTCCAGAGAATGCTTGGGGTTCTGGTACCCTGGGGAGAAATACAAGTACCATGATGAAAAATATGCCAGCAAGAGTCCAGTCTGTTGTCAGATGTAGACAGGTACAACCTAGAACATGTGCAGGATACATTTAAATCAATGGCATTCTGTCAGGGCACAAGAGAAGTCCCACATGGATTATACCTGAAGGTCTGGATCTGGTCAAAGGATCATGAAATAAACAACTGAAAATGAACAGGAGATGGCATGAATGAACTGGAGTTGGACTTTGATGATCTTAATGGGCCCTTTTCAACTCAGGATATTCTGATTCTATGATTCCAACTATATAATCTGTCTCCTTAGGAAAAATAAAAATCTATATTGATTATAGTAAAAGAAATGAGTTAAAGCTACTATGAAAATGCCTTCTTATTTCACAAATAAGAGTAGGAAAGATGGTGATAAAGCTGTATAGTTCACTTGTCATGATAAAATGTGGAGCTAGTAAAGGAAAATTTTCTTTTGTTCTTCAAGGATGCATTTTGTGAAGAGGCTTGTATTTTGTATCTGGGGTCAAAAATCTTTTTGGTATGTCTATCCATTTAAATTTCAACCTCAGATGGATAAATAAATATAGAAGTACTTTTTAAACATGAAAAATGCCAATTAAGTTGCTGCATTTTTTTGCTTTCATTGTATTTTCCACAGTTTCAGATTTCAAAATAAATGACAGAGTTGTTAATAGGCTGTAGAGGATTTTTTCCTGTCCTCCCTTGATTTATTGCTGCTGAGTGTAAACTGATCTGGAAACAAGTGAGAATTCCCCTGCGAAATGTTCTAAAATCCAAATTCCTCACGGAGTGGAGAGAAATATTTGAGCAGAAACAATCATCCCCACGTGTATAAGCTTTGAATAATAAGAACCTGGTTTCTACATTTCTTTTGTTCGTGATGTATCAATCCAGTGTGAAAGGAAACATAAAAACAGCACATATATAAACCAAATGTGCAACAGCAAAAGATTTAACAAACCTTAATTATTCAGGTGGTTAAGGAACAAGCTAAATAGCAGCACTAGTACACTGTAAATCCTTGTGGCTGACACAGAAGTGGTTATGACAGCTTTCACATTATCTCATTGCAGTATCGAGGCAGTAGTCGCAGCTGGCTCATATGTCAAAATGTGTCAGGACTTAAATGGTAAAACAGGAGTGCAACAGCAATTGGCTTTTCAATCAATAATGCAATCAATATATTTCACAGATATTTTCCCATATCTAAATTACTCTGCAGAGATGAGGTAGCCTGACTGAGTGTTTATAAATCAATAAAACACACAGCTAAAGGACATCTGCTCCTGTTCTTTCACTTCAAGGTGCAGTTTGCCTTTTATTTCCAACTCTCTCTTATTTAAGAATGTACTTTTGAGGAAAAACAGCTCTCTTTTTGCACACAAATCAGTTTTGAGTTGCATTGTGACTACAGACTATTTCTGTTAATAATTGTGTACTTCACTTCTAAATAGGTGTAAGGGACAGTTTCTATTGGCAACAGAGCAGAGAATTAATAACATACGTTTCAGATTTGCAATACACACACAAACAGGTATTTTATATAACATTACATTCTTTATTTTGTGAATACAGTGCATGCACACAATTTTGAAATCCCCTCAACCTTAGGCAATGCAGGGATTTTTTCCCTGCAACAGAATTCCAGAAGATTCTCAGACGTATTTTGTAGAACAGCTTCTTCTCAAAGCATCCTGGATCATCTTTCACTAATCTATTCCATTTTCAGCAGCAGATGCATGAAAGGTGATAGTTTGTTATGATATTGTTATATGAATTACTGAATTTGCCTTCTGCATCTTTGTTTTTGTTTGTGAAGCAGTGACTACCAGCAAGAATATGGTTTTCAACACCTATCATCAAAATAATTCCATAAGGCAACATAGTTTGCTGTTTTTCCTGTATATGACTACAGCATATAAATATTCTATACTGATGCATATACACAGTTACATACTACACACAGAGATACAATACCTGTGAAGCATTGTAGTGCTGGAGTTAATTATGAGTTAATGCATATAGGTGTTCATGATTGTTATGTGCACTACACATTTTATTTATACAGTGTTAAGAACTGAAAAAAGGTGTCACTAAGTGTGCACTTCTGCTGTAAAAAGAATTACTATGTTTTAGCCTTATTTCTCTTCTGATTGAAAATTATATCAGGCACGAAAGAGAGACTAACAAAAACAATTACATCTTTTGGGTAAGACAGCCATATTCTGTCAAGAAGTACATAAAGCCAAACAAATTGCATTTCCTAATCTAGGTGTTCCATTAAAAATAGATTGTCACCTTGGTGAATGCCAACTAATCTTATCATGTTATACCTTTAGCTCACGTGCTGTGTTAGTCTCTCAATATATACGATCTCTTTCACAGTTGTGAGATCCATCTCTGAACCACAGTTGCCACACAATCAAAACACAAAGCTAGGGACACAGTGGTTCCCTGATTCACTTACCCCAAGTATTTTATTAAGATATGGTTTAATACTACAATATTAAAGCATTTTATAGGATTAATTTAATTTCATATCATAATTTGAATGTGTCTTTACTGAAAAAGCTCCAGGTAAACGGATCTGGGATCTCCCATATCTCATTTCTAAATTGGCGAGGAGATTCTGTCTTTGACCCAAATGGGAAGACACTTTTGGCCTCAATACATTCAGCAACATGGAAAGAAAATCTTGAAAATTTTAAAGTAGAAAGAAATAAGAAAACCCCCAAATACTGAGATTTTCTCTAAACATCCTTTAAAAGATGTTTTCAACCAGCATGGGGTTTTTTGACATCACTTTATATCAAAGGTGCCACTGTATCCTTTTTTTTTTCTATTCAATTTTTTAAAAATTTACCTTTTTGAAGATGCATATCAATAATTTTGATGAACTCTGAAATATTTCTGCTGTCTTGATAAAAATATTAAACAGCTTCATTAAAATATTAAACTAATGCAAAATAGAGCAGGGAAATCTCTCTTTTTTCCTCTTAGTTAGCAAAAATATTAAATGAGTGTAACAAGTGGAATCATCATAAAATGCTTTGAGAGAATTCTCCATTAGTATTATTTTGATAAGGCTCCTGAATGACTGAAACTGCCAGAGTTTTTTACAGCTTTTGAAAACTCTTTATTGTTTCAATGACCGAGCTCTGTGGAATCCCAAGTCAGAAATTCCTACAAGTGTCATTAAAGCCATTCTCATCCATCGCATGTAAGTGTCAGAAATATTTTTAGAGACCTGAAAATCTATTAAACTTCCAGCTGGAAATGTATCTTAAGCTGCAAGTCAAACTCCCAGCAACAATAAAGTGGCTAATGTGTTTGTATTTGAGAAGCTGTAAAATGAGAGAATACTGCTGGGAACTGGAAAGTAAAACTAGTTGAAGAATGCCCCTGGTGACATGAACTTTATTTTAAGTAAGAGCTGGTCATAATGCAGTAGTTGAGCTTTGCAAAATATGGCATTAACATCACAGAAGGTGTTGTGTTTTGTGAAGGTTGCCCAAAATATTATTTTGGGAATAATCATATGCATTGTCTTACAAATTATGAAAAAAAATTTTTTTTAGTTCTTGGAAAATACTTGAGGAACTCACAAGCTGGTTCTGTGCTTGTGAAGGTGTGAAGGCACCTCTTCATTATGCAAGGTGAGGCCAAAATTTGTATGCTTTGACTTAATCACAGTATCTCATGTTTTCTTTCAAAATGATTCTCTGTCCTGTGTGGCATTACCTGATGAAGGGAAGGGAAGGGAAGGGAAGGGTAAAAAAGTAGTAGAATTTACTTCACGAAGTGAAAGAGTATTACCATATAGGGCTGTTATAAATATGAAGCTCTGAAATTCAGGAGGTAAACATGACAGTCAATTGTAGAGATGAATATTCACTAGTTTCAATTGCAGTGTGACATTTGATTCAGATGGTTGTAAAAACAGCAATGAAAACAAGGAGCTCAAATATTTTAGGTATTCAAATTTAGAAATAATTTAATAGAATATATAGATGAAAACATTTATAAATTACACTTTTATTGAAAGTGTCATCAGGTTAAATAATAACCAGGATAGTATACAGTCAACCCAGCTTCTAATTTTGTTCATACAGACTATATAAAGAGTAAAGTTTAACCTGTGGACTGTAAACTATATTCTAATTATAAGAGTACATAAATCAATAAGCCCTCCAGGGTATAAATGATGGTCGAAGAACACAGCACATGACAAAGCAGAAACCAAGACCAAAAAAAAAAGATTCAAAGGCCTAACAGCATCTTAGCGTGAACAAAGGGAGGCATAATACTGGCCTGATCTAGCTGCTTTTGTTGGCCAAAGCACAGGATCTGGGTGTGCAAAAGTGTAAGCAGCTAAGTAATCTTAAAAACTATCAAATGCATTTATTTTCTATAACATGGTCTTGTAAATCAGGTTATACACCAACTCTATAGTAAGTATCACTATACTGTATGGGAAGAGAAAAAAATTCTGTCTTTGGCTAGATAGTTTAGGCACCTTATTTATCTCTAAATAAAACCAGTTTTGTAGAGGGGGGAGTCTGTGTCTCTGTACTATCTCATGAAAGCAAATGCTAAAGATGGAAAATGATTTGAGACTGACATATGAAAGCATCTTTAATGTCCATTGCATCATGAAGATCTAGGCCCAGTTCAGACACCAAACACAGGCATCTAGAATTGAATGTCTTTTGGGACTTTAGCCTATTTCTCCTGGATTCCAGCTATTGCTCCAAAAGGCATAGATCTCCTGTAAGTCTTATATTTTCCCTTCCATCCTACATGTGTGTCTGAAACACCTGGAATGTTTCAGAAGGTTATGAGTTGTCTTCATGTGGGTAACTGAATTGAATCACTCTTTTGTTGGTGCCTGCTAGAAAACCTGTGTGATATTTCATAAGGAATGTGGGTTAGGCATAGAGCTGTGAAAGCTGGCTTTGCAAACCTGTCCAATTGCTATCATTCTGTACTAAATGATATACCTTTCACAGCAATCTCCATAAATCTTAGAATGCATAGAATAGACTAATACTCTATAGTGCTCTTACACTGAGTTTGGGAAAATCTGTGCCTGTACCATTCAAAGGGATGTAAAATACATTATGAGGATACTAGGGATACAATGCAACGTCAACTGAAAATAGAGATGGAAGATTATACTGAGCTAAGACTGAATTTCATGTTTATTAGAACACTGCTCAATTTTTTTTTAAAGCTATAACTTCTATTACAAACTTCAAAGGATGCATATAAATTAAATTCAACATGGATGAATTGCTTACTCAAGGCTACAGAATTAACTAGTCAAAAATATTTGCTGTGTGAGTAAGCCATCAAGTTTTATGGAATGGTTCAGCAGCGTTATCCCTGCTACCAGTACTAATTATGTTATTGTATTCATGATATTATGTTGCATCTTCCTAATGGGAATCTATTTTAAAATGCATATAAAAAATGAAATCAGTATGAAATTTGGTCCTCCACAAAAGTGAAATATCAAACTCAAACAAATTTCTTGCTGTTTTTTTTTCAGTTTTAGTCTCCTAAGTAAAAGCATCTGATAGTAAGTTTATTAGAAACTCTTATCAAAATAATACAGGAAAAAAACCCATTGAATAACTCACAAGAAGACGCATTTGTCCAATGTGTAATTTGATAAATGTGGAGTAATCTGCCAGCAAAGTAGGGGATAGATTAACGGAAAATCCGTAAGGTTTATAGAGGGTTTGTTTATTTTTTTTAAAGTATTTACTTTGTTACTATGAATAGTGAAAATTAGCACAAAATATTTAATCCCTTCTCTTGGTAACAAGATCCTTAATGATATACAAATAATTCTTAATATTTTTTCTTCCTTAGAATATAGAGTGAATTGGATTTCCATTTAAGACTATCTCCTTTGGAAGTCAGACAATTTATTTATGACACCCAGGTATGAGAGCTTACAATTTTTTGCTGAGGGATCCAGATAAATAGAAGAGTGAAACTCAGCTTCTGAGGGTTTTTTCTACACTCTCAGTCCTAAATTACTGCATACAATGAGACATGACCTTTCAGCTGCTAGGTGCTTAATTCTAAATGGTTTGTTGATCTGTACAAAGAATGCCGAGTATTCTGAGATGCAAGGCTGACTTCACGTGAAAATGAGCACAAACTAAGGAATGTAGCTAAGGAATACACTGCCCTCTTGCTATATAATGCTCTAGCTAAAGGAATAACTTTTCAGGAAAACGAAGAAGCCTTTGAGTTGGATTTTTTTTTCTCACAGCACTTAGAGAACCAATTGGTAAGAGAGTTAAGAGGGCCGAAATCATTGGAAAGAATTGTGTAATAGAATAAAAGATGAGCTTGCTGCATGGGGGGACACTATATGATGAGATAACATGTTCCCTCAACTTGGAAACTGAATTGAATTATAATTACTTGTAAGATCACAAAAATTATTACCAGTAAATAAATAATAATAAAAAGAAAAGATTGCACAGGCAAGGAGGTAAAGTTGTTGTGTAAATATTAGGGAAATAATTTTTAAAATGAAAATTAACATAATGCATGTGCACCTGTAATCACTGCATAATAAGGGGATCAGCTACTTTTTTGGAAGTGTTAGAAAATGTGTATGAAACTTAGAGTTTCATGACTGTGCACAGTTGTGCACCCAAGCAGGCATTCCTCTGTCTCTTGGGTGCACAAGTGGTTCACCAGCTGCACACACCAGAGGGACAGGATAGAAGGCATTCACTTCCCCAAACAATAAGAAATGCCCTCTAAATGCTGAGGAGATATGGGTCCCATCTGCTGCAGTAGGAACGTACAGCAGATGTTCAGCATGTCCTTTGGCCTTAGAGAGAGAATAGACGGCATCCCCATGGACTTCAGGTATCTCTTTTTAGGCAAATAAATCCTGGTTAGCTAGTCATACCATCTATTTTTCTCCAAGAATAAACACTGAAAAACAGTCCTTCCAACTCAGAGGGTTAAAGTTAGGAAGTGAAGACATCACTCCATACTCTGAATTTCTGTTAAGAAGATAATGCTAGAAACCACTTGCTGGTCTGAAGAACAGAAGAATGTTCTAAAGGCCTCAGAATTTACAAAGATTAGCATTTCTGATGCTATTTACCTTTGGCTTGCTTTAGTGTAAGTTCATTATAAAACTGTTCAGGTCAGATAATAATGTGGAAAATACCATGGAATCATGGTAACATGGCAATAGCTTTTTTAATCAGGATTCCACTGACTTTTAAAAAATATCTTCTAGTACTAACTCATAGGGAAGACCTATCCTTGATACTATTTTATAGGGATTTTTAAAAGTATAGTATAATTATACATTTAAAACTTTTTTTCCTTGAAGTACTTTTAAGTTTCACTTTGGAGTTTCCCTGTCCTTTCATAATTATTAATTTAGCTGTTATGATAAGAGCTATTGTCAGTCAGATCATGCACCTGTTGCTCCAGGGGTTGAAATCACTGAGAGTAAAGCTTTACAAAGCCTAGCTCCAAGAAATTGTCCTAACATGTTTCTGCTCAGACAGCATAACTGTCAGTGAAATGAGAATTTCAGCTTCAAAAGACAGCCTCAGACATATTTTTAAAAACTTTGCTATTGCATTAAAGACTTGGGAACCATTAGGTAATGAATGGATTACTCTGAGTAACTAGAGAAGATTAATTGGATATTGTTGGTAAATTGCTTTGCAGATAGTAGGCCTCATATAAATGCTCTGTATTAACATTACTAATGGACTATTTTTATCTGTAGTGGATATCTTGCTTCAACATTGTTCATATATATAAAGGAAAACCATAATACTTTCCTTCAGACCAGCATGCAGAACTTCAAAAGAAATTACTTTTAAGCCTGAATAGACTAATGTTAATCACGAATGAGGTGATATGTGACTGTAAAGAAAGGAAAGAATGCATACAGAAATATCTCCTAAATATCCAAAGAGAGATCTCAGCAGATCCTATGCTAAAAGGGAACAGCCAGGTGTGACCTGACAATTTAGAAAACAAGAAGCTCTTAAAAATCCAGCCATAAGCTTTTCTCATATCATCTCTAACTCCTAGATTATTCTAGAAAGATAGTCTTTAATGACTAATATTTTACAGGGTATTATCATAATGATACTGCTTAAAAGATTTAAAGATTTTTTTTTTGCAAAAGAATAAAGAAAGGATTGACAGTTATAACAAATGGATCAGAAATCTTAGTTTCCAGAAAAAAATCTTTAAGTATGGCTGCATGAACAGAAGTATGCCATGAAGAACAGAATAGCATGCCTATTACTGAAATTAATTTCTGAAGATCTTGCATCAGGTATTTGAATATGTAAGCTGGTATTTACAGAAGAAAGTAACAAAAAGCCCATTAGTAAACCTACATGTAAGTATCTTTTCACCCTTAGACTCATATTCCTATCATAACACTCCAGAATATTCATGCTCCAGTTAAATTATGCAAATTCTTATGTTCTCTGATAAGTAATTCCTAGAAAAATCCAAAGTATAACTCCTGTGGCATGGAATATTATTATTGATACATTCTTGTTTAAACATCAGCATCATTTAGAAACATGGTAAAATATCATCTGTGTCTAGAAAAGAAATGAGCATGAAGGACACAAAGCAGTGCTGATGAAAGTCCCTATAGCCAACATACAGATATGATCCATTGCATGTTTGTTCTGCCTCCCTTGCCATCTAGGTATGTCTGTTATAGTCCTAGGCTCTGTTCCATGCTAATACAGCTATAAGTCTTTGAAATTACAGCAGGCTTATAGCTGGCCAACTAAGTACATAAACTGAAGATCTTGCTCATACTATTTATTGACAAGACATGAATCTCCATTTAAGATATAATACACAAATTCTTTTCTCCTAGCTAGCAGAAAGAAAACAAGAAACTAATCTGAGTTCCTATCAGTGTTATCTCAGCATCATTTTGGGGTATTCATTATATACTTTTCAATCTCCTTCGAATTCAGACAGCGAGCAGAGTGGCCAGAACACATTTAGCAAAATCCTAAGCATTTCTAATGACAATAGATTCTTGCCCTTCCAGCAGTGAAATATACCAAATGGTTTTCTCAGTCCATATGCAATTGTTTCACTAACCCAGGAGTCTCCTACCCTCAGACACACTA
This sequence comes from Aleadryas rufinucha, assembly GCA_013397815.1. Lineage (NCBI taxonomy): Eukaryota > Metazoa > Chordata > Aves > Passeriformes > Aleadryas > Aleadryas rufinucha. Next base: position 83,370 of record VZTH01015267.1, on the reverse strand, counting down.
AATGTAGGACCATAGCTTAGTGTCAAAGCTATATGTTCAGACATTTTTTATTCCTAATGATAGGTCATGTGAAAACTAGACCAGATATGTACCACAGACCAGTGTATTTCATTCTTTAAATGATTTAAAACTGTCAAAACCCAAATGTGTATTAAGTCTTTCCCTTCAGTGATACTATATGTTGGGTGCTACAAAAGTGCTGTAACTCCATCTGTATAATCCAGCAATACATTTGTCAGATTCTCTGTATTGGATTTTTTTCAGTTGTACAATTCAGTGTTTGGAAGAATCCCAATTATCTGATGTTGAAAATATTGATGAGGTGCTAAACTGCTGTGGTGGCAAAATCTGCTCAAGCCTTTTACAATATTAGATACATATTGTGGCACCTACTACTGTAGTGCCATGGGTAACTTTTCTATTACATAGCATGTTCCCATTATAAATTAGATTTGTGGCATTTGTGCTAACTGCTGTCAGAAATAATCCGTTGTTGGAACATCTTTCAGATTATCCTCTGGGATTCCTTTGAGATTTTGACAATTTAGTACACATGTAGTTGCGCATCATCTTCTAATATTCATTTTAACAAGTTGATTCAGGTTATTTTCAATTGAAATAAAAGCACATTACTCTTAGAAAGTCGTTGTGTGTTGAATGGCCTGAATGAAATTTCCTACATTAACAAAGTTAATTCATAGGAAAGTACTGACATTAACTTTCTGATATAGAGCTCAGCAACTCTATCCCAAGTTTCCCCACTTCCACAAATACACAAACAAAAAGCTCTGATCTCTTAAAAATGTAAAATATAGGCAATATTTTACTCCTTCTCTATGGTAAATATGAAAACACTTCTCTGCTGTAAAGACAGAGATGAACAAAAGATAAAAGCCTGCTTGAAGAGAGTTTAGGAACAGTCTCTCCATTGCATCTTTCATATTAGCAATTCAAGCCTTAATTTTACTTCTAACTTTCTGAATGGGATTAAGGGAAATATATAGTCATTTTGCTTTGTTAATAAGTTATTTTGAAAAGAGGAAGGAAAGACTACTTTAAATGGGTATGAAAGGCTATACTTGGTGCTAATCAATGAAGAAAGATGGCTAAAATGTCTGGAGGAACACAGCATTACAAAATGTAATGTTTTTAGTGCTTTTTTTTCTGATTCCAGTGCAGTTATTTCTTTCTGTGCAAAGACTATCAGAACGTTAGTGTAGTATATTTGGTTTTAAATAGCAAAGAAGAAACAGACTTGATGTTTGAAGGGATCAATAAAAAGGTCGTGGCAATAGGCGGTTTGTAATGACAATACTACAGAAGGGTTTTGAAAAAAATAAATGAAAGCAAAACTCTGAGATTATAGTATTACTCTTCCAGTGAATTGGTAATGTTTTTGGATCAGTGGTAGACAAACAGCTAGTGTTTAATTGTATTTCTCATATGTTATCATCACTTGCAGATTACCTAGACAGAGAAAAAATCTTGACATAAACAGATATAAGATGTGAATTAAAGTATTGAAGAATTCAAAAGAGGAAGTAGAAAACAAAACTGCAGCTTTACTTTCCTTGAATAATGGTGCTGAGAATGATGAGACATTCATATGACATATAGGAGGATAGAATTAGACCTGTTCTCTTGGATTGTTTGAAAACAAGTACCATGATTTTTGAGGACTGATATTACATTCGGGCTCAGTGTCAAGTAGTCACAGAGTTTACAAGTTATGGTTATTCATCCATTAATTGAGAATGACTTTTAATCATCCAGCCAGACCCTGTACAATTCTTAATATGTATTTGCTCAGAAGAAATTTAGATGTTAAACAGTAGAAAATAATTGCTAAATTCAAGAAACTAAGCTGAAACCTCTGAAGACTGGTGCTGTATTTTCTATTATACATTTTAGAAGATTTTGTCTGCTTGTGACATCACTGGTTTATCAGAAGCATAGCACTACCTTGTAACAGAATTTCTATAGAAGACACATGTCAGGAGTTAAAGGAAATGTTTTGTGGAAAGCAACTTACAACAGCTATATAAACTCCTAATTAGCTTGATCTATGGACATGTTTGGCACTAGAGTCCCCAGAATTAAATTATTTTCCATAAATTATGTAGAGAACAGAACCTTTATACCATTATATTCCCTCAAAAGTTGTGGTAATGGTACCAAAATAAGTTATTAACTTTGTTTCCTGAGAAAAATGCTTATATATATTTTAATGGCAGGCTGTTGGCAAATTTATGTTCATTTATATTTGTATTCAATAAATTAATATACAATGAAGAGATGAATTTAAGTAAGTAAGTTTGTCATCTTTGTCATGTTCTTTCTGATAAGGATTATATAAACAGTGGTAAAGGCTTTTTCCTGAAAGAAGGCAGGTTTAGAGTAGATATTAAGGAAAAATTCATTACTGTGAGGGTGGTGAGGCTCTGGAACAGGTTTCCCAGAGAAGTGGTGCATATGTTCATGTATACCAGAGAACATCCCTAGAAGTGTTCAAGGTCAGGCTGGATGGGGCTTTGAGCAGTCTTATCTTGTGGGTGGCATCCCTGCCTCTGGCAGGGCAGGTAGGGACTGCAACTAAATGGTCTTGAAGGTCCCCTCCAAACCAAACCATTCTATAATTCTACAATCAGAGAACGTCTGCTGCTAATTCAGGTGTGTATTAGAATAGCACAACCACAGAGATTGATAAACCGCTGTGAGAAATTCAGGCATTCCACTCCATTTTAGAATGCTGCGTGGGGTGCTTTGGTGTCATATGAACTACTTTGTAGACCAAGGTTTTTTGGGTCTCTTGAAATGAGCCACATACAGAGACATATTAATAAGCATTTCCTATCTCTTAGTCCACCACTTCTTCAGTCCTTGGTTAAGTTTAATGAGGGACATAAATGTTTGCATTTCCATTAATAATTCCTTTATAATAGCTCAATTTTAGTTTTTTGCTCTGTGCAGCTGCTTTTTCTCAGAAGTGCTGTTATCTTATTTTTGTGATGTGAAAATATTTGCTAAATGTGGTTCTTAAATAAAACTCTTAATAGTGTTTTTCTGTACAAAATATTCAAGTCAGGAAATAGGACATAAGAATGTGAGAAGTTTCCTTCCTTTTGGCTAGTATTTGTGAATGTCTGCTGTATTTCACACATAGAACTCTTAACAAAATAAAATAATCTGGAGAACTTGTCAATTATGTTATAAATATTTCAAAAATAAGAAGTTTAAGATGGGTATGAGAGATGGTATATTAGCTAATCATTAACTAAGTGAGTCTGCAGTCTGTATTTCTTCTTAAATATCAGTCAAGATATAGAAAAAAGAAGTATTTTTAGGCTGAGCAGGACAATCATGTTCTTTGCATGGGTTGAAGAACACAACCTTTTTTCCCACCATTTTAAAGTATGATTTTAGACATTTCAACACAGGACTTCAACTCGTATTACTGTAATCTTGCTAGCATGGAGAACATTGAAAAGGAACATTATTTGATTTGATGGCTCAGTACTTGCTTTCACAAAGGTGCTCTGAGAACACAGCATATCAAATTAAAACACAATGTGTTTTAACGTACAATGCACACTTTCGAAAAGTTCCTCAAATGATCCTGAGACAGTATAGTCCATCTACAGCTAACTATTGAGTGTAAATATAGCATCATTGACATGCAAAAAACTAAAGAATTTTTCTTAGGTTGTAGCAAAAGGTAGGTGTGGGTGGAGAAGCTTTTGTCGATGGAATGTGGAAGGAATTTCCCTATTACATAGGGATACATAAACCCCTGTACACTCATTATGTTTCCCTCTTGGTACTGCCTTGGAAGTCTTGTGTACCAGGTGGTGCACCCCAAGCATGTTCATAAAGCAGTATTACCCCACGCTTTCCACCTTCATGCTGCACACTTTTCTCCACACGCTATTTCCATAGCACCATACTCCCACACTCACCATCTTCATCTTACAGTATTATATCACAGTCACTGCTTTCAGAAACCTTAACCCATCCCCACACTCTTTCTACCTGGTGGCACTCCCTTACAGAAGTAGCATTTTTGAGAAGAATGCATGCATCTTCTAGGATTTAACATAGTACCTGTTTGAGCAACTTTCTTATAAAATCATCAAGATGACCTGCTCACTCTCTATGCATCTCTCTTTGATTTCAAATTCTTCTTTAGAGATTGAGAATTAAAAATGCAAGTTTGAATAATGTGAATTCTAAACACATATCTTTCATTAGCTGCAGATCTTATTAATTCTTCTTTAAAAAAGTGTTACAATAATTACAAATTGTTCTTGGAGGTGGAGACCAGATCTGTCACTGTGTTTGCTGTGTTCTCAGTCTGAGACAATCCACTGGACTAAACCAATTTAGAAAACAGGAGTAGAAGATCTCCTGACTCTACTAAAATTCTGTTTGAGATTGTTAAGATATGATTAATGAGAGATGCCTCTTCCTGAATTAAGGTGCAAATGAGACCATATGCCAAAGTCAATAAAACAGATTTTATTTAACAATGACTGTGAGGTAGGGAGATAGAAAGAATAGAAAAGAGAGGGGGGAAGGGAGAGAAAGAGACAGAAGGAGAGAGACAGAGAGACAGAGAGCAGAAGTGCAATTGGTTGCTATTGCTTTATTTCTAGATCACCTGATTCAAGCATGCATGAAGTATTGAAAACTGTACAGAATATAACTTAAAAAGGAACATTTTCGTACCACAAGATTTAAAATAATTTTTAAAATTTCTCTTTCCTCTATGCATTCTCGTGTTAAGAAACTTGAAACATGGTGTTCTGGAAACCTGGATTGCTTTCTGAACATGAAATTTTTCAGCAGAGTAAGTGATGTTCTTGAATTCAGAGGCAGTTGATATTGTTGCGTATTTGCCCAGAGCCTTCTGGAAGCAAAACACTGGATTTAAGGAGTTAGAAAATCCTAGTCTGACTACTATCTTCCTGATTAGTATAGAGCTTTTAGGTCCTTTTCTTTCCACACAAGCATCTAAAGAAAACTGGAAAGCTAGCAGGTAAGAAAGGCACGTGATACATTAATGTGCATCTCCAATTCCTATCTGAGCTTGGTAAAATAAAGAAGAAAGTAATGGGAAGAGTCATCTAGATGATTCACCTTGAGAGTAAAGGTGAGTGCTTAGGAGCTTAATAGGTGTGGATTTTCTTTTGCATAAGGACATAGAGGGTCCAATTCAGTTGTTCAAAAATAGATAACTAATAGGAGTGACAACTTCTGAGTTAATTCCATCCAGCTGTGAGATATGACACAGGATAGAACTACTCTGCAGAAGGTGATGGGGGAACTGGACCGAGACCATAACCTGCAATACAGCTTCATGCTGACACCTGAATTTATATTTCTCTATGTGAGCCAGATGCTAAAAATTCAGTTATGAACAAATGAAGACCTTAGGAAGCCAGCCAATGAAGCCTAGAAAGCATTTCAGTTGACCAGCTTCCAGTATTCACCTGAGAGGAAACTCTTTAGGCTCCATTTACTCTATTGACTGTATCTTGACTGCATAGGTACCTTAGACACATGGATGACACCTGGATATTGACATATGGATGTCTACATTTAGATATCATAATCTAAAGATGCAGAGATAAAGATAGATTTGAAAGGAGGAAGAGAAAGGAATTACAAAGGAGAGAAGACAGATCCACAAGGTTTTGAAGAAAATTAGAGAAGGCAAAAGAGCTCTATATAGTTCCTGCTGTTAAGGGAAGGAACAAATTGATATATTTTATAAAAATATGCTGTACGTATTGCATAAACCAATGTCAAAAGGGTAAATATGACATATTGATATACAGTGCCTTTGTAGAATACTTCAAACAGCTGACTAAAGGAAGATCAGAAATTAAAAGAATAAATAATGCACGTAACTGATACCAGATACTGGAGTAAGCTGAATTCCATTTTTGATTAATTAATTAAAGATAGACTGAAGTATGTATGGACAAGTGAAAACAAAGAAACATGAATAAGAATGAGTACCTATAAGTGAAGAAAGACTTCAGAAGAAAAATTGAAAGAAAAAAATATTTTAAAGACTTGAAGTATCTTACACAGTAACACAAACAGACAAACAGGCATTATCTGCTGGTAGCATTCTGTCATACCAAGGAAAATTGAACCCAACATCTTGACCAGAAGAGAAATGAATATATATTAAATGTAATGTGATGTAGTTTTATGGAAAAAAATTCTGCATTAGTTAGGAAGCTGATAAAACAAAATAAAAGTATCTGAAAAAATAAAAGATCAGTAATAGAGAATTTCTGAACAGATTAAACAGATTGAGAGTGAGCCAGTTTGGCAGGTTAGAGAATATACGTAAAGAACAAATTTAGGATAAAAAGACTATTAGAAAAAAGGAAATATATTTGAGCTATGCAATACAAAAACAAGCAAAGTTTGCATACTTTTTGGTGTACGAATATTTCTTGTTTGTGGGCAGTTTGGGCTTGAAGTAAAGTCAATGGGAGTCAACATACTAACCAGCTTGTGGAATTGGACAGATGGTGTATATTGTGTGCAGTTCATATTTTATTTAATTCTCTGGCAGAGGGAAAGAATTACAGGTCAATATTTGTCAGAAAGTGCTGCAGCTAATGAGAAAGTAAGGGAGAATAATGTGTATGAGTTTTTTCTTTCTTTTCACTTGGAAAGCTAGCGACTCTGTTAATTAAACAAATGCAATATATCTAAATGAGAGGTTTTCAGGCAATGCAGTAACCTAACCCACATATTTCTATCATGTTTATCAATTTCAGTGGTGAACGCACTGCAGAAAACACTTTAGCTCTTAGTAAAAATACTGAAAATATTGTCACTTTGTTAAGCTGTGCTTATCCTAACAGCAGCAAAGGCAAGCAACAGCATGGGTCTTTGGGTGTCTTCTTACCCTTGAAAATGAGTGTGTCAGACTATCACAGAGGAGCCACAGGTTCTCATTCTGCCACAGAGAAGCCATAGGTTCTCATTCTGTGGATCAGCTGTGGACTCTGGTTTCTGCCAATTTTGATTTCAAGCTATGCAATTGCATAAATGTTGCTAGTTTTTCAGGATGGTGATTCTCAACCATAGAAACATTGGATCTTCTGCTCCTGATGGCAAACAAAGTGTTTCAAATAAAAATTGAAGTAAGCATGTTTGAGTTCTATTTCAACAAAAGTTCACAAAAATGCACTTAATATTCAATCTACTTCCGTGAAGTATCTAACTGCTATCAAAAATCTGTGTACCTAGGAACCAGGCCCATTAAAGTAAACACCTAAAAGTTACTCGTAGTCATAGGAGGAAAAACCCTAAACAAAAACCATCCAGAAAAGAAGAAAATAATTATAGCATATGTTGATGATAAAAATAATTTGTTATTTTCCAAGTTATTTTAAATTAACCCGTAACTATGAAATATTTTGGTAAGCTCAGGAATACAATGTGGAATTATAACAATAGATAATCAAAATTTTGAGTCTTCAACAATTATTTTTCACTTACTTTTTCTACCCTTCCTTAATTTGCTTTCTTACTTCCTCTGTATGTAAACTCAAGACATGTAGGACACCAAGCAGAAAAAGAAAACATCACCTTCACACATCATCTCTCTGCATGAATTAATTTCCATTTTCACAAGAAAGAGTTACACATTAAATAATCAAATTTTTGTAGAATATACTAAAAAATGAACTATTTAGCCTGGTCACTATTGATACAAAACTTATAGATTGATTCAGAACTGTACATTACGTTATGGAGGATAATCTCTCCACATCTCTCCACTATTTCAACCTCAATCTTGAGTCAATTGATTAATCAGTAATAACTGATGATAATCAGGGTGTAAGTAAATACATTGTCTCTTCTATTCAATGTCAGCTTTGATCACATCAGATTTTCTTGTCCTGTGTCCCATTACTGAATCAGCCAGCATATATTTCTACATGTGTAACCTTAGATAGCTATCTTTATATTTTGTCCTGATTTGACATGAATGCAGGAAGGTATCTCAAAGCAATCATTATTATCTTTTCAGCTGTATAACAAATCAATGTTCCCTTCCTTCCTTCCTTCCTTCCTTCCTTCCTTCCTTCCTTCCTTCCTTCCTCCCTTCCTCCCTTCCTTCCTCCCTTCCTTCCTTCCTCCCTCCCTCCCTCTTTTTTTCCCTCCTCCTCAAAAGTCCATTTTTGATGTCATGGTTTGGGAATGGTACTCCACAATTCAGTACTCCCAATGAGACTCTCCAAATCATGCTGCTGCTTACTTTTTCCCCCCTCCTTCTCCCCCTCCTCTGTGATGGAATGGAGAGGAGAAATGGAGGCATAAAACGTGAAGCTTACAAGTTGGGAAAAGGACCATTTACTGGAAACAGCAATAGGATAAGAAAAACGAAGTGTAACAGCAACAATATGAATAACAGAAACGTACAAGAGAAAGGAGAGCGATTCACATGCTAAATGCTCAGAACAGGCTTTACCCAACCACTTCCCATGCCGTGCGTAGTCAGCCAGAAGAGACCCCTACTCTCTGGAAGAGATTCCCTTGCCCCTGCCCCTGACAGTGGAGTGAGGTGGTATGGAATAACCTCCAGGTCCTAGCCATGCCCCCTCCCAGCTTCTGCAAAAAATTAACCTTGTCCTGGCTGGAACTGGGCACTTAACTTATATGTACTTTGCTGGTCACTAAACCAGAATGTACGTGATTTTTCCTCTCTGGGATGGAGAAATCCTGACAAAATGTTGTATAAGAAGAGGTTTTGGGATATTTTTGTCATTTACATGGGGTTTTTTATTAATGGTAGAATTCAGCTTTCCTGCATGTAGAAGTAGCCTTTAAGGTCAAAGTTAATAGCTAAAAATATAGGATTATCTGTCTTATAGGCTTTTTTTTCAGGAGTCTATAAAGCTTTTAGGCAATCAAGAGGATCTGGGGCTTCTGTTAAAGTCAATGAAAATCTAATTAGTGCAGTCAACATGGCATGGATTGGTTGATCATAGACAGCTCTTTAGTTCCTTTTGAGATAGCTTGAGATAATCTGGACTTCAGCTATCATTTCAGATGGACAAAGACCTCCCATAGGTACCGTATTATATCTGCCAGACTAGGATCTATGTCTGATATACCACAGAGTATCTTAAGTATCATTAAAAGTTGATAGCAGACAAAATTCTGGCTCACAGAATATGTTGAAAATAATTTCTGAAACAAGGAGGCTAAAGGATAAACCCTGTAACTGTTCTCACACAGCTCTAGAAAGTAAATGTTCACTTGTTAAGGAAGTCACATCCAGTCCAGAATGACCAAACACTTCTGTATTGCTTTTCAATTGTACTGAAGACTGTGGGTGTTGTACAGGCTGGTGACTATAAAATCCCAAACACAATGAAGTGGGTCATGTGCTTTTAAAGCTATTATTCCTTGTGCCTCTCAAACTTTCCTTTAACCAAAACTTAATCCATTTTAAAAATGCTGATGTGATTTCCCTTCCTTTTAGGTTTTTTTTACCAGTCAAAACAGCACCTGTTGATTTATTTACAGCAGGTTTTTTTGGTGGAAAGAGAACATGACAAACAATTGAAACTAAAAGGCAGCTACTGTAGTTTAGCCATGTTCCTTGCCTATAATTTTGTCCATAATTTTGAGTTCCAAAATCCCACAAGCGACTGTTGATGATAGAGTATCCATGAAAGTTGTAAATATTATTAGGCAAACCTGGCTGTCTGATGACAAAATTGCTATTGCAAAATATTGCCTTTTAAAAGTGATAATTCTGAAAAAGGTAGAAAAGAAGTCATCTTTGGTCATTCTAGCTAGAAGCAGAGCAAGCCAGTGAGTTCAGTCTCTGGCCATTTTTAATAGTTCAATTTTAAAGCCAAGTGTGTGGTTACATAACCTTGGTAAAATTTTAATGTGGACATTTTGTCTCAGCTTCTTTTCCTTTAGTGAAAACAAAATGAGAATATAAAAAATAAAGAAAAGAAAAAAGGTGGCCCCCAAAATAAATGAAACTCAATTTCACGGCACATTATCTTTCTCAATTCTTTCCTCTCAGCTTTCATTTTCATTAAAATCACAGACAACCATAAATTAATAATTACTTCAGGTTGACTAAATGCAGGCCACAGTATTTAGCTCTCGTTTTCCTACAGTGGCCCTTCTTGTTCATGCTGGAAAAATGTTAATTTAGATAATGTGGCTTGCCCCTTGTCAAATAATTCTGTTTTGCAGTTTCACTGATCTATAATGGTCTCTTCTGATTAGGTAGTATTAACTTCATCTTTTGTTCAATCAAGCTTCACAATTTCCTCCAACTAGATAACTGTTGTGAAATATCAGATGAAATGTTCTATTATGTGTATTTCTGTTATATTTTGATTCATCTCTATGTTGTAACAGTGTTCAGCAATATTTGCAATTTCTTCCAGTAATAAATTTATTGGCCCTTAGCCCAAGCCATATGTGAAACTTTTTTTGGCAGGAACTATTATACATATATGCATATATCTATATCTATATCTATATCTATATATAGATATATATATCTATCTCCATATTCCTCAATCTTACTACTTTACAGTTTATGCACATTTCAAATTAGTCATTTTATCAACCTACTTTCCAGTTAAGAATGCGTGAATAGGTTCAAATAAAATAAAACCTGAACTTTCACCCAGACCCCAAACCCAATTGGTTTCTGAGGTTTGAAACATTGAAATTTAGTGTAGTTCACTTATCTATTATTTTTTTTGGCAGAGGATTCTGGTAGTGAATGAGCGAAACTGGGACATGCAATAGCATTTATTTCTAATTGGTCATTGACTTGTTGCTACTGGCATTTTCATGAAACCATATAACTTCTTCATGCCTCAGTTTACCCATTCTTAGAAAGTACTCAGCTGAACTTAAATGAATCTCTAGTTGTCTTCAAGGAAAAACTTTGGATATGGTCTCCTCTAAAGCTTGTTTCAATACACAAGTATTTATAGAAAAACCTCGCACAAAACAAAATTAAATTCCACTGACAATATGACATAACTTAAATTTTTTATTCGTAAGTGAACACCTGAAAGTTTCTAAATGCTTGAATAATTTGTACTGTATTTTCATGGTAAGTTGCAACAGAACTCAGCTCTTTGCTCTTCCCAGGAATTCTTTAATGATGAGATTCTGTTTCTTGCAGAGTAAAGGTGATATTTCTTTCATGAAATAACCTGTGTGAAGTAATTAGATGAATATTACTAGTGTTCCCATCTGTGTGAGGAATTCCTAGATGTATTCCTAGATGTATTCCTAATTCCTAGATACCTTTTGCACCCACACTTATCTAAACTAACTAAATCACTGCAGTAATTATACCTGCAAATATAAGTGGGCAAATATGATTGTAAATTTCTTATGGATTGTGGGCCCACTTTTAATGAATGGTCATAAAATGTAATTTTATCAGTAAAATTTATTTTAGGTAAATTCATATTTATGTTCACCCAAACACATCTTGAAACAAGACATGGGAAATTTCCTAACTTGACATTAAAGACCATTGGTAACCATTAGAAAATGATATGTAGCTTTTTCCCAAGTGTCAGAGTTCTAATTCCCATGACATATGTTCTATAATAAGATATATGTCCTCACAGTTTGAAATAAATGCATTTTTCCAAGTGAATGGCATATTTTCTTTCACCCTTGAAAATTGCTTATATAAACATTCTGGTAACAGGCTATTGACATATGGCCTAATCTAATTCCTTGGCTTTTTTTTTTTTTTTTTTTTTTTTTTTTTTTTTTTGGGAAAAAAACCAAAATTTTTTGGGGAAATTTTAAAATTAAAGGA
>VZTH01015267.1:54591-70242 GCA_013397815.1 Aleadryas rufinucha | reverse complement strand
GGGAAGGTTTGGGAAGGTTTGGGAAGGTTTGGGAAGGTTTGGGAAGGTTTGGGAAGGGAAGGGAAGGTTTGGGAAGGTTTGGGAAGGGAAGGTTTGGGAAGGTTTGGGAAGGTTTGGGAAGGTTTGGGAAGGTTTGGGAAGGGAAGGGAAGGGAAGGGAAGGGAAGGGAAGGGAAAGGGAAAACACAGATTTTAGGTGCCATACTAAAATGATCCAGTTGGTTAACTATATACTAGAGTATTAAATACATTTTTTTCAGATACAAAGAAACAAAAACATATTAACATATGAATAAGACATACTAAGATAAGATCGTATCTAGAATATAAGCAAGAAAAAAAATGATGAATATGGTTTTGCATNGGAAAGGGAAAACACAGATTTTAGGTGCCATACTAAAATGATCCAGTTGGTTAACTATATACTAGAGTATTAAATACATTTTTTTCAGATACAAAGAAACAAAAACATATTAACATATGAATAAGACATACTAAGATAAGATCGTATCTAGAATATAAGCAAGAAAAAAAATGATGAATATGGTTTTGCATGTTAGGATCATGGTTTTGAAAAAGAAAAGAAACAAAAAAACCCCACCCACAAACAGCCAAAGAAAACCAAAACATTTTTTCTGCATGTCTCTAGCTATTGTTACACTGTGACATGATAGAGTCTTGCTAAATTTCCTGGCTCATGCTGAGTATATCCACAGTGCAATGTTACCTGCAGGGAAATATACCTGGGATTGAGATATTGTATCAAAGAAATCACAATTGCAGTGAGCGTGTTTCATTTTTGTATTTTATGCCATACTCTTGTCACACTGAAAGNTTTTTTTTTTTTTTAGTTTGCTTTTAGGGAAATAACCTAAAGTCATTAGTGGAAATTTGAAGATGAATGAGAAGAATTGGCCTGCAGAATAATTTTTGTTATATAAAATTGTTTTATATCTGTCTGGACACTACTAATACATCTGAATCTGGAGTGATCTGCTGCAGATTATCATTCAATTTAAGTCAATACCTAAAAGTTAAAAATACATTCTGTATGGCCAATTAAATAATATATGAATGCTTCTTTCCTAAACTAATAAACATTTATCAGTTATCACAGCAATATACTTAAATGGACCAAAGCATCTTCCATCATCCAAATGATTTAGCTCCACAGTGATATACCTGTTCCATAGGCCTAATTTTTGGCAATCTCTAGGGATGCACATTGAAGAGAAGAGATGTGATCTAGTTCATGGAGTGATACATGAGAAAATAAGACCTATCTGTTTATGTCTGGGTGTCTAATCATAGTATGGGTGTCATTGGCAAGGCACTTCCCCTCTGAAGTCCTTCACGGTTATGTTTCCCTTGTAACAGAAAGATGAACTGACTTGCCCAATGACAAGTGGATCCCCTTTCTGCAGCCTGCAATACAGCATATCAATACCTAAGGTAGGATTATTCTTCAGAAGATATAGATGTCTGGAGCATAAATGTCTATTTCAGCTTGTCATTTAGATTCCCCATACAGTCAGTAGAGAGGAATAAGCACTTCACATCATTCATCTAATCCTAACACAGCCATTAAATACAGGTCAGAGGAAATGTACTTTAAGTAGTGCCTGTTTCTGAGCACTGCCTCTTAGCAAAATTTAGACAACTGGCTCATATGTAGATGTCTACATCATAGACAGCTGAAGCTGGGTGAACATGTCCCTAAAATCTTTGCTCTACATACCCTCAATCCACATTACTGGATGCTAATGTAAATGTCTTAGTGCACTTCACTAATATCTACAAAAATTTCCTTAGGAGAAGGAAAGGTAGGCAGGTCATGTATTTGAGAGGCCCCTTGCCCATGCAGTATAAAAAAATATAATAATCATTATTCCTTGAAATTTTCTTTTTTGATAAGGAAGGCAGGGCAGCAAAAAAAAAAGTTGCCTGAGTGATATCACATAGTAATTTTAGGGAAGAAAAGACAAATTAAGTTGTCACAGAATTAAAGTTTTCTAAAATACTTGCAGGGAAAGAATTTTAATTAGCATTTCTTTAAATAAAAATCAGGATAGCATTTTCCTTTCCAATAATAATTCTTTTGTTTAGCCCCAATTCAAACATTGCAGCACTGTATTAATGCAAGACAATTTGAAAAATGGAACTGACTAGTTTCCATTTGACTGAAATGAGAACAAGATCTAGCCTTAGGCAACAAGAGCATAACTAGCCAAAAACAAATGCCATTTTTAAATTTCATGAAGTGATTATTTGCTGTTAAAAAGTCAGTATTTCCCAACACATATAAGACAGTAATAGAATCTGAGCTCTCAAATGACCTTATGCTTACAAAGGAAATAGCTGTAATATATCAGCCATTCCTGTGGAAATAAGGTTTGGATTAAAATAGTATAAATTAGTATAGCACTACTTCAAATTGGAGTAATACCATAAACTTCGAGAAGCCTGTACTGATTCAACTCAACAGATACATGATTTACTAATTGTACAGTGATGGATCTGACTCATCAGATTTTCATTTTGACTGATGTGTCTCTTTATAAGTATTCCTTTCCACATCACTCTAGAGCACCAGACCTGTGTAAAACTGTGAGGGAAGGTTTGGNTAAAATGATCCAGTTGGTTAACTATATACTAGAGTATTAAATACATTTTTTTCAGATACAAAGAAACAAAAACATATTAACATATGAATAAGACATACTAAGATAAGATCGTATCTAGAATATAAGCAAGAAAAAAAATGATGAATATGGTTTTGCATGTAAGGATCATGGTTTTGAAAAAGAAAAGAAACAAAAAAACCCCACCCACAAACAGCCAAAGAAAACCAAAACATTTTTTCTGCATGTCTCTAGCTATTGTTACACTGTGACATGATAGAGTCTTGCTAAATTTCCTGGCTCATGCTGAGTATATCCACAGTGCAATGTTACCTGCAGGGAAATATACCTGGGATTGAGATATTGTATCAAAGAAATCACAATTGCAGTGAGCGTGTTTCATTTTTGTATTTTATGCCATACTCTTGTCACACTGAAAGAGCTGGTTCTGGAAAAAAAAAAAGTGCTCTAGCATTTTACAGTGTACTGCTAAATACTGTAATTATGTACTTCAATTCCTTACATCTCTATGGATCTATGCGAGTGAACATTCATACTTTGAAGGTTTCTGTTTCTCAGGAACACTGCTATGGACTGTGATGCATCATTTTCTGTAAAGACATACCTTACAATTAATGTTTCAATTACCTGAAAATTTACAGGACTAATAAAGTTAATATGATTAGGGATTTATTAAGCAGGTTTTTCAGAATGCCTGAATCAGCTTGCTGGACAATCATAGTATCTAGCTTTGAGGAATAATTTAGTAGGACTTCACTTTGTATTTTGTTATCTCTGAAAAGAATAAATGTGATTGTGTAACCCACTTTTTACTGTATGTTTTGCATCTTCTCTGTCCAATCCAATTGTGATGGACTGGGAGGAAATGTCTAGCCTTTCAATGCAGCAATGATGAGATTGTATCTCAGAAGTATTGCTGGCCAAGAAAACTCCCTTTGATTTCAGCTCTTGAGGGGAATAGTGAAACATTACTTATTTTCTAATAATCCATACTTTAAAGTAGTGGAAGGTGAAGACTAAATGTTTCTTCTATCAAAATGTCAAATCCCCACCCTTACAGTTAAAGTTTTGATTTTCTAGTCACAGAAATATTTAAATCCAGGTATATGTATGAAAATAAAAGTAAGGCACATATCTGGATTAGACAGAATGTATTTACAGAACTAATCATGACTAGAAGAATGAATAACATTCTTTCAATATTCTTAACACTGAACAGTTAAAAAAATACAAAATTAAAATTATATAACTTTGCCATATTGCAAGAATATAAATACACTGTGATATACATTTATAGATATACACCTATATGAATATACACTTAGATAAACACCTATACTCTTTTCAAGGAAATGTTTCTATGATATTCACTAGTTTCTCTGATTTTAGTTTTCTAATAAAAAGGAAAAAGTAGTACGCAAGGAAGAAAGAGCTGAAATTTCACAGAATAGATCTTTGACTGTTCTCACCTTCTGCCAGCCTCACAGACAGGAACAAGCATTTTCAAAGTATTTAGACCCACAAATACACATTGCACTCCAGCTATGCTTCTGAGTTGTTCATACATGTACTATTTTTACATCAATGCCCACTTTTTGCATAGATTAGAGACTTTGAGATGATCAGATCTAAGAGTCCCCTTTAACACTTCAAGTTTAAAGCAAAGAGTCTAGACTTCTCTGTAGCTCGTAAAAAAAAAAAAAAAAAATAAAATCCTCTTATGTCTTCTATTGCATCAATCACTGCTCTTCTTTACCAGCTATTCCCTTCAGAATACTTTGAAATGAGATCTGTCTTTGGATTGTCCTACCTGCCACAGTTCAAACACCTTTCTAAAGAGTGGCAATAAAAAGCTCTAAGTGCAAACCTGGCAGAACAAGGAGTCATTAGGCCTCTTAGATACTGTGAAAGTGGTGATTGCATAAGAAACTATATAGATAGATGAAAGCTTTGGGAAAACATAGCATGTTAGCAGAACTGTAGGAATTTATTCCCTCCATGCAAATAACTTTAAATTTAGAAGTCTTGTGTATGCAAAGAATTCAAAGTGGTGTTGCAGTCACAGACAGTCAAAATTTGTCAGTGGACAAGAAATTGCATTTTTGCATATGTAAATCTGTCTTACATCTGCATATGTATTGCATATGTAGTTACTTAAAATGCATGTAGAACTGTTGATTCCTGTCTATTCAGAGAGAATCGTCCATGCATTTGGGTAATAAAACTTCATCCCATGATTACTCTAAATTTTTGATAGTAGATGACATACTGTCATGACTTGGAATTAGTAAATAACTATTTATGGCATTTTGTTTGTGAGGTGTATGACTACTGAAGGCTTTTCAGTCTTTCTATGATTTTTAATTGGGCTTCACCTGAAGAATTTCTAAAAAATCAGACAAGTCCTGCTATTCTTAGACAGAGGAAGCAATTGCTTTTTCCCTAAGATATTGACAGCATCACACTATCACCTCATGTTCAGCACCAATTTAGCAGAGATCTGCAAAGTGAATAGGTGCTTGTACCTCGGCTTCTGTGGACTTCCACTGGAGGGAGGAGAGTTCCCATGACTCAACATGCTGCTGCCCCCTCTTGGCAATTTTTATGTTTTGGGAGACTTTACCAGTTCACTAGGGTGTTGAATGGATGGACTGTTCATTGGGGATCATTTTGGAAGCCTTGCCCCTGTATTGCCTCCCTGTTTTAGTCAAATTACTCTTTTAGCTTTATTTCATTGAACAGATCAGCACCCATAATATAGAAATACATTTTCAAGACAGTAATTCAAAAGCTTACAAGATACTACAGGGAAAATTTGGCTGCAAAATGTTATTTCTGATATATGATCATATTTTTTTTCCTCAGAAACATATGTACGTATATATATCCCCTACAGATTGCCTTCAGTTGATACCCAATTGATACAGATTACCTTCAGCTTTTTCAAAAACATCCATCTTCCCAAATTTATACCTGCACAATCTTAAATCCCACACTCCCTGTCCTGTGCCCAATCTCCTCTTGGATTCAGAAATGTTCCCAGGTGAAACTAGCACAGCAAAGCCTGTAGAATCTGTAAACACAGTATTAAATTTCTTGCTCATTATACGCCAAAGTGGGTTGTCCTTAAAACTTCCTTTAATGTTTATATGTCAGCTGCTGTTGAGGCCTTTTATTACTCAAAATCCATCAACTTGAAGGTCATGATTTTATAGACCGTTGATGTCACTGCCTTTTGCGTTCAGTGTAATGTGTGCTTGAAGATATAGTGAAGGCAAAAGGGCTTTTGGTTTCCTTGGGGAGTCCCATACTATTATGTCCATGACTAGATTCACATGACATTTTCTTATAAAGTAAGAACTTCATCTGTGATGTATGGAAGTGGGAGGAGTTGAGCTCTGGTATAACATGCTTCATATTTTCAGGTATTTTCATTTGTTCTGACAAATAAAAGCTATTTAATATAAAGAGAAGCTAACGCATGTGGGTGGACCTCAGAGAAAAAAATTTTCTTTACAATCTAAATTAATTTCCAACTTGTAGATACACATTTTTTTTTAAGAACAATACTGTGATATGCTCTGCATTTTGATGTGCATAAAGTAGTGCATTACTTCTGCTCTTATGTGTTGCTTCAGTATTTAATTTAGAAAAAAAAAAAAGGATAATTCCAGAGTATAAAAAGATAAAAAAGAAAATTCAAAATCCAAGTACATATTGTTCTCTGTTTATTGCTGATCATAGCTGTCAAGGCATCAAGAGAAATCAGTACTTTCTACAAGACATTAATTTCTCCGTTTAGATGTAAAACTATGCAAAACTTAATACTGAAACAAACGTTTAAAATTGAAATAACTTTATTTCATGCTAGAATGTATCTGGAAGGAGACATGGATGTGAGGGCAATATTCTAGGTATATGAAACTACATGTAAAGGAATGTGTGGTAAGATAAATGAGAAAAGAAAAAAAAAGCATTGCAACTGAGATGGTGGAGACACCTGATCTCTTTGGATTATATGAATTTCTTAAAACTTACATAACTACAGAGCAGACACAAACTGTACTAGTTTTAGGATAAAAAAAACACCTCTCCCCTTGCAAAAATTTCAGAGCTTGCATGATTGAAAGTCAAAAAAAACAATATCAGCATTTTTCAGACCTTCCTCTGTTTAACCTCTGCTTCAGACTGACCATTTTGTTTACTCTTAAATATAAGCACAACTTTTGGATTAAACAATTTCTGCCAGGTCTGTAATTTTATTTGTGGTTGGTAGCAAGAACCACACCTCCTGTATTTGAGAATTATTTCTGTACATATTTGTCCCTTGGGTCAAAACTCAAACTTGGTGACTGGAAGTAAAGTATCACATAACAGAGACTGATGGGATGCCTAACCCGTATCCTCCTCAATCAGGCAGATAGGAATCTCATGAAGTTCAAACAAAGGGAATGCAAAGCTTTGCACCTGGGGAAGAATAATCCATTGCACCAGCACATACTGGCGATTAAGCAGCTGACAAGCAGCTCTGCAGAGAAGGATCTAGAAATCCTGGTGTATCCCAAATTGACCTGGAACTATATAAATATTTGGTGATGATGTAGTAAAGAGCACCAACAGAAAATCCTGGGTTGTGTTAGGAAACGCATTCCCCATAGGTCAGGAGAAGTTATCCTCCCCTTCTATTCAGCCCTGGTGAGACACAACTGAATTCCTGGCTCCAGTGCTGGGCTCTCCAGTACAACAGAGAGCTGGGTATCTAGGAATGAGCCTAGCAAGGGGTCACAAAGCTGATTAAGGGACTGGACCACCTGTCATGTGAGGAGAAGCAGAGAGAACTGGAATTATTCAGCCTGGGGATAAGAAGGCTCAAGGGGATTTTATCAATGTGTGTAAATACCTGATGGGAGGAACTGAAGAAGCGGCAGCCAAACTCTTTTCAGTGGTGCCCATGACAAGACAAGAGGCAATCAGCACAAATCGAGCCACACAAAATTCCACCTGAACACAATAATAATTTTCTTTTTTGCTGTGACAACGGTCATATATTGAAATACTTTGCCCAGAGATGTGGAGTCTCCATCCCTGGAAATATTCAGAACCCAAGTGACACAGCCCTTGGCAACTTGCTCTAGCTAAAAACTTGAGCAGGAGGCTTGGATTAAGTTATCTCAACATGTCCCTTCAAAACTGAATGATTCTTCTGCAATATGTGAACTTTGTTTTACATTAACTATTTACTTGTGGGTATTTTTTAATTAAAAGAAAAATCATTAGCTTCCATAAGCAGGAAATTCATTCTTATTTACCATTAGGCAGATATCTGCTCCTTCCCTGAAATAGTATGATCACTGTTGTGTTTCCTAGGACAGTTAAAAAAATATTGTCAAGGGAGAAGCCTTGCACTATAACTACAAAAGAACAATGTAGCTATCCTTTCAAAAATTTCATGAACTGGAAGAAAAAATAAGACAGTACTAGAAATCTTTAACTTGAAATTGTTAAAGAATTGACACATCTTCCTGCATGATCTCCTCAAACTGTTATTTTCCTCCCCGAGCTGTTGTATCAGCAATGTATTTATGTCACTTTGACCTTGGTTAATGACTGCAGCATTTTTTATTTTCTAGAAAACATGAAGTCATTCAATTCTCTAAGCAGTTTTGTTGTTGCTGTTCTTTATTTTAAATTAACATAATGAATAATAACTTCACATAAACCAAGGTTTGGATCATCAGCCTGAGAATCAGCAATGCTAGTGTTAAAAATTGGCTCTCACGCTCTACACTAAGGCACAGAAAGCTTTCTCTCATAAACTATCCTCAGCCATAAAATATGGTGTTACATTTGCACTTCCATGAAAAATCCCTGTGGTCCTTCCTGAATCAATTGTATCCTCCCCTGAACACGCAGTAGCAGACAAAAATGCTATTATAAGAGGATATACATCCCAAATGACAAATACATATAAATAGTACTCTATTTAGCCATTTTATTGAGTGATTAATGAAGATTTAGTTGGATAGATAAAAATAATAATCTCTGGTATTTTGCATGGAAAACCATTCAAGATTATTAATGTTACAGTATTTCACAATTATTTTGTCAGTTTTGAGTAAAATTTAAATTCCTATGAACAATATTGAATGGCAATTTTAGCAACAATGGCAGGTTTTCTTGAATATTGCCTGTGACACATAAAAGCTTTTGTTAGTCAGTAGAGAAGTTGATAACAAGATTTTAAGTTAATTGAATTAACATCATGTAGGAAAAATATCTTTGGGCAAACTAAGTGGAATAATACCAACTCAAATTTTAAGTGTGTACACATGAACAAAAGATATTTCCATATTGTTTCAAATTAGTTTCCATTACAGTTCTGCATGATTTTTTCTGTCAGTCACTGCTATTTTTGAAGATACTGAAATAAAAGTTACAAAATGCTATTAAAATAGCCTATCTGTGAGGAAAATGTTTTTTGTTCCCTTATTATTTTAAGAAGCACTGATAATTTGTACGTCACAAAATTCTTTTTAATTCTTATTTATGTTGTGATTTTTTTTTCATTTTTGTCATAACGTGATACCACAGAAAAAATGGTAAAGACATAGAAGGTTCTGGCAAATACTGCATAAATCTCTAAAATAATTGCCACAACTAATCAGCGTTGCCAAGACTTTCATCCCCATTGCAGAGGTGTCTACTTAATTTATTGTAGGTCATTTGTAAACCACAGTGATCTATGAAGACAAAGCTAGGCCTAAAAGCAGTTATTTTCATGGAAAGTGAATTTTTCCCCTGTTCCATTAATGTCAGAAGTCATTTCTTGTAACCATTTCCCCACCCTGAAAAGAGAAATACATTCTCCTCTCATGACAGGAGATAATGAACACTCCATGTTGAAGATATTACTTCCAAATTCTAAGTCTCTGTTCTTGACCCAAACAAATGATTCAAATCAATAGAGACTAGAGTCATCCAGTTACCTAGAGGACTTCAACAGTTTTCATTGTGGACTGAAAATCCTAAACATCAATACTGAAGTCAAATTCACCAAACACATTGAAGATTGGGTCATATTCAGAGCTTGGAGAAAACTGATCAGAGCATCCAAAGACAATTAAGCATATCTCACTGGCTTTTTTTTTTTTGGCTTTGGATTATTTCCCAGATGGAAGTTGAAGTGAAATTAAACCTATCCATTATATTATTAATAATTATAACGAATAATGGAAATTACGTAATTAGAACGACAAAATGTGAATATGTGAGTACACATACTAGTAATATTTGACTGAAAACCACAAAGGATGAATATGTGAATATGTCCCGATTCTGAAAGCACAGTTCCCTCTTGTTGCAGCTGGAGACGAAGGTTAGAACAAGAAAGCATCAAATTACGCCTGGCTCAAAACTCAGTTATCTCCTTATACATTTGCAAGGCTATTAGAAAAAAAAAGAGATAAGCAAAAAATCAGAATGAGAACAAATATCTTTCTACTTTATAGTATGAAAGCTTTTTTCTCTTATTTTATCCCAGTGTATGAACAGGATACTTTAGAAAAATGAGTATATCCAGTGATTAATCATCAGAATACATTTCAAGAAGCCATTCTCCTAGCAAAAATATTTAAGCTTTAAGAAAGTCCTGCTGATGCTGTGTACAAGAGAGTTTTTACACATAGAATAATATCTTTTTTTAAAAAAAGCAGAAAATGCTGAAATATTGAATCCACTCAATGCCCCAGATAGAGACCTTTTGAGATGTGTATCTATTTTCAGAAAATGATAGAAAGAGATGGAATTCAGCAGATGTTTAAATCCTGAAAAGACATCACGAATGGTACTTTTTCTTCAGCAATGCTCCAACGGTATATATCAGTTTGACAGTGAAAGGCCACTCTAATTCCCTCTGTAATAACCTAGGGAATGACACTTGCTCAGAATGTCAAGTTCTGGAAACTTGCTGTTAATTACAATGCTTGCCATGATATTTTCAATTCTATCAGCATTGGTAGGAGTTTTTGTCTGTTTCTCTGTCATACAGTAAGCACTGAAAACTGACCCTCTGGTTTATGCTCTGCCCCAGCACACACAACTCACACCTTTAAAGTGACCTTTATGTTCACTAGCAGGTGTAAGAGTATATAAATTATGACTCCCAGTGTATTATCAATCAAAAAGCTACTTGTCAAGCTGCTTTTTTGCTAACAACAAAAAAATCAAATCTATCCTCAGAGGCTATAATCCTGTAAAGGCGAAAAAAATACCATGGGGTCTGTTCTCCTCCCAGTGCACATACGTAAATCTCATTCCTACTAACATTAATGGGGAGTTACACGCATGCATCAGGAGAAGAATAAATCTGCAGCAGAGCACGCAGGAAACCATTCAGTGTGAAATGTTTTAAGGAGACAGATAGGGGAAAACACTGCATGGAAAGAGCTTATAATGCATTCATTCAGTTTTACTTACAACTCCTGATGAACTTTTTCAGACTGAATGCTTGTACATTTGTGTCATATGGATTTAGAATGCTTGATAAATTATATTAGCAAGTACATATTAACTGTAGCATGATTCAGGTGGGATTGCTGTCTCTAGGTCCTGCATTGCAGATTGATGGTTATACAGTCCAAAAAGCTTTTAAAGAATTCATGTTGAATGTTTTCAGGTTTCAGTTTTAACATGTTCAACAGTATTTTAAAACTATTAAGGTCTTACAGTCTCTCCTAAATGTTTCTAAGTCTTGATTTAAGCAAAACCAAGGAAATATATACATCTGCTTCCTGAAATACGTATTATTCCAAACAGGGCAATCAGCACAGAATAGAATGATTAGATGCTGCACTTTGTAACCTCAGGCACATACATTCTCTGCCTCTCCAAGTTAAATGTGGTGTACATAGGCTTTGTACAGTCATATCTTATTAGGAATATTATGAGAAGGAGACTTTGTCTGGACTGCTGTAAAATGTTAATCAATCCTGATGGAGGGAGAAAAAGTAGCTGTACGTAAATGTTACAATATAACTTCCTTACACACAACCAGGTTGAAAATCTGGCTTTCTATAATCACAGTGCCTGAATGACCATCGAGTCATCTAATTGTCCTTGTCTTTAACAAAGATCTTAGTAGACACAGGACTTTAATAATGTATGTGTCCATATATGTGTGTATTCATACACACATATATATATATATACAGATTAAATATATAAAGTTGTGATAATCATGTCAGAAACAGTCTAAGATGCCATTTTGTTGCAAAGGTGAATGGCAAAATGAGTCCCAGAAATGCATGATAATAGCAAGTAAAGCAGGAAATTGTCCAAAGAGAGCAAATACTGTCAGAAATAAGTTCGGTTTCTTTTCTTCCCCATCCAATTAAATTCAGTGGGATTTAGGAGATTATGAATTGTAAAGTAACTCAAGAAAAAATGCAATTTGAAACTTTTTTTGGGCAAATTTAAATAAACTCATGTATTCTCACGTTGTTGTGTTTTTTAGTTTGATTGGGTTTTGTTGGATATTTTTTTTCATCTGAAAGAATGTAATCCTCTGTGAAAAGGATGAGTAGAAATTTCGGTTTAAAGGCATTATTTTCACATGCTGACAGATGTATCAACCTATAATTTAAACCCTACTTACTCTGCATTAGAAATACAGATCTAAAATATTTACTAAACCAGTTTAGGCAGTGAGATAATGGAAGGGGTATGGTAGCACTCAAATAAATAAACTGCAGTAGCATCTGCTATAGACCCTGAAGGCTTGATGAGAGCAAGTATGAAATATTCCTGGACCAACTATCATAGAGCTTGAAATCTCCAGGCGCTGTACTCATGGGAAACTTTTGCTGTGCAGCCATCTGGTGGGTGACAAGTACATTCAGCCATGAATCACCAAAGACATTCCTGAGTTAGATTTGTAGAGGACAGTGCCTGATATGATTCAGGCAGGAGGGTTATCCAGAAATCAGAGCCTTTGCCATTAAGGAAGTGTTGACAGAAAAGAGCATGAAAATAGTATTTGTTCAGATACTTGGATGTAAACTAAGTGGTCAATGAAATGTCTTGCAAAAAACCTGGTAGTATAAGTGGAGAATAATGGAGAATTCAGAATAGTGGAGAACTAAAGAACAGTCAAAATCCTTGGCCTACTCAGTTCCATTTGCATTTTGCTGATGATTTGAGTAAAATTGGGATTTTATTTATATTGAGATAATGGCAATGAGAAGTAGCTGAATATGTCTGTAGAGGAGAAAATGACATATAGAAGTACTAAGATTAAATTACAAGAAAGTATTATTCTAATAACAAGGGAAAATGAAAGAAAATATAAAAGGCCAGAGTAGCTTTGCAATAAAATTCTTAAAGGTTAAAAGGATCCAGACAGCAATAAATGTAATAAAAAAAAATCCGAGTGTAACATTTTTTTGCAACTCTCTACAACCTCTATGATTTAGAGACCCCCCCAGAGACCTTTCTGTAGTCTGATTTTGCTATCTTTATTTCTCATCTAGAAGGACATAAATTAAAAAAAACCCAACAAAACAAAACAGGTAATAAAATATACAAGGATTGCAGAATTTGTAGATAAATCAGGCTTTACAAATAATTTTTTAATAAAGAGGAGATTATTCCACAAGTGTGAAAATATTCTATATTTCACAGCTGTAGAACAAAAGGCTCAGGGACTGCAATGAATTCCCTAAAAGTCCTAATGCTTCTGACAACTCCAGCTGAGGCATCCCAGCCAGCTTTACATGCTGGACAAATGACTGTGTGGTATTTCTCATGTAGCAAAGTTCTGCCTATGTCCATGTCTGGGCAAGCACTTGTAGGATTTTCAAGTCACAAAGGAGGTCACCTGCTGAGTTTAAGTTGATATCCAAACTCCTCTCATTTATGCTTTAGGTACCTCAGCCTTTTATCGAAATATAGCCCCAGGAGCTCACAGCAACTTCTTGTTTGGCATACCAGTGGAATAGATGGCTTAGCACACATTCTCTTTTCCTTGTGTAAATTGTTTTCCTCTCAGAAATAATTTCTTATAAGCTCTTGTCATTATTTGCATAGAAACTATTTCATAGTGCCAGTACTACATAGCTATCAGTATAAGATGCAAATGAGGATGCAAAGCAGTGCAATTCCCTTTTAAGTAAAGACTAGAAATTCCAAAGTATTCCACATCCAAAACCCATAATTTGTTGTCTGTGGTGAGATTTTTTAAAGCAATTATCTTATCAAGAGAGCCTTTGAAAACCTCATGTCTATCCCCTTCTCTAACATGTCATTGACCTACAGGAAAGTTAGTTCCAAACAGGATGAGAAAATTTTTTTTGATCTTTCAAAACATTTTTTTTTTAAACATTTTCCTTTCTGCTGCCTAATTCGGGGAATACTTCCACAGAAGATTTTTATTCAGTTGAATAATTTCATTTTCTTGGGATTAGGCACATGAATAATATTCCCCCTGTGTGAAGATACTTAATCTACTTATATACTATATAATTTATGTTTTAGATTTAATATCCCAAGCTCAACCAATTTCTCCATGAAGGTAAACCCTGATAATCCCAGATACTGTATTTTTTTAATTGAGTAGAGGCCACTTAAAATAGAACTTCTAATTTAGATTTAATAACTCTATAAAAGATAAATCTAGTTGCCATGTAATAAACAGTAATTAATTAGTTAATATCAATTAAATACTAAAAATATTAATTTACATTTAACATCTAACTACTGTAATTTGCTATAGCTATCTTATTAAATGCTAATTAAATTCCTAAACATTCTTACAAGTTTAATGCATTAATAATAGGAACGTAAGTACACATTTACTGTATCTGCAGTTCTCAGTTCATTACATGGCAACTAGATTTATCTCTTTTACACTAATTAAATATACTAAGCAAACCTCAGTAACTTTTCTTAACACATACCATAAGTGTTTTATTAATTTCAAATTAAATGCCCATTTAAATTTTTAATCTACAGTTGCTCTAAACAGTTTCCTGCTAACAGAGCAAAGGTTACACTGATGTTATAACTAAACCATGACACTTCTAGATATTAGTTATGTGAGAAGCAAGGCTTTCTTTTCTGCTCTTACTTTAAGTATAAAGACTTTTTACTAATTCTCTTTTCTTCTTCCCAGAAAGGACGTCTCTGTCCTTTCTCACTCTGCCCCATGTCAGCATAATCCTATTTCCTCTCTGTGATCAGTTTCTGTGCAGTTTTTCTACCTGCAATAGCTGATAGTCCACCTTGGTTACTGTTACAATAGCCTTGAAATAAAAGGAAAATTCTTTCCATATGTACAGCTATCATTGTGTTATTTAAAATATCTCTGATGCAAACAAAACCCTATTAATCTTCAGCAAAACCACTCAGCACCATGGAAGGTTTAAGCAAATGACCATATAAACACCAGTAAGCAGCAAAATTCTGGTCAGAATGTCAGTCAGGCCACTATGAACATGTCAGAGTAACATCCATAACAGGATTTCTTTGGGAAACGGAAGGAGAAACTACAGTCACATGTATCAAATTATTTAGAATCATAGTTCTTTTCACATATGATGGAGGCTGTCATAAAGACAGGAGGCTGCTGTGTAGCAAGAAAAGCACATTAGCTATTAACCTTCCCCCAGCCGATCAACTTTGTTTTGCAATCTTTCCTTAGAACCATTAGAATACCCTGAAGAAATAACTTTCCAATTAAAAAGGATCTCAGAGAACAAAGCCATTTTATCTCTGACTCCTGGTGTTCTTTATTCCAATAATTTAAATTGGAATTGATTTTTCAATTTAGCCGTTGACTTGCTATGGACACACAGCTGAAAAGGCCGAATGGAATTGCATGGCTGAAATATTTGTCTTTGTGATGCACTCCTCATAAATTCACAGGAGCCTGCTTTTTTTTTTTTTTTTTAAATGCATTTTCTTTTTGCTGCTACCACTTTAGACAAAAGCTTTTTAGCTCAGCATACGCAAACTGA
>VZTH01015267.1:0-54385 GCA_013397815.1 Aleadryas rufinucha | reverse complement strand
CGGAAAAGGGCGAATGGAATTTGATGGCGTAAATATTTGTCTTTTTGATGCACTCCTCATAAATTCACAGGAGCCTGCTTTTTTTTTTTTTTTTAAATGCATTTTCTTTTTGCTGCTACCACTTTAGACAACAGCTTTTTAGCTCAGCATGAGCAAACTGAGAAAACACGTCCAGTATGACCTCGAGGGCCTCATACTCAGCTCTTCATAGATCTATTTAATTGTTACATCCCTGAGAAAAATGAATAGATCCAGTGTAGCCAAAGTGATAGCTGTTTTTAGAAGCCTGAAAATGCATTCTACAATTTTGGTGTGTATTTCTGATTTTGTGTCTTTAGAATAATAATTTTTAAAAGTGATCAAACTAATAAAATAATAATTTTTAAAAGTAAACACCTATAGTCAGTAAATTTCACTGTGTTCAGTACAAGTGTGGAATTACATAAATGGCTTAGGTATATTTTCTCATTGTTCTAGTGGCAGACTCACTTAACACAGTAATTGATTTACCTGCGGAACAGTTTTGAATTAAGCACTCAAGTTATTAAGGAGCCTTTTAAAAGATTAAGGTCCAGTTGTGCCTGCAGTTCAGCTCAGTGTTGGTGCAACCCAACACTGACATAACTAGAGACAGAGTTATCTCAGTTTGACTGACACAGAGATGGGTCCTAACACTAAGAATTTTGTAATATCAGCATCTTAGCTTCCCAGTGGTTTGTGAGTAACTTTTTTTGGACAAACGCAGCTGAACATCTGATGCTGAAAGTAGACAGCAGAGCTGGAGAAGGAAAGGTAACGGAGAGCAAACTTCTGGTCCAGAAGTTAACTAGTTATATTCATCTATTATATGGTCCAGTTGACTAGTTATATTCATCTTTTATGGGGGGAAGGGTTGTGCTCATAAGGAAGAATGAGACACAATTGTTAGTTATAATTTTATCTTTGTGACCTTTCATTCTTGGCCTTTTTTTTTTCCCCTGCAAGAAAAGCATCAGACTTACCAATATTTGAAAGCAGCTAGTCAAAATGTTATTCTTGGACACTTCTCTGCTGCAGTAATTTTACTGTTTTAGATGGGAAATTAACTACAGATAGTTTACTGCTGGTAAACCATGCAGAAGAAAACACAGTAAAAGAGGAAGAGTATCATATTCTCCTTTTCATAGATAAAATCAGAGAAAAAAAATCAGAAAAAAAGATGCTGGTATTGCTGAAATTTTAGCTCCAATACATCTAAACCTCTGTCCAGCCAGTTAAATACTTCAAAAAAAAAAATTTTGTTAATTTTAGAAAAAGTTGTTTTCACAATATATGCCCCATTGTCAGTGGTACATTTATACTGTTAAGTGAAAAAAGACCACAATCACAGCAGCACAGAATATTCTGAGTTGGAAGGGACCCACAAGGATCATTGAGTCCAACTCCTGGCCTTGCACAGGACATCCCCAAAATGCCCGAAAGTATTGTGCAAACACACCTTAGACTCTGTCAGGCTGGTTCTGTGACCACTTCCCTAGGGAACCTGTTCCAGTGCCCAACCACTCTCTGGAACTTTTTCTGCTCCAGTTATGTTTCTTCTAGGTGTACTTTTAGATAAACCTACTCTTAGAAGATCAGATAAAGCAGTGTGTACATGAGAAAGTGTGTGTTGCTGGGATCTAGGTAAAAGACTGGCCCTGAACCCTTTTCTCCCTTTCTTTTCTCGGTTTGTCAATGACCTGTACATCTGGGGCAGGATGTCGCCACTTAATTTTGAAAATTCTTAATCAAAATCTCAACCCATGGGATGGCTACTGGAATATGAATAAATTTTGAAGGAAGCTATGTAGAAACTGTAAGGACTGTGTTACCTGTTGAATATTAAAATATCATTAAAACACTCTGGCAAATACATGAAATAGTGAACATGAGAAAAGGAAGAAAAATACATAAGGGAATGGGCAATGCTGTATCAAAACCCATTATTACTAAACTCAACAAATAGCTAAGTAACAAAACTGAGTCCCATTATTACTAAACTCTCAACAAATAGTTAAGTAACAAAACTGAGCTGGGTTTTTAGTGACCTTTTTAATCACTAGATGTGAAAGACATCTTGCTTCTTTACCAGCATGAAAAATGTATAAGCATTTTAATTACTTTTAAAATAGATTTTGATAAGTTTACAAATTGAACTGTGTATAACAATCTCTTCCAATAATATTATCTTGGAGTCAGAACAGAAGTTCATTCTAGTTCTGTATCATCTCTTTCTGCTTATTTTTTATATATTATGGGTCATGGGAATATTTGACTTTTTCCTGGTTCCTTGATCCAGGTGTATTCTGAACACATTCAGATGATACCCAGGTACGTGCTAGATTTTCCCCATCTTTGTCAAGTTTTGCTTTTCATGAGAAGCAATCCCAGACTCACAAACCAGACTGAAACAGAAGGACAGTCATATTGGTCTGGTTGACTGACAGGATGACCAGGACTTCAAATGTTTTCTAGCTTGCATTAGTCAGCAGAAGTGAGTGCAGACTCAAGAGTCTTTCAAAAGAGGCTTGGATGTCAAAACTAGCAACCAAATTCCCTCAGTTACTGGAAAAAATAAAAATGGAAATGGATTTCCACATACATAGATAAATACATACTTACATAGACACACAGAAACATATATTCTCTTGTATCTTAAAATACTTCCTTTCCATGGGGTCTGCTGCAGGTCGTCTGTATAATAAAATGGTGAAACAAATGACAAGAAGCTGTTTTGAATTTATTCTACCAAAAGCCAAGAGCAAAAAGATTGTCATCATCCAACTGGGCTATTTGAGAACAAGTTTAGCAGCTGAACAGTGGTCTTCCTAAAATATATTCAAAACTGATTTTTAGCCCTTACATACAGATGAAGGAACAGACCATTTCAAGAGAAGGAAATGCCTTTTTTTTTTTTTTTTAATGAGGAAAAAAGAGAATGAAAAAGTTGTTCATCCCATAAAAGACTGAAATTCAAGTCTCCCTTCAGAAACACAGATGTACATTGTCATTCATTGTATTTTGTATTAAAAGCAGTCAATGTATTGGCAAAATCGGTATTTCCATGTACAACACACTGCATTGGAACTATTTTATATTTTTACTAGTTTGAGAACAGTTTTGATCCTTTAATTTTAGGGTCCTTTAAAATCCTCTATTAATTCTATTAATGTTATTCATTTATTACAAAGGAAGTGATTTAGAATGCTAATAAAAATCTTGAATACATTTTTACTTCTTTGTCTTAGGATGGCAGTGCCTGAGACAACGTCTTTGGCCAGTGAGTTCAAGAAGCCCATTTTATCTCTTTCTTGGCACAGTCACCCTCTGCAAATTTTATCTCTTTTTAAAAATTGTGGTGAGATTCTGAGAACCTGTGACTGATATGTTTGGGCAGGAACATTTCTTTCTTTTTCCCCATTTCTCCTCCCTATTTTTCCTTCAGGATTGCTATTTTCTCTTTGATTTCCTAAAGACAAGAATCTAGATCTTAGTTGGGGGTTATTTTAAATTAGCAGTTATGCAGTGTTATGACTGAAGTATTAATAACTGCAAAAAATTCAGAATGGAGTTTAAAACAACAATGGAAAAGAATGGTCTAAGTGTTTAATTGCAACAGGTTGAAAACATTTATTTGTTATGGATAATTATCCAAAAGTGTTCTCATCACATGCAGGTGGAAGAGACTATTCATTATGTAAGTTCATATACGGAGCTCAATGTCCCATACATCAGATTCCAGCCTGACACATTATTTTAGGCAAATGAAGTTTCATTGACTGAGTATATGAACTAAACCTTTGACATTGTACACAGTTTGGAAAATGATCTTTCTCAAATTATTGCTTTTATGGATGTCAGACACTTGGCCATATTCATTTCCAAGTATGCCAACAGTAATGAGTAAATGATGTGACAGGTCCCACGTTTATATAGGCTATTTTGTTCTCTCACATCAATAAAAAACCCTAATCTAAAAATCATTGCATTTCTATTAATTTGTATAATCACATTTCCGTAGGAAATGAAACTAAAATAAAAGCAGAAAAAAATCCCTCAACGAACACTGCATAGGTATTGTGTTATTCCACACAAATATCTTGGTAACACTTGCACACCTCAAACGTCACCTATCTTTAGCTACTCTCTTGCAGTTTAAAACGACTTACCCTTGTCCTGTCATTACATGCCTTTGTAAAAAGTCCTTCTCTGTCTTTCTTGTAGACTCTCCAGATTCTGGAAGGCAAGAGTTAGGTCACCTCAAATCCTTCCCTTCTCCTAAACAATCCCAATTCTCTTAGCCTTTCCTCATATTCTCGTATTCCTCTAATCATTTTGGTGGCGTCCTCTGGATTTGTTTCAGGAGGTTGATGTTCTTCCTGTTCTGGGGACCCCAGAGCTGGATGCAGTGTTCCAGGTGTGGTCTCACCAGAGCAGAGCAGAGGGGCAGAATCCCCTCCCTTGCCCTGCTGGCCACACTGCTTTGGATGCAGCCCAGGACACGTTTGGCTTTCTGGGCTGCAAGTGCACATGGCTGGGGCATGTCCAGCCTCACCCACCAGCAGCTCCAAGTCCCTCTCAGCAGGGCAGCTCGCAATCTGCTCATCCTGCAGCCTATGCTGATACTGGGGATTGCCCTGACACAAGTGCAGTTAACACTGTGCGGTTTGGTCAGTTGTGCTGTCACCGCGTTGTCCCCAAAGTGTCCCTGGCAGGGGAACACCTCGGCGCTGCCGCATAGCACACTAGCAGGCAAACATTCACACCCGTGCCAATGGAAGCACAAAGGCACACACTCACACTGAGCTGGATAGCTCCTGCATTACCAGAGACAAAGAGTCAGGAGGGCTTCTTTGTGTAGAATTCCGTAGGGGTTTATTGTCCCACACGAAGGGGTCCAGTGGATGAAGAAGAGGGCCATGACAAACTTATATAGAGGAGTGGAGAAGGGGTGGGCAGATCACCAGTAACCAATGGCTTGAGGGTACAGAGACAGAGGGAAGGCGGGGTTACAACCTTTTAAGGGGTAGCAGGGGCATATGGAAACGGACCAATCAAACAGACCAATTCTGCCTAGAACCACAAAGCCTGATGGGGGAGGCTCTTCACCCTGAGTAAGGGGGTGATCTCAGACCTCTGAGCTGGCCCACCAGTGGGCCTCTGCTGTACCGGAGCTCTTTGGTTCCTCGGCTTTCACCGCTGCTGGCTCAGCCGCCACAACAGTGCAGCACCTTGCATTTGGCCTCATGAGATTCCCATGGGCCCGCCTGAACTTGTCCAGGTCCCTCTGGATGCTATCTCATCCTTCAGCTGTGTCAACTGCACCATTCAGTTTGCTGTCCTCTGCAAATTTGCTGAGGCTGCCCTCAATCCCTTCGTCTGTGTCATTAATGAAGATACGAAATAACACTGGTCCCAGTACAGATCCCTGAGGGACACCACATAGGGGATCCTACTGACCACTCTACTTGAGGAGCTGGAATTTTGCGTTCCTAAAGCTCAGGGGCCTAACTTTACTTCTTACCTGACCGCTGTTCCTCAGGAATGCAAACTCCAACAATGTATGATCAGGAGACATACTGGACAAATCTGGCTGGAATTATACACTAGTGCTGAACACACTAGGATCCTAAGCGTAATCAAGATTTTAGTAGAAAATTAGCTAATTGGGAAGTTTAGACTTGGATTTAGTCTGTCCTGATTTTTTCTGGAATGTCATTGATTCCAATAGCAGCAGTCTTTTTTGTAATTGTCATGTGATATGTGAAGTTTCACGGAATTTCGATTTCAAATGTATTTTTATATTTTTGTTAGACATATTGAGCTTTAGGGCCAGTGAAAGAAAGCATGTGTGCACAACATTCATTGTGGTATGAAAAAGCAGATGATGTTACTGTGTTTATTAGATTACTTAAGATTAAGAAAACACTTTTTTACTGTGAGAGTGGCATTCAAAAGCTGTCTGGACACGGCTCAGGGCAACAGG
The DNA here is from genome assembly GCA_013397815.1 of Aleadryas rufinucha. Classification (NCBI taxonomy): domain Eukaryota; kingdom Metazoa; phylum Chordata; class Aves; order Passeriformes; genus Aleadryas; species Aleadryas rufinucha. Next base: position 48,381 of record VZTH01015267.1, on the reverse strand, counting down.
GTCTAAGTGGCCCTATTTAAGTAGAGGGCTTGAAGCAGATAACCTTCAGTGCTCCTTCAACTGTTCTGCGATCCTGTGATTCTTTCTTTACACATAGCCCCAGAATATGTGTACAGTTGTTTCCATGTGCTCCAGAAAGTACTATCTGTTGCATAATTCAAATTCTTAGTAAGAAATTATAGTACATAATGATATCTGTAATTGAGTTTAGCAAAAACTTTCTGAATTCTCCATGTACACAATGAATGACTTATTATTTTTTGCCCTTTGAGCTTTTCATAGCTGCTCCTCTATAGGTTAACACATTTATTCATACATTTAAAATGCTTTTTCTAATGCATAGATATATTTATTTATAAATAATTTCTGAATGTGAGAGTTAATCTAATCTTCTAATAATTTGCTATGGCAAATCACTTAATAGTCCAGGTGATTTTTATTTTCTAAAAGGATTCCTTTTTTATATTTGTGTGGTGGGGTTCTTTTGCAGTGCCTAACTGGATCACAGTAAGAGTGTTTTACTAAAATTTTCACTACAGAATGTTTTTAGTGGATCAAAAAACTGTATGTGGGGGGTGTGTGAGTATGTGGGCAGAAGGGTTTCAAAAGTGTATTATCTGAAATGAATGACTAATTGACTGTATTAAGTATAGGAATGTTTTAAGTGTTTTTCACTTATAATCATTTCTCAAAATGTATTTATTTGGGGACCACTTATTAAACAAAATTAATTGATTCATTAATTCAAGTTACCTTGCACCCCTCAAAAAAAATAAAGACAAAGAGAAAATGAAAATAAGGGGAATTTCATCAACAAGTTTAAAAATTATAACCTTGCAGTTCATAGGAATTTCAGAGATTATCTGGTCTTGAAGTTGCTGAGGTCTTTTGGTTGTATCTAATCTGCTGAAAGACGACTAGGGAGAGAGCAGTTAGCATCTGATTACCAACTTAACTATCCTCCTTGTTACTATTTTGGATGTGACATCCAGACATGTTGCAGATGGAAACAGTTTTCAGCAGTGTGTATGTGAGCCAGTCTGCACAAAATTGTCCTGTGGTCAGTGATCACCCTCTTTCAGTTTGCAATCCCAATGAATTTAGCTCATCTCTTCATGCAAAGAGAGGCAATATCATTTTATTTGCTATATAAAATGTAGCCCAAGGGTTCCACTGGGGTTTTATGCTTATCAAGCCTGAGTTTATTCTTTGGAGATGTAAAGAAAAGGTGACATCTATGCTACAAAATAATACATGATAGAGATTATTCTGGCTGGATTGCCAGAGGTGTCATAAGTTTTTGGTGATGTTTATGTGCACAAATGTCATTTATACCAAGGAACAGGAAATCTGAGTCATAACTGGCTTCATTTCTAGCTTCTAACAAATAGCCATATCTGAAAAAAATCTAGAATATTTTTGATTTTTCAAAGTACCTCTCTTTTATATTTCTTATTTTATTTACTAGCATATAGAAAGACCCACCTACTGACACCCCAATTACTTAATTTTTAGATTACAGACTGGTCCAAAGGCAAAGAATGTAGGAAGGTTGAGGGAAGGTGAAGACACTTTTCTTGAAATGAAAGCCTGGTTAGATAGGTCTATCTCTAAGAGGGAACTACTAAAAACAACTGTGTATCAGGTTATCCAGTTTAGTGCATCAGAATGAATGAAAGCAGTAACAGATCTTCCCACTGGACTGAGAAAAAGCAAGCAGCAAAATGGATTTTAAATAGTTTTAGAATGCACTATGACAGCAAGACAAGTTTGTTTGTTTTTTTCACACAGTGCATTCAAAGCACTGGGGTAATTGTTACGAAAGAATTATTGTCTCAGTGTTTTGTATGTCAATGAGAGATGATCTTTTACAGAAGTGCAAGAAGCAATCTGTTGATAGCTATAAAAGCATATTGTTAGACTGGGGTTAACACAGTATTTTTTCAGCTGAGGTAGACATCTAGAAGAAACTGAGTCTATTCAATTCAGTGCATTTTCAAAAACAGATGAGCACAAATTCTGTCTGATGTAGCTGTGTATCTGGTGGCATGAGGCATGATAATTCTATGTCATTGTGTTGTTCAACAAATCTCATTATGAAGTAGAAACTAGAACATTGAACCATAATATTTGTGTGGAAGAGAAAAACTTTCATAGTTTGCAGGGGAAAATGATTAGTTTTCTGATGCTGATAGAAAATATAAGAAATACTGTACTTATGTCTGGCACATCTAAACTCATAACATCTATTTGCTTTGCTTTGTCAAAACATATGAAAAATCATTAAAGTGTTTTAATAAATGTCTGGTTTTCTTGCTCATTCATCTTATAAATATTAATTAGCCATGGATCAGGCAATTAAAGTTTAATCAATTTGCACTAATTAGCACCACATACTTGCATAAAAAGATAAAACCAGCTCCTGCATCTGGCTGTTATTTGCAGTTTTTGTCAAGTGCTGATGAGTTTCATCTTGAAGAGAAGATTAAGAAGAAAAGAGGAAAACAAGAAAGTAGTGTTAATTTTATTAAATCTTCAATCAAACCTTCTGTTCATAAGCTTTATGGGACAATACCAGGTAACATTTCACTTTACAAGAAAGTAGACATGATTGGGCAAAAATTTAACACTTTTCTGTGACCACACCCTTCCTAATTATAACTTGTAAGAAAAAAAATAAGCTCTTCTGTGCAAAAGCCGAGGTTCTATCTTCAAAAAAATAATTTTGTAATCATATACCTGGAGCTGAATGCCCCAAAATTTCATAAGGAAAGTAAAACCAAATTTTCATCTAAAAATATTTTGGTTCTCACAAATGTGAGTGGAAATAAACCCCACAAAATTTAATCTTAAATTCACTTAGAATTTCGATGCTTTTAAAGATGGGTTTCAGTATTTAAATTATTCCCCTTTCCACTGAAATGATAAAACTTCAAAGGTCACCATCGAGTATTTTGCTAGAGGTTGGACCATAGGACAGTAGATTTTAGCCCAGCTCAAATGATACAGAAATTAGTTGATAGATACATCACCGGAAATGTGTCAGGCACCTGTAGTGAAAAGGGCATAAAAGAACTTCCTGCACACCAGGAAAGACAATTATTTGCTAATACTTCTTGCAGTTATTAATGTTTGGTGTTTGTGTTACAATATTTATTGTCTAAATTACCTAGTCAGCAAAACTAACAAAAGTAACAAGCAAGGTAACAAAAATAAAACATGTACACACACGCATGCACACACATGCACGCACACACACTCCCAATGTTTCTTTTCATTCAAGATGTCTTTTTCAGGTGTTTCACTTTCACTGGGAAACAGTAAGGTGAATCTTATTCTAGAAAGTCCTAATCTACATTAGGGGATTATAAAAGTATTGGATCTGGTTAAGAAGCTTATGGTGTCCTTTAATATTACACTGCCACATACTTAAAAAAAATGCACTCTGGCTGTACAGGCCAAACCACTTACATGGGGGGCCTTGAAGAGAGAAGAATTCTGACCTTTCACGCACCAGTTAGTTATTCCTAGTCTGAATCCAAAGGAGAGCAGTGTGCCCAACTGGACAGCTAGACAACAGCTATCTATGTGCTGTTAAATAAAAATTGAAAGCTGAATGTTTTGCTTATTGCAGACTTGTCTAAGTCTCTGTTCTGTGCCCCTGCTGGCCATGGCTTAACATCATTAAACTAGTGGTTGTCTACTAAGGAAACACTTGAAAATCAGCATTCTGAGTCTCTGGTTTTCTACATAGTTAAATGCCATGAAGAAACAGTCAAGGTTTTTATAACACAATTCTGCTTTTGGCTTCTGACTTTGGCTGAATGAATTGTACTGCCAATCTACCAAACAGATATTATTGACTACTTCTATATGACTATTTTCAACTTTAATAATGGAAGAAAACAAAGCATTCCTTACAGCCTATTTATGTAACTGAAAATGTTTATAGGGAATGAAACGTGTATTTTATCTCCAATGGAAATTTTCCTTAAACTCTGCAGGTAAAGCCAAGCTTTTATAAGTGATTTAACGGTAAAAAATCCCAAACAAAAAACCAAAACCACACAACACCAACCAACCCATAGGATGTCATAAAGAAGCTATGCACCATTTACATAGGGATTTTCATGTAGTTTATGCAAGAAAAGACTTGTGAATAGTTATTGATATTTTTCAAATGAAGTATGTATGAACCATTAAACTCCTCATTCCATAGTGTACAAGCCATTGCTCTGCTAAACACTCTTTTATTAGATAGGCTATAAATGGAGCTGAGGCACTTGAAAAGGTGTCATCTTTCAGTGTTTGTTTAAAGGTCTGACACATATGACACACAAAACCACCTGGTAGCTGAAAGTTCCAACTGCTGATTGTTGTTACAGAATCTTCATAATAGGATATCATGCAGAAGATCTATTGTTTTAGAGTCTAGAAAGACTGGTTTTGACATGATCTCTAAACACTTTCCTTAACTGCGGCACTGAAACAAAAAAAATCATTAGTAGAACAAATTCCTGCAGATGAATAATTTTGGCTGAGTGGTTATGTACCATATGTATATATACATTGAACAATGCCTTTCACTGAAACTAGAAAACTAAGCTCAGTGGAATAGTCTACAGTAAACTTTAGCGTGCTTAAGAAGAAGACAAAATCTGTAGTGTATTTGTAATTAATACATGGACCCATGAGCAGTGTAGATATATTTACTAAGATATTAGGCAACTCAAGTGTTTCTTAAAGCTCAGTGTCCAAGGAGTAACCTGCAGCTCCTAATTAAGAGTAGCCAGACCTTGTTTTACTCTTTTCACACAAAAGTCATTGAAGGCTTTGTGAGTAAATCTTTGTGAGTAAATGCAGAGGCATTAAGGCAAACATCTGAAACCATCCTCATCTTGTACAGTCATTTTCCTTTGCACTCTTGAAAGACGAAGGTCTCCTTTATATTGTTTTTTTCATAGTCTGGTTGGATAGGACATAAGAAGTCAGCATGTTAAAGCTCAACTCAACATGTATTCCAAACCTGAGTCTTCACACAACTATGACTTTATATAACATTTACAAGGAAACTCTCAAAAATTGTGCTCATAGTTGATATGTGGTCTTTTTCAAACATTTTGAAGACCTGTCTTTTTTCATTTTTTTGCTTCCTGAACTGCTGCTGTGCAATTCCAAGACTCATATAAAAATTATGCAAAAAATAAAATAAAATAAAAATTGCTTCAAGGTGGAGTATTCTTTAAATACCTATTGCTTTCATAACTTTTGCAACACAAAAATTTGAACTTATAAAATGAAATTTGATCCCATTGTTTCAGCTGCATTAAAAAAATTAACACATTTCAAAGACTGTAGTAGTAGTTTCTCTACTCTTGTAGCACTGGCAGACACCATTATGAGTTCTGAGTTTCAGCTGACTGGCAGGGAATAGAAATCTGAGAGAGAAACTGAATTAGAATCTTAAGACACCTGCAATGAAACAGCACAAATGGGGAGCCCAGCGTTTCATGGCAATGTTAAGCATGAAGGTGTGGTCATGCACTGACTTTATATAGCTCTGTGAAGCTGATCCTTATGTCCAAAGCAAGGGAAGTGTTGTTGAGTTCCTAGTGTTGAGAGCCTCTCAAATACTACTGCTGCAGTATAGCTATGGACAACAGGACCTGAAAATTGCTGTCATGCTTTTGATTTTTTTCAAAAATATGTTGGAAACATAAATTTATACAGTATGCATTAATTTCAGAAATATTGGTTTGGGTCCTCTGTGCTGCAGACCACTTGTGTAAGAGAGTACGTACCTAGAGATCCATGAGTCTTGTCTGTTGAGCACATTTTTCTGTGGCTTTCATCAATTTGACTTTATAGCATGTTGTTCAATTTTCTGGTGAAGAGACTGTGGGAGAAACTAGAACACTTGTGGAAGGTGTTTATGGTTGACTAAGAGTTAGTGGAAGAAGGTTTTTTAAAAGGAGAGGGTATTTTCAAAAGTGTTTTACTGACTAAAGCTATTAAGCTGAAGTGTTGTTTAACTCATATCAAGGACATTAATGAGAAGTTGTAGGGTGTCCTTTTAGAGTTTTGAAAATCAGAAATGAAGAAAATAATGAACAATACTTATGTTTTGCATGCACTGTATAGTTCATGTATTTCATATCTGACAGTTTTAATCAAGTCATTTTGGATCTGTATTGTCACAGTAATTTAAAATCTGTGCCAACTTTTCCCTTTCCTATCTTTTTCACACAGGCCCTGAAAAATATAAAATTATCATAACTTGTCATAATAAGAGCCCTCACCTACATCCAGGGACTTCCTTCTACTTTTCAGTGTTTAGGCTTTTATTGGTTTGTGGGTAGTTTTTTGAGGCTTTGGGGTTTTTTCAGTGTTTATTTTTAGGGTTGTTGTTTTTGTTTTGGTTTGTTTTTTTTTTTCTAGTTTGGGTTTTTTTCTTGTTTAGTTTTTTTTCTGAGGTGGCTGTTTCTGTAAAAATCACTACATTTTGCCTCAGCTACCTTTTTCTGAGGTAACAGGTTAGAAATTATTCACTAAATGTCAGATTATAAATCTCTTCCTGCCATTGGTGGTGTTACTCACATAAGTAATTTCATTTACTTCGTTGTGTGTAACCACTACTCACTATTGTGAAGGCAACAGTTGCTATCTGCTACTACAGGAGGAATGCTATGGATGATGTGAAGATAGGTACCCATCCAATTTCTCTACCTTTGATCAAGATCAAAGCATGTTTTTTGAGATTGGTGCTGTGTCAAATTAGGCTGCCTTCTTTACTATTCCAATTTGCTATTCTGTTTTTCTTTTGAGTGTATAAAAATTGAGTTGCTTTTGTATTGACAGGCATTGCACTGAGAATATCAATTTGGAATTTTGTTGTCATTTTAAGTCTGTGTGCATTCTTTGTAAAAGCACATAAAGATACAGTGATTTCCTACTTAATCTTGATATGTGCCTGTAGAAAGTGAAATGAGCACTCAGACAAATGAGTTCACTCTTGGAAGCCTTACTTCACTATCTGGGAGACAAGTAAGAATTGTGCTGCCTACTTTGAGTTTATGCACAGTAGGCAGTAAATATCCGGAGTCTCATCTGTTTTGCAACAACAATGGGTGCTTGGAATGGAAGGAAAAGAAAATGGTGCACAGCATCTTTCTGCCACTGCCGGAATGTGACTTCCAGAATCAATAACAGCCTTTGTCTGAAGACATATTGTGAGGTGAAGTATTTTGTACTGTAGAAATTGAAGAGAGTTATGGAAGATTCATTCAAACTGCATGTAATAGCACATATAATCATGGACACCATCACTTCCATAGGTATGGGATGAACTTACTTAACAATATATCTTCTAACTTCTCCAAACTCTTAATGTAACAATGTTGGTGTTTTAAGTATAAATTTTGCTTAGAAATCATTGTTCAATGACTAATGAATACTTTGCTCTAAAGGACTTACATTCTAAGGACGACAGATGGCTCAGCACAAAACAAAGAAGATGGTACAGAAAACAGCTAAAATAGCTAGAGGGTGCTCATTGTAGTTGGAATGTATTCATCCATTCTGGAATTGTGTGAGGAAAGTTTGTGTGAGGGAAAGATATGAAGGAATCTGCTAAGAGTGACACTTGATTGAACAGATGGAGAAGAATAAAGTGTAGAGATAGAGTTTGGAGCCAAAGACTTATCATTATGACTGAATGAGAGTCATAGTCAACTTTAGTCTACATATCACAGGAGCTAAAATTGAGTTTTCTCAAGTATTTTATCTGAGCTTGCTTAAGTGTCATAACACTTTCATCTTTTGACTTTCATAGAGTCCCCCCCCTCCTAACTACTTTCTCCTGCCATTTACCCACTGGAAAAGTATTCCACAAGGCACAGAGGTGCTTTCATTGACAAAATCCAGAAAACCTCCAATGATGAGACATTCAGTAAAAATATCTTCATAAAAAAACCCGAATATGAACAGAAAAAAGCCCCAGCAAGCTACTTTAGTTTTATGGTAGACTTACATCTTGAATTAGATCACTATTCAACATTTTCAGATTAGAACACAAAGTTCATTTTTTAGAGAGAACCCTAATCCTTCAAGTATCCATGGGAATTTATTATACTTATTAAAGTGAGCCCTGTCCTATCTCTGCTTCATAACAAGGTATTGCAGCAATGGCTGTATTTGCATGTGACAAGAAAAGAGCCTGTCACAAGGAATATAGCTTCTTTAGCACCTCTGAACTACTGTTCAAGGAATGCTAACACTGAAGTAGCATAAAGCTCAAACACAGCATAACTTTAAACTCAGGCTGTTTAAACTGTGTTGGAATTCCAATTCCAGTAGTACAGGAAGGAGGATACTGATGTGCCAAAGCCAAGAAAATACCTTTGTAGATAAATTAAGGTAAATTATTATGATTTAATTTTCCTACTAACATAATATGATTTTGCCTTTAAATATATATTACTAAGTAGCACAGGTGAAATTAACATCTAATCTGGAATCTGCATGAGGCACTGTGTGTAACACCAACAGATTGTCCAGAGAAGTTGTGGGATTTTTTTCCAGATCTATCTGCACGATGCAAAATACCATCTGAGAAAAACAGATGGTCATGCCTCTTCAATCTTGCATTTCTATATATGAGCTTATAAAAATAAGATCTGTAGACAAATTAGCTAGAAATGTTTCCTATTTTATCTTGACCGGTGGATAAAATAAAGTCTCTAGAGTAAAACTCGTAGCAATAACCTAGGATTCCCTGTACCAAACTGAATGTGCTAACTAGCAGACAGCTCTTTCTCTTCTTTCTCCTCTCCCTCTCCCTCCTCTCTCCCATGATATCTTGAAATCTTTTCTGCATAGTGACACAGCTTCAACAAGAGGGGTGGAATACATTTCCTTCCCTCCCACCTGCCCTCTCTCCCAAATGATTAGAGCACTTTTCAACAAAGTGGGAGATGTGGGTGTCCCTCCCTGCCTTATATACACTGAGAATACATTAAGTACGAAATTGCCTCCCAGGGGAAGTGATGGAAATGCCACTTGTTCATTTTTAAACTGAATCTGAAAAAAGCTTTATAGGAAAAAATTCTGCTGTAGTGAGGGAGAGATTACATGACCGTCTTGAGAAAGATTTTATTTTCTAATTTCTAATATCTCTGGTACTGTGGTTTACTCCCTTCCAGTCTGTCAATTTTTTCATAACATTATGTTTTAGGAGATTTATTCAAAATGTGTGTGAGAAAACCAACAGACGATCTTCAAAGCAGACAGAATATAGCTTGGTTTCATCAGCTGTTTGAACCTGAATTACTGTAATGACTGTAGTGGAATTATTTTCTTTTAAATTAGCAAATCTGACATGAACTTCAAAGGGGAAGTAAATACATGTAATAAAGCGTCTATTTTCCTTTTTCTTTTCCTAAATGATTTATTTTATCCCCAGAAACACCAACAAATGTTCAAAGTTCTAGATATTTAAACAGGTACCAAGATGTCTGAAGCTGTAATCCTTGCTCTGCCAGTTCACTGAAAAATTGCTGACCTTATAAAAGCCTGTGTTCCTTTTCACTTTGATAACAGCTTTTGCTTCATCAGACCTCAATATGTATTACAGAAGTGAATCCATGCAGGATCAACTAATTGCTTGTACATGCATTTAAATATAAGTACCCTAGAATTCTTATCACATAACCATACATACATAATTTTATTTTAAGAAAGAATGAAAAAGTTTTTGTTCTCTTAAATTATTTCTGTGTTATGGACCTTGTTCTAACAATTACATTTTACCAGTTAGTGCTTTATGAAGCATGATGGAATCTAACCAGCAACTAATATAAGAGCTCCAGTTTGCCCTCAGTACACAATCTTAAAGCCCATTAACATTTGTGAGAATTATATGTGCAACGTGCAGGGAGAATATTACCTTAAGCAAGTGAAAACTGAAGTTACTGTATATGTTTCATCCGACAAATGCAGTCTAGATTTTTCACAGCAGTGTGTTATATCAATTGAAGTTTGTCAGACAGCAGGGAGACTAATAAAAAGAGGGATATTATGAATAAGAGGAAACAAAGAAATGAACAAAGCCCTTCTGCATTAACTAGGACATAATCTACAGATGTTTCTCAGTTGGTAGAAAACAGATTTCCACACAGCAGTTGCATATAATACAAATGTTTGCACAGAATCCAGCTGGACTAATATATAGAACCATCTCTCAAGATTAGAAGCTTTGTAAAAAGAGTCACCAGCTGACTAAAAAGAAGATGGCTGTCTGAAGTTGTCCAAATCTCCGAAGAAATAGATCAATCTAAACTGTCAGCTTCAGGTGTAATTGAAGCAGAAATTCCTTTTAGCTGTGCCATCCCTGACTATTTCTACCTTTCTGTTCAGAAATTTGGAAAAGATGGCAAACTAAGGAAAAATTCCAGGCTGTTGTGAAGTTCCAAGCTTAATATGTGGATCAAAACTGTTAATGTGTGGGTGTGTTAAGCTTCACATATGAAGCCTTTATTTTTCTAGCCGTGTCATCCAGCTTAAAATTATCTTCGGACTTGACCAAACTAATTTTAACTTTGAATATATAGGCAACTAGCTGAAACATAGAGGTCAGCAGGGAAAATAGGAACGGTGACACACAGGGCACCTCTTTTGAATGACATAATGTGAGTTAAAAGGAAAGAACAAATTCTAATTTTTCAGATTTATTCTTTCCCTAGTGATTTTGATCAAGTTAGGAGTTGGACTCAATGATCATTGTTGGTCCCTTCCAACTGTGGATATTCTATGACTCTATGATATTCTGTTCTATGATTCTAAGTTTCTTCATGTGAAAACATAATTTTGTAGCAAGTTTGGGGTTTTTATGTTGGTTTATTTGGGTTTTGTTGTAACAAATACTTTTGTATGCTAAGCAGTTGGAATAAACAAAATTTGTGATGCTGCTTTTCTGATAGATTCCTCTAATCAAAGATTCTAGTAAAAGATAATATCTTCTGTCTTGAAACTTTTTTAAAATGCTTGGAAATAAATGAAATTCTGGATCTTTCAGTTTTATATTCTTATTGGTCAAACATAACGATGAGAGACTTTCCAGATATAGGCACCATAAAAATTATATTGCTGAAGTTTTTTTCTATAAAATGTACATATCTTGCCTAACCCCTGGTTGCCTTGGTCTCTATCTGCATTCTCGAGGAAACCACCTCTAGAAAGTGCTGAATTTTGTTTGTAACTGTAATTTTAGATACTCATCTTGCAGGAGGGTAATTTACCTTCTGAAGGGGGCCTGTTTATTTTTAGCATAGAGGGATCTCTTGTAGCTTGCTTAGAATTGACACCTAGCACTTTGAAGGATACAGCTAGAGAAGAAGAATCTACTGTCAGCATTCTGCACTAAATGCACTGAGAGTTTATCATGGTGTCAACATGAGGAGAGTTAATCCACCTTGGAGCACTTCTGAAACCCTACATTTCTCTTGCAACATTTTTAAAACATGCTGTAATAAATACAGCGGCCAATAGCACCATGCTGAGTTAGCAACATTCAGAGAACTGTTTTAATCTGATGACAGCTATGAATTTTGAAAGAAGATGAGGTCAGTGCTATGTATGTCATATCAAAACACTTTCTGACTACAGCTTTCTCTTTTGAAAGAATAGAGTTCTCTTATCATAATCATAAAATTCCAGTCCTTATTGTATTCTTATTCTTCATCAGCCAGAATATTTCAAAATAGAGGAAAAGAATCTGCTTTTGTCCTTGTAGGAGCTGATCACCTTCAGCATCTCTACTCAAGTTTTCTAAGTTTCTTAATTTTCTGTTTCATTACTGTTGCATCTTGTATAATTATACTCTGACTTCTGGGTACTCCTTTTCAAAGTTATACTTTCTTAAAGGTATGATAGAAGGCTTGAACAGTTTGTGACTTGCCTACTTTACTTTCCCTTATTGCTCTCTGTTCAAAAAGCCCTTGATGGCACTAATCATAATTATTCAACTGCTGTGTTTTGTTCTGTGCAAACTAGTCTGTCTTTTAAGATTTTCTTCCTTCTCTAGCAGTTTAACAGATATTACAGCACTGCTGTTTACAATTAACCTCTTGTTTACATATGTTCATCAGCTCAGAAAATCTCTCTGCTTTTTATTGATTTGTGCAACTTTTTTTGACATTCTGTAAAACCCTTTTCTTTGATTTTCTTCTTTTCACTGTTTTCTTCTTTGTTTTTAAAGAATAGAAGGCAATAATTATTACTACCTTTAAAAACCCAGCTTGTAAAATCATTTCACTTCCTAGAAATTTTTTGAAATTCCTTATTTTAGGTGTTATTACCAAGCACACCTTAAAAGATCTGCCTTTAAGGTACCCTGAGGCCAGTGTTTTAATGCTAATTGAACTGCAGGTAGTAGTATGTGATTGCCTTTTTTTTGTGTGAATCTGTGTTGAATGTGTATCTGAGTGCCTGGTAGCAAGAACACCCCATAACAATGATCAGCATCTGCTATTAATATATATTAGATGCAGATGCTGCATTGTTTTTTTTCCACTGCAGAGATACTGTTTTCATACTGGTAAGTGCAAGATAATGTTTCTAATGGGGAATGCTTGATGTTGCTGTCCTGTGCCCTTATTGTTCTTTGCATATCTATCTAATCAGCAGTTTCTCTGTAACTCAAGTGTTTTAAGAGTGGTTGCTAAATTTATGCAGATGGCAAAACTTTTGTAATTTTTATACTGCCAACATGTAGCATGGTGAATAATGTATATGATGTGTTAATCAACATGTTTTACATTTTAGGAAAGTCTGAAAGTTTGACACAATTTAAAATGTATGAAAGGTCTCTGCAGTAGATGGAAATGTTGTAATATAGGTAATAAATATGGTGCAGTGGGCAACTGGTAGAATCAGGCATGAACTGTTTTAAATCCAGCTGCTTCTAGCTTGTCTTGGTTTAACCCTAGCTGGCAACTAAGCCTCACACAACCACTTATTCACAGACCCCCTTTCCTGGTAGGATGAGGGAGATAATTGAAAGAGTAAAAGTGAGAAAACACATGAGTTAAGACAAAGGCAGTTTAATAGAGAAAGTAAAAGCTGTGTATGTGAGAAAGCAATACAAGGAATTCATTCATGACTTCCTATGAACAGGCAGGTGTCCAACCATCTCCAGAAAAGCAGGGCTCCATTACTCCGAACATCTTCCCTTTTCTATTTTATTTGCCCAGGTTTATATGCTGAGCATGATGCCATAAGGTCTGGAATATTCCTTTGGTCAGTTTGGGCCAGATGGGTAATTTTATTAAACATTTACAGATATCTCGCCTCATGCATGCAGAAAAGGTGATGTTTTTCACTGAGATTGTTTTGCAGTATCAATAACCTGAAGCAGCAGATTTTGCAAGATACCCTCAAAAGCAACTTGTGGCATGTTCCATGCTTTCTGTTCCTTTATTCAAGGGTGATAACAATCTTTATAGGCACCCTGAATTAGTTCTGTTTGATTACAATTCAGTTCTTCCTTAAAAATAATAAAAGTCTTTCTAGCATTTTTTTTTTACTGTGTCAGTTCTCCAATTCATTCTACAGGAAACTAAGGCTAGCATCTGAAATGTGTGAGAAAAAAAGAAATAGTAAGAAAATCTGGGCAAGATAAACATACACCACTGACCTCATCCAGATTAATTTCCCTTATACACAAAAACCTCACACAGTCAAGAAACCAAGTCTGACAGTGCAGTGTAGAGACTGGAAAATAACACTAATAGAAACTCACATAAATTATGGATCTAGAATAACAAGATCCATTTACATCTGTCTGTCCTAGGCTGCTCTAAGTCAGTGAAAGAAGGAACGACAGAGTTACTTTCCTGTAGGTTCTAAGAACTGAACAAACAAGGAAAAGGACATGGTTTTGATGCTTGTAGAAGAGATTTAACATTGTGAGCCTTTTGGTTAAAGTGGACTAAATTACGTATAAATCTTTGCTGGATGTTTAGCAACAGAGAAATATTTTCAAAGAAAGAACAGTAAATATACATTGAGGTCTAATATTCCTGGATCTGACCCATGCATGGGAGGGGAAACTTGAAAATAATGGTAGTGGAAGAGGTTATGTAAGTAATTGTATTGGGTTCTGTTTTTTACAGAAATATAACTTCCACAGTCAGATGTGGGATATTTTGGATGAATATGTGATTTCCATTCGATACACTGTCAATGGCATCACACTTCTTTCAAGAACTGGTAGAAAATTGTGTGAATTTTGGTTTTGCTCTGTCAACCTAAACTACTTTCAGCATGACTGGATGAAGTTTCTTTTTTTCCCTTAAGGAACCTTAGTAACGTTTACTCCACTATAATAGCTATTTAGCTTGCCACAATGACACAGGTCTAAATGTCCTTTCTGACTAAGAGAACAAAAAAACCCTTGGTTTTGGGAGACAGCAGGTATTTTCCCCCAACTGTTGCTGGAGCTACCTTTTCACCTATTTGCATTTCTCCTTTTAAAAAAACAATGAAACTTGTTTGCATTCTGGTCCTCCAAAGCCCAAAGTGGGAATTTTGAAAGGAAGCACATGCCACATCTTCCTAAAGGGCTTAGAAAAGAAGTGTGCACTACAACCCTGACAATATATATGGCACTACTCATTGTGTCACAACACTGGTGTTTGATTATTGCTAATAGGCATTAAATATCTTGGTAAAAGAAAGAATTCCATGTTGCATTTAAGACAGCCTAAAAATAGTGGCATGGTTTCCCCCTGCAGATCCAGTGAAGGACTGTGTGTCACTGAGCTCCAGTTACTTTCTCATTTGACTCATACAATGATATCTTTATAGCTACACTTAGACAACCCAATCCTTAATGATATTAAAACCATATATGTATTCCTAAGAGCAAAAGAAGCACTTGTTGAACTTTGAAAACAAGTAATTTTTACACTCCCAAGATTTGGAGAAGAAATTACAGGGGACACTTGTCATAAATTTATTGGAGTTTGCTATCGAAGAACAGAGAATTAAAGCAAAGAATAAGGGCATGAAATGCAGCTTTTTATTAGAAGTAGAAAGTTTATGATTTGAAATGTGAACCATGAAATGCAAAAACTTTTGGCCAAGTTTTACACTGAGATGTTTGGGCTCATTTACATTTAAAAGTCCTGGGATGCAAGTGCACAAGTGAAAAACAGTTTCCAAAGACATTAGTGAAGCTCTTGTCACGTCTTTTAGACTACCCTGAAAGGTCTAATAAATTTGAGAAAATATTGCAGATCTTTCCCCATACATGATGCTCAAAGTACATCCATTTGGAAGGGAATGAAATGTTTTATCACACAGTGGCGCTTGAATACCAAATTAATACACTAGGTTAGGGGTATATATTTCACGTTAAAAACAAAAAAGGCTTTAATATTAAAACTTATATATTTATCAAGCATCTAATGATGCCTAATTCTTGAACAACCTGATGAGTAACTTATCAGCAGAACAAACCATCTGAAATTCATCGCCCTTAGCCAGATAACAAAAGCCAACAAAAGCAGCTTTCTGTGAATTCGTCCTCAGACAATTAACAGATAAATGCACTATCTTGCTATGATCTCTCTTCAAAACATTTTGTCTTTGGTTAACCTTTAATTTTTTAAATTTCAACTGGAGTTAAAAACAAGGAGTTGTGCTGAAGAAAGTTGGTTTTAGAACATATACTATTACAATTACATTTTGTAAAAATAATCATACTCACTATGCAAAGAAACTTAAGAGATAAAGTGTTTTTCCTGAACTTTCTTCAAGAAAAAAAAAATCTACTCTATACAGTTAAAATAATCTCTTTAATATTGGTACCAAAATAGCAAAATGCTGTAATTACACCATTATTTTGTCAGTCTCTGTCAATCCATTGTAAGAAAATATTCTCTCTCTTACCCTTCATCCAGGTCTTAACACCTTCATAATGTTGTTATCTAAATTGTTTTAGAGTGCGTGCTTTTCAAGTCAGAGATATGGCTCCTATTTGTCTGTAAAGTGCCATTGTATTTACTGGCTTATATTAGTAAATCAATAAAAAGTAGTAATTGGTATCTTTTGTAGTTCTTAATGCCCATAACAATGCATTTACTTTGGCAAAGCAGACTATCTTGGCTATACATATTTGCCATATCTACTTCAGATACTGAACAGTTTTATTGTTCCTTATTAAATACAAATAGCACTCAAAGTTTACCCACCAAAAGAGCAAAATGCTATCTTTCCTGCCTATCAGTAGCTTTGGACAGCAATCTGTCTAGTTTCTACTCATACTTTGGCCTATATCTATATTAGTAAGTTAGGCAGGGCAAGAGAACTTTTGTAGGACACTGGAATGCATCTGTGTCTGCTGTTATTTTATAATACTTCTTTGTGTGTTTTCTGGTTTGTTACAAAAAGCACTGACAAATAGCTCCTGACGACAGTTTCAGAAAGGAACAATTCCCAAAAGACAATAAGGATGTAATTTCTGGTACTGCAGGGTATGAATGTTTCGGTATGGAAGCATTACTAATATTGAATGCCAAAGAATTATCCCATTAGTTTGTTCACAAGTATAGATGGAGCCTCAGATGCTAAGCAATTTCTGTAAATCAAAATGCTAAGTAATTTCTGTAGATCAAAATGTAAGTTTTTATTCTAACAGGCTGAAAAAGACTTGGAGCTGGTAAACATGCAGTAATCTTACTCTGTGTTCCCTGCTGCATAGCCATGTGATAGGGATTTCTTACAAAGACCTTCTTTTTTCTCTCCAGGAAGGTTTTTTGGGAACAAAGTAAATATATTGTTTTGCATAACCTAGTCTTTATTTTCCACTGATAGTAACAAACTAAATTTGTATTGAAAAGTTGTATTCTGTGTGACACCACAAAAATCTTCAGAAACAGAAGTGTGACTGTGAATGTGTGCTCTATAGTTTGCCTAAATGTATATCTTCTTTACATACATTATAAAACTTGAAGAACGCATAGCCAGTACATTATTACGTAAACCAAGATGCATAGTTAATTCCAGGACCACAGTTTAACTGGTGATATGTTCTCTAAGTCTGCAGCTTATGCTGATGCAATAGCTGGATCATGAACACGGATTCATTCTGTCTAAAAATTTAGAAAAAATGTCTCATGTTCAGGAGCTCTTCACAGGCTGGTTTCACACATTGTGCTGGGTTTTTTTGGGTTTTTTAAGATCAACAAACAAAGAATAAAATGTGAGAAGCACATATATAGAAATAGGAGCTGTCTGAAGAGGAATTTATATCTTTTTAATGACAAGTAATTTTCTGGTATAGATTTCTAATAGTTCTACTTACTTCAGGAACACTGTATGCAGTATTACATAGTATATTGAGAAGATATGAGTGGCTTAAACAAGTGCCTTAATTTTTTTACTTTGCATTAGTGTGAGACTGGATATTGAAATGGCTGTACAAGCTACACACTAGATAGAAACACAGATTTAAATAGAATAATATTAGCAAAGATATTTAAAATCATTCAGTGTGTAAGACACATTTCAAAAAGTCTTGTCTTTTAATATTGCAGCTTTGCATAACTGTACCTGGAGGTATTTTGCAATGAAAGTATATTAAGGTAAACAGGGAAATTCAGATACATAATATCTAGAGCTCTATGATTCCCACTGCAGAAATCTCCATAATTATAGAGATTATAGAGATTGCACACTAATACTAATTCTCCTCTAAAACTGATGCAATTAAAAGATAGTAGTAGTTCTAAATTAAAACCTAAAATTTGCATTTGAAAGATAACAATTAGATTAGTCAATAAAATTTTGTGAAGTAAAAATGTAATCTTTCTTATTTTCCCATGGAAAAACAAAGGAAATAAAGGACAGAAGAGAGAGACTGCAGGAACAATGTAATTATTTACAGCGAAGCTTTGTTCTTCTAGTCACTTCAACACTTCAGTTTTCGATTTTGGGAACATCTGTTCACACATGTAATATGTATATCTACATTGCCATAAAAGATAGATGATAAGTTAGGCTTCCAAACTGCTGCTGCTTGTATTGTTGAGTTTGTCATTTTACAGTGCTTTCTGGGTATGCATCAGCCAACAGTGATGGAGGAGGTAGAAGGAGGAAATGGCAAAACCAACCTTTCAGCACTGTACAATACTGGGATCAAAGTTCTCTTTGAATTCTTTGTATAGTTGCCAATATTGATTTTCAGAAATGTTGGAGAGCAAAATTATGAAGACTTTTGTGAGAAAGAATTCAACATTACAAAAAAATGGTTTCAACCATCTCTAGTTTTAAAAAATATGTTAGAGAAAAACTTGAGTGGAAGCTTTGGCAGAGTTCAAAGACTGTAAATGCTAGAGCTATTTTTTTGTAAATGAAGCATGGAAGATTAGGAATTTGATGCATATGTTTGTTCTCCAAGCAACAGGGATATTTTAGAATTTGTGGCCTAATTTCTAATCCAAAAAAATGGATTGCAATTTTATTTAGTTATCACCTGCTGTGTAGAGACCTTGTTACAAATGCAAGGATCATAGGGGATGTTGTGGGTATAATGTATTTTTTCCTCTCGTCACTTCAAACATAGAGGAAATAGCTCTCTCCTTAAACCTTAATGAGTCAAGGTGAATTCAAACCAGATGTTTTCTGGTTTTATTCCCACTTACAAATCACAGCTCAACTTGCTGCATAGAATGCCCTAAATGTAATGACCAACTAGCGCTCCCTCTTTTAGGACTGAATGTTCATGGGTCAGGCTTCAAGCTAAATGTTTATTTTTCTAACTGTTTATAAGAGAGTTTTGTTAAAAGACTTGGCACAGTGTACTTCAGTTTAATTTTAGGCTTGACAGCAACCCTGGCCTCAGAGTGTGTATGTGTGTAATTTAGTTGCTGTGCTACTGGAAGTCTATGGAAGATTAATGAATGGTGAAGCTCTGTGGCAGTTGTGAAGAGATGCAGGATAGAACAAACCAGTTACCATCTGTTCAAAATATCTCTTACAGCTTTTTTAAGGAAAACCCTTATCAGCAGGAGATAAAGGCATGCAATAGTTTTAAATATTAATATTTTTATGATGTCAGTGGGAAGTTCTGTTGCTGTACTTTCCTGGTGGGACTTTATACTTGTGTGTCTTTTATACAAGTATATACACACATTCATGCATTGGTGTTTATGTTATGTATGTTTAACTGCTTTTAATGTGATATTTAGAGAAAAAAAAAAAACAGAAAAAACCAAGACAGCACAAAACAAAGCACTAGACACTTGATAGTTCAAGTTATTGAAACAGCTACCATGAATTTTATTTTTCCCAAAGTAAGATGGCGATATTTACTTTTATATAAACTTTTTGTGTATAGTGCATATTGGTTGAAATAAAAGTTGGATGGATGTATCTAAAATTTAAAGCTGTGGGATTTTATATAACCTTACCTTGGGACATCCTCAGTTTTTCAGATAGACTTACTAGGTTTAATAGAGAATTCATGGAAAAATTTCAAGCTAGAGACATATGTTGCCAGACCATAAAATGCTTATAATTTGATTAATCAGCATTTCTCTGTATCTTGGTTTTCAGAAAAAGTATACAATGAAAGAGAATAATATTTTTGAAGAGGACCTGAATCTGATTTGGTTGCTAATGTCCCTCAGCAAATAAATCTAGATGCAGCTTCAAAATCTTTCCAAGCCCTTGAATGTTTTAACACTTCCTGTTATATAAATATTTGATGTTCTGTATTTTTAGGGGTTAATTCTGTTGACCCTTACTTCATCAATAACAGAAAAGATGGAATTTCTGTCGCTTCAGAGGAGGGACTCTGATTTATTCTGAAAGTTGATCTCACTCAAAGGAGTTAGGATGAGCAGAGTCCACCTTGAAGCAGAGTGTCTAGGCTTCCTTTACAACCAATACAATTCTAGACAGTATAGTCACCAAAATCTGGAGAGCTGTTCAGGGGATCAGATGTAGATGATTACTGTGGGATGAGAAAAATAATTCTTCTGCACCTCATGAACTGCAGTGATGAAGGAAAAAATTAATCTGGTGACACATAAACATCTGTAATTTTATATGCCATGAGCCAGATGCCACTTGGCTTTTAACTGCTTCTTCAGAAGGGTTCAAGTCTCCTCCAAGTCTTGTTGGCTATCAGTCAAGCTTCATGTAATTGCTTCTGAGGGCTTAGGGCATCTCAAACAGAATGAGGTTAGGTGAATCTCATCTGCTATTTTTGCTAGGGTTGAATAGGAGTTTAGATCATCCAGAAGACAAGTAACTGTAGATGCCTAAATGTAGATGGACTGATTCCTGTTCAATTCAACTGTGATTTAACTGATCGTCTTTAGCTTGACTTGTGTGAGACTTGAATACAACTTAAAATATCCAAGAATATCTGCCAAGTCTAGCATGCTACTGGAGTCTTCGGAGAGGTGCCTGGAAGTGTTGATGGAAGCCAGAAGTAGAGTCTGGGACATTGAAAAAGAAGTATGTGGACAGATGAATCGAGCTCTTTGCCTGCCTTTGCATATGCAGAGGGAAAGATACACTCTGGAAGACATTGGTTTGTAAATCAGTTTAGAGAAATGTACAAGAAACAGAAGAGCAAACACATTCGGCACACCACCACCAAGGAACTGCCCTTCAGAGACGTCTGTTTGTCTTTACTGTTTACAGCAGGAACACAGGAAAACCAACTTAAATGCAAACTAGATTTTCACATACCTCAAAAACTAGTTGAGACTAGTCCCACCCATGTTTTATAAACTTTCCTCATCTTCCTCTGTTATTATCCAGCTACCTTTGTTTACTCTGTGGGTAAAAAAAAAAAAAAAAAAAAGAAGTAAGGATATTTTCTTTCTACTTTCATGGGGATAGTCTTTTGCCTTTACATGGTAATCCATGAACTACCATAGAAGGTTCAGAGAAAAATGCAAAAATTGTTTTTAAACTTTCTGCGTTGTAAAATAAGCCATCAGAATTAGTTGTGCCGTATAAATTGCACATTAAGCAAGTACATCTAAGAGGCCAAAGCATGCACAATGTAACAAACATATTTACATTTTATTTCCTTCCTTCTTCTATAAAATTAATCTGCACTTTGATTAGTTTTGAGTTTTTATTTGCCATTTGTCTTTTAAATTCAATAGGCTTAAAGAGAATCTAACGTCATCTCACTCAGTCCATCAAACATTTAATATTGTAACAGTAACCAACATTAATTTTTCTAATTAGAAAAAAAAAGAGTTTATTTTCTGTGACATGTAGAATTTCAGGGGCTTTTAATCCATCTCACAAAGTGCATTATCATATTTGAGCAGAAAACTATATTTTTTAATTAAAGCACTGTACACAGAAAAGACTAATAATTTATTATACTTTTATGAATAGTAAAATATTCTTCCAACACTAACTAGTCTATTCATTTTTCTTTCTTTAAGAATGATTAGAGGCTACCAAGGCAAAGCATCTTTGGTTGAATCATTAGACTTTTTATTGTGTTTATCTTAAGCTGTGTAATAAGTTTTAATAGTTTAACATATGTTCAAACTCTACTCTTTTCAAAAAAGCTAAAATTCCATTTCTAATAGAATATTTACTTTTAATAAAATCTTTATATTCTTTTCCAAAAAAAATGTAGTGTGTATAAAATAGAGAGATCTAGTAATCTGTTCCTTTTTCCTTAGACCAAGTGATGCACAGGAGCCAGTTTGAAGATAGAAACCCAGGTTCAAGAGCCAGACTGGCATAGGTCATGAAATGAGGTAAACTGCAGCCATCAGAGCTATGTGATAAAGTATTCATTCATGGAGTGACTATTAAATTAGCCTGAATTTCCTAATCTTGTTGAAGACAGGAGCTATTTTTAGTACATACTGGAGTACAGAGAGATGAATACCCTTAAAGCCCTGTTTTCTGAAATCTGTGAACATCTAGCATGAATAAGGGTCTTTGTTGTGGGACTCTGAATCAGACAGTCCTCTAGTGGATCCACAGCACATTTCCTTTGAAATTAATGTCATAAGAGACAAAAATCTTCCAAATCTATATTTTATTACAACACAAATAGAAGTAAAATTAGTCTTTAGCTGAATAAAATCTAGTCTGCTGTGTAGGAAGGACACACCTTTCCCTTTCATCTTGCTTTTCACTGAGCTGCTCCAGGCAGTTAGCAATACTAGAATAGTATGTTCTAATCCTCTGGTCAGATTGCAAAGTCTCCTTCTTTCTTACCACTATGCTGGAGGCTGTTTCCTAATATAGCCTCTTCTTTTCAGCAGGTTCCCAGGGTCTTCTCCTGGCTAAAGTCTCATCCATTTGGCCACTAGAATCATCTTTCCACACTGCCTAATTACCTGCTCAGAGGAAAGGAGAATCCTATTAGCAAAAGGTTCTGTTCCTATATTGCCTATGCAAAAAGTGTTAGGGTTTAGTTCATAAACCAAATTTTAATTTTGGTTTATGAATTTTAAGAATTTTAATTTCAATTATAGTAACAACCATACAGGACGAGATCCAGACTGCTTGTTTCCAGAACCAATTTAAGTGTTCTGACACTTAACAGAAGGTGACAGGTGCAAGATAAGTTTATTCAGATTTTATAAATTGAGGGATTGTGTTCTCTATGCAATCACTCCAAAAATGTAAGTGTTCCTGAGGCTGAACAGGGTGTAGTCAATAAGGCTAAACAACGTAAAATCATATGTACAGAGACACATTTGCCTTTTCACCCTTCTCTGCAGGTTAGTAATCCAATAAAGTTGTGCTTATATAGTGATGCAATTAAATTCTTGATCCTACGTTTAATCAGAGCAGACCTGCTAACACATCAAATTTATGTCCATGTTTGGTATGTTAACATACACTGAGCCTGTCTACACATAGTCAGTTATGGAGTCAAAGCTAGGGGCTGGAATCTAATAGCTGAAATGCATCAAGGAACAGCTTCTTAAATTACTTTTAGTTCTGAAAGATTTTGTGAGCAATTCTAGTTTAGTCAAAAGAAAAAAAAAGAAAAGACTATAAAGCTCATAACCAGAAGGATATTTTTTAAAAAATGAGCTGGGGTTTCAACCCATCAGTTTCAGTGTCTTAATTGGAAGTCGTGGCTAACCAAGTAAAAATGTTCCTAAATAAAATAAGTAAAAAGCTTCCTAAACACCACTCAGCTGGAAGTCTTTGAACTACAGACCTATTGCATTTCTTTATCCCTGCAGCAGGAAGGGTGGATTTAATTTTGGATTCTGAGTCCTATCAGTTTACATTCAGTGCTATGCTTGCCTTTCAGAGAAGCTCCAAATTGCACCATGTTACATTTTATTAGGTTGATGGTTCAGCTGGTAAATCTCAAAGGGACGATTTAAGGACTTACTGAAACAGCTACATAAACATGTCTTTCGAGCTGTTTCCTCCTTTTGAGGATCAGGACCTTGGGGTTCTCATGTGAAGGCACATGATTAAATAATCAGACTTTCTTCTTGTCAGAAGACAAGAAGAGGATAATATAGAAGTGCCCACCTTTTGTACAGTAGCTATGAAACTGATTCAGAGTTCCTACTAGTAGAAATTAGGGGATTCAAAGAGGCTAAGGGACAACTTCCAACACTTCTGTTGAAGCAGGATCATGAAGAAGCCAGAAGGAAAGAAAAAGGGACTAAAAGAAGAGAATGCAGCTGGAAAGTAGCTCAGAAATTGCTGTATTGCTGCACGAAGGAAAAGTTGCAAATTCTTCTCATGTTGATTCTTCTTCCCTTTTATTCAGCAACTGTCTAATATTAAAATGAATATACATTTCAGGGAGCAATACTTTTATATTTAATCTGTTAGAATATAATAATTTATATTATTTTTATATATATTTCACACACACACATACACATGTATATATATATATAACTGTATGTGTGATATTTTAGGCTGGCTAGAGTGCAACTGTGGTCTATGGAAGGGTTGATTGTGGCTGATCTTGCTGGCTGAGTATTTGAGAATTAATCATTCATCAATCAGTAACCCATTCACATAACGCTCCTGTTCTCTTGTAGAGCTCACAAAGTAAATTTAGCAGTGTCAACCTTTAGGCCTTGAATCACTGGCTTCAGCTAGCTTACTTCAAATGTTTAAATGGCCTAGAGCCTAAGCAGCCTTGATGATAATATAATTACAAAGGACTATAAAGAAAGGGACAACAGGTCAATGTGATCCGGGATTTTTCTTCCAGTTTGCTTGTGAAAGGGTACAAGAGCAAAGAAACTACTTTATTGGTTAGCTTTCTTAACATGCCTGAATGAATGGCTTTGGAAATTCTCAAACTGAAGCATGAAGTCAGGCATGACAGCTTTAATAGTCCCAGGTAGACTTTTATTCCATTAACGTGTCATATTCCTTTTTAAGCTCACTTAGACATCTGGCCTTCAGAACATCCTGCGGCATTGCATTGCTTAGTTTAATTACACATGATATCAAAAGTATATATTTTGAGAAATTGTGTGTCTTTTACAAAATGGACATCCCTTCTAAAGGAAGAAATTTTATATCTACCATTAGATCAATAATTTATCTGGAAAAAATAAGACTTCTGTGTGATTGAAGCCCAGTCTTTTTATTAGTTCGTTTGTTTACTTCTTGCCAAATATATTGCCTGGTTCAGTTCCTTTCTCATAAACCTTAACTTGCATTTTAACTTAGAGTATTTTCAAGTATCTCTTGTTAAGAGCCACAGTTGCATTTCTGTTCAATGTAATAAATTGTCTATTTCTGATGTCTCTGTCCTGGTATTTCAGTAGATGAATAGAATTTGCTCTCCTATTCCCTGGAGTTTCCCAACTTTAAATTGGCTTCATCAACTGCTGTTGGTTATATGAAGTTAAATCACAGAATCACAGAATGGTTTGAGTTGGAAGGGACCTTGTAGATCACTTAGTTCCAAGCCCCTGGCATGGGCAGGGACACCTTCCACTAGACCAGGTTGATGAGAGCCTCATCCAACCTGGTCTTGACCACTTCCAGGGATGGGGCACCCACAACTTCTCTGAACAGCCTGTTCCAGTGCCTCACTACCCACCTAGTGGAGAATTTCTTCAAAATATCTAATCTAAATCTACCCTCTTTCAGTTTGAATCCATTCTCCTTTGTCCTATCACTACATGCCCTTGTAAAAAGCCCCTCTCCAACTTTCTTGTAGGTCCCCTTCAAGGGAGGTTGCCCTAAGGAACCTTCTCTTCTCCATGTTGTACAACCCCAGCTCTCTCAGTCTGTTTTCATATGACACATATTTTTTTTTCTTCTTCTTTTAATAAGATGCATTTATTTTTTAATTCTGTGTAATGTTATAAATCAGGGTCTATTCTTCGTCTTGAACTTGGGCCTTCACTGTGTCTCAGAAAATAATCCTCATCATGTTATTAGCAAAGGCCACACGGTGTTTTGTAACCAACCTCAGCCCACAGCTACTCGTTCACTTATAAGAAACCTGGATTTAGCCCTCATTTTTGAAAAGGTGGGAGAAATGTAATCAAATACATTCTGTAAACATCAGATATTTAATCCAGTTCTGCATATTCTGGACAGAAGATTTTGCTAATAAGGAAACCTTGCTTAGAGACTAAAATTGGGAAGCACAGATCAGAAAACCAACAGCAGCACAGTTTAGCCACACAGTCCATTATCTACTAAAGGAAAGGATTTTTTAATGAGATTTCCTTGACACTGATGTTCTTCTACCACAACCAGGACTGCTAATGTACCAATCAGACAAGAGCAGTGTTGCTGACAGCATTCTTCCTTAAAGAATGCATTTTTTTTGTTATGCCCTGTTAAGTATTTAGCAGGTCTGCATTGTACGCAAATCCTTACAACACAGTTTAGTTTTTCATATGAAATAAATCAGCCTTCAGATATGAAACATAGTTCATTTCAATGAACATGCATTTTTTTTCTTCTAAATGTCAATATTAATGGGGATAGAGGTGAATGGGTTGCTCTAATAGTGTTCCTTTGTTGCCCTTTAGGAAAAAATCTCTTAGCTATGGAGTAATACAACATAATACTTTCTCCATGTTATAATCTCAGCTCAGGCAATTAGGGTAGCTAGCACAGATGAGTGTAGCACATAGAATGTTGCTTATACAAACCCGATTTTAGTTGCTGTGTTGGTAATTAGGAGTTGTGGCATGTTTAATTTATTTAGTTATCTACAGAATTTAAGCTTTCTTTATTGTTACTTGCCAGTTCTGAAATTGAACACAGAGGATATTTTGCTGGGCATGTAAAAATGAGAACTCATGCAGAACTGTCTTGAGTAAAAGAAGTATTTTAATTTTGTGCTATAGTGTAACTCTAGATGTGGCACAAATTCTATACTGAAGTCCATTTTAATGGAGTTTATTAAATACTTCCACTTAATTAGGTGAGTTCAATTTAATTTCAAGAATATTATAGTCGAAGCATGGTCTAATGGTTAAAGAATTACTGTAGTATGAGGTGTTACCAAATCCTATTTTGCTATGCCTTCCTGTTAGGACTTTTGGCAAGTACTGAGAATCATGGGAGGAGTTGTGAAGAGTTTGGGCACCTAATTCACATTAAACACACAGCAAACAAAGTAGTAGTCTTAGGAATTGTAGCTATGGCTTTTTTCCCATGTAGTTGTTATGCAATATAAGTAGAATACGAAACAAACCCAAACCAAAAAAAACCCCAACGCAACAACAAAAAAATCCAACCAAAGCCTAAACACACAATAGTGTGTGCTTGTTCTCTTTGTTCCTCTTTCAGTAACTCTTTATCTTTTTGCTGCATAGTTTATCTACGTGACTGAAAGAAATGGAAATGTGTCTGCTGGTATAGCACAGTGATAAATTCATTGTCATAGGAGCAAGAAGGTTTAATTTTTAACACTAAGAAATGAGGGAGGTATTAAAGTCATGACTCCACCTTACCAGGAAGGCTCTTACCTTACATTCTTTCTAGGATTGTGTGCTGTATAACAGTGATCTCCAAGAGTGAAAACTCAAGAAGGTAGCAAAGGCCTTGAAAATACAGGTCCAAGACAATACGTAAGGCCACAAAAAAATAAATACAGTTCATATATGGTCATAGAAGAGTGAAACTTTAAGAGCCTAGGGAGAATTCACTTCCCTGTATAACAAGGAGAAAACAAAATCCATTAAAGAGATAATATAAATATACATTGAAGTCTGCCACAGTTTCTACCAACATGGGGACTGGAAGAAGAGAGAGGAATTGCTGAGTATTGTTTCCCTCAGGTAAGGACACAATGCCTGATCTGAATCACTACTTACCTGCAACAGGTCCTTCATCCTCTTTAGCAGAAAGTACTGCTCTCTCCATTGCAGTTATGTTTTTTCAAAACATCAGAGATAATCAAGGGTTGGTGCTAAAACATGTGTTTTTACCTTATTTTCTTTAATAGTAGCTTGCATCTATATTCTCCATCTATGAAGTGTATAGACTATATTTTGCTTACAGTTTTCTGCCTCTGTCTAGACTGATAAGAAGTGTTTAGGATACTTTTTAGACATCCTTTATTTTCCTGAAATTCCCAGCTCCTAAATTATGTATATGACTATAATTTTTCCATCCTGGAATTAGATTTGAAGAAAGCATTTTGAATAATGCCAATATTTAAGTTCCCTCATAGGTTATTTGACGCCTAACTTTAACTACCAGTTTCCCTCACCCTAAGAGATTAATTTATTTTCCACTTTCTTCTGGGAATAGGCATCAAAGCCCTTTCTTTGAGAGTTTGGCATTTCAGACCTCTCTTAAAGAAAAGGAAGGGTAGGTGGAAATGCTCTCCCCCCCATTTTTTTTTTCTAGGAACCAGTGCTTAGGACATTTACTTGGAAAGATTGAATTCTTTGCTTCAGTGAGTCTTACTTGATGCATAGCAGAGCAAATTGCACAAGCAGGAATGAAAAATGCCTGCTCCAGAAATCCTTGTAGCCTGTTTTTTATTGTGTTCACTTGGGACATGTTCTTCTTACATCTCATCTTGCAGAAGAGAGACTTAGGCCTGGGTCACCATTTTGGGAAGGTGTCCCGAACTTCTATAGGGAGAAATAGTATTTGGGAATGACCTGCTGCTAGTGTTTTCTTGGAGCTTGAAGTCAGAACTCTGAGCATGTCTGTCAGTTCACATCTGGCACATGAGTTTGTGAGTGATGCTACAATGTAACCATGAAGTTGAGCATTAAGGTTTGTCAGGACATAGCTGATGATGAAGATGACTAGAAGCAGGCACTTACAGGCTTACATCAGTATATATCAGTATGCTTATTGGCTAAATAAAAGGGAACTAGCCCTCCAAAGGAAGAACGAATAGCTGGTAAACTTGCATCCACTCTAATAGGAGCTATATCTCTATGTAACAAAGAAATCTAATTGGAACAGACCAAAGTGGATACAAAGTAAAATCAAAGAATTAAGAAGTGTGGGTGATCAAGTTCCTGTCTGGAAGTGTATTTCCTCTGTTGTTTTTTTAGGGCAATCTGTGGTGCAAGCTTATTTAATTTAGCCATCTACCCGCAGTCCTTTTCTTGATTTCTTGATTTTTTTTCTTTTACAGTATCAAGTACTTGTACAGTAGTGTGATGGTTACTGAGATTAGCTGTGGCAAAGGAGAAAACACAATGTGGTTAAGACAGCTGACCACTAACATTGTGGACAGGTTGTCTCTCATGCTCTAGACAGTTATCTCTTCAAAAGTGTTTCTAATGAACTATTCTTCATTTTCTTGGTGGCAGTTTTGTTTCTCAAAATGCTTGTGGACTCTGAAGTCAATTGGAGAAGTTCTTCAAACACTTAGGGTGGGATTTTGTCATTCTGTGATTCACCTCCACTAATGTAAGATGTCTAATTCCAAGCTGCTTTGATGTACAACCTAAAACAGATTTCATCTACTCCTTTAAATTCTAAATGCTCTGACCATCCGGTGCATGGGCGAGAGATGCATCTCCACCTGGCCAGCCAAAATAAACACATCCCTTGGCCTTAATCTTCCTCCATTAGAGTTTCTTATGTGTAAAATGAAGACAGTAACACCCCTCCATTTCACTGGGCAAAGTAGAAAAGTATTTCTGCTCTCAACTTTTAAGTGCCTTCCTGTGTAACCTTAACATTCTTCCAACATCGTGTTGTAATAACAGGGGTAAAATGTACATTTTGCTGCTGTAAAAAAAACGTTGAGGTCAAACTTCTACTGTTTGATCTCTGCCTCTCAGAGATTTGTTTGTAATTTTGAACTGCCTACAGTTCACCTCATAAGCTCAAACTAAAAAACAGAGAAGAACAAAATTAAAAACTGAAGGGACTTATCACAGTCTTGAATCTTTGCTCCGCTTTTGTATCTCCCTAGATAATACTTCCTGGGGTTTTGAACCTGTTTTAAGCTGCTATAAGCTTTTGCTCATTATGATTTTTTTTTTTTTCCACAGCTTAGATGTAAAGCTTTGGTTGTTCACTTTGTTTCATGCATTTATTTCTGCGTTTTGGCAAAAAGATTTTATTTACCTGGAGGAATAACCTTGCTCTGACATAACACCTGTTCCATGCAGTTTTGATCTATTCATGTGTATGCCTCTGTCTCCTCTTTTTGTGGCAATGTATTCTGAAATGTACTACTGATATAGTTAGGGGGAATCCATTATTTGAAGCCGTATCTTTTTCATTTTTTGAGAACATGGGGGATTTTAAGAGGCTATATATTCAATGCAGCAGCAATAATGGTCCTGCTGAATATGATAATATTTTGTGATTGTTATGTGTTAGACAGGTACTTGAACACACATGACCTATTCATGCCAAAAAGCCCATATCTACTATAATGCTACAGCTTTTCACACCCCCCCTGCTGAGTTACTAATGCAAACTATCACAGTGTGTGGTCCCCACTACTGTAAACATGAATTCCTTTCTCATTGTGACTTTATATCTTCTACACTGATTATAATGATTCTCTATCAGCTCAAAGCTGTCAATGTGCTCCTGAAAGGACTGCTAGCCATAGCAAAGGAAAAAAAAAGGTCTTGGATACCTAAAAAATATAAAGCGTGACCAGAATCAAGAAAAGTTCAAATTTCCTTTACTGCTTAGTTTCATGTAAATGAATGTATATTTATATATGCTGCTTCCTTTGCCTTTCTCATTTTTTTTCCTAAGTAATCTGAATAATTTAACCCAGGGAGTAGCTCTTCCCCTCCATTTCATGTATTTTGGAGACATAAAGATGCATACATCACACAGTCCATCTATTTCATCAGTTTCTGTCATTGCCAACATCAGTTTGCATTCGTTATATTCACCCAGCCCACTGCAGTGTTAGATGTGAAGCAGGTCTGTTTCCTTCTTTTAGAAAACTTATCCATAGTTAGTATCACTAAACTGTACCTATCAAAGGCAAAGCGCTGACGAGGATGTCACTGTCTTTTTGCACAGAAGAGGACACTTTATTATTACAAGAAATAAAATAATAATGTCACAGTGTAAAGCTACTGTGTATCTCCTTCATCAGCCACAGCAGGAAGCAATACTGCATGTGGTAGTTTAAATCTTCTTCAGTGATTTGACAGCTTCCAACTGAGTAAAAGAGTCCACATCTTTAGAGGGATTTAGAGGACTTGGAGCATCAGCCTTAGACTTCAAGAATTTGGAGCACTGTAGCACAAGCACATGATCGCATGAGTCTTTCACATAAACCTGGCAATAATGGTGAGCTGTGTTACAACAGTGTTTCATGAGAAAGAAGCAACAATAGTGGTTTTTTATGAGACAGAAGCAATGCTCTCATTATCTAAAATATGAGGAATTTCAGGGAATCAAAGTGTAGGCAATCTTTTTCTTAAATATATTAATTTCTCTATCAAAATTGAGGAAAATATGTAAGCAATGATGGTATTTCTACTACAAACCTGCACTATTTAGGTATGAAAAGTTCTTAATCTACTCTGTACTCCTGGAACAAACTTGGTCATAACACATCTCACACTTCCAAACAAGAAGTACAGGTGGTAGAGAAGCAGTTATGTTGTTCTAGCAACAGTTAATGTCTACTTTCATTAATTACGGCAGGGATGGGAATCAGACAGTTTATCTACTATTAATTGAAATAAGCAAGTGATCAATATGGCTGTTAATTGCACAAAGGGCAACAAATACCCTGGATGCCTTCCCATAGAGTAGCAACTGAAGATAATTTTTGTACTGCTGCATTCTTCACACCAATCATACCCATAGCAACAGAAAGCACAGGACTGATGTTCAATACACTAAATTTAATGGCGCTCAGTGGTAATCAGGGCCTTCAGATACAATACTAATAGTAATGTCAACCACGATTATATTTTCAGATTTATGTGAAATTATTGAAACTATTTGCTATCATTTTTGTCCAAGGTTCATCCAGTTGTTTATGCAGTATGTCAATATTGATTCTACATAGTAAAATGTTTATAGCAGGGGCCCAGTGGCTAGTACATCTAACATCTCCAGTGCCAGCAGCAAGTGATTTCTGCCAAGGATTGGTGGCAGTATGCCAAGCCATCCTGTGCACGGTTCATTTTTGCTATGCTATCTGGCTTTGTATTATTGTGGGGTTTTTCTAAACACTTATGTTTCTCCAGAATATATTTTCCTTTTACCTAACAGAGCATGCAAAAAAACCAGAGGCAGATAAAAGTCTTTTTGAAGGCTATTTCTCAACGTAAAAAAAAAAAAAAAAAAAAAAAAATACATCTAGCAAAGATATCACTCAAGTCATTAGAGCTGTTATATGTGATTGGTGCTGTGTCATTTAGCAAAGTGTTGCTCAGTGGGTACAGCAGCTGGTATATATGATTTTCTATACCACCTGCAAAACTATCCCATACCATATAATCAACCACCTGGATAAAAAAGAAGGGTAGTGAGACACTGTTTATTATGTAGCAGCACCCATATTTTCCTTAAACTTGTGAGTACATAAACAGACTGGTAGTACAGACATGTACAGGATAAGGTTTGTTAAAGCTTTTCTGTTCAATAAAGCATCTACTGCCTGCTGTTCAGATAGTATTGAACAGATTTGCTTATTTCTAATGAAGGTGTTTGGGCAATTTTCTGGCACAAATGAAGTAAAATTATGTACTTTAAATGTTCATTAAAAAAAAAAAGGCATTCAAACAGCCACCACCATTTTCCTGTAACAGATTGGAAACTACAAAACACACAAACTGAACCTCAGTGATAAATTGGTATCATTAGTACTGTTGGGATTACTCATTTGCTTAGAAAGATCCTGTCCAGTGGCAACATTTCAAACAACTGTTTTAACAACTTCTGATTAGCAAGCTGCCCTCTAACATATGCAAGAGATACCCCAGATCACCACTGCTCAGCCAGCTCCCTCCCCACGGTTCCCACTGCTATTACATTTGCAGTGGCCACTGTGATTCGTTTCCATGAAGCTACAGCAGTTTAGTCCTGCTGAAAATCTGGCACTTGGTCTTCAGCATCTAATGCAACACACCTTTTGCACGGCCTAATAGTCCTCTGAGTGAGCCAGAAGTAGTTTTACTAAAGGCTTTGAAAGACACATTTTCTGGCTGCATGAGAATTTTATGTATCTGTGATTCATTAGGAACCCAAATTTTAGTGCTGCATTACTGTCCACATGAAGCTAAGGGGGCCATACAAGAAGTTCTTGGGTGATGTTAGTTATCTGACATTTGCAAATGTCTTGTAGCTTTGTTTACTTTTTTTTTTTTTTTTGCCTAAGCTCTCTGCATCCTTCACAATCGATGTTTTGGAGGCAGTATCATTTATTGAGCCAATAAAATAATGAAATGTATTTGTAAGTAGACTAATTTTTCTTTCATTTTTACTACTCTGGTGGTTAGATTTGGTGTTCTTTTGCAAAAATTATTTTTATGTTATAATAACAAAATTAATTTAAATAGAAAACTATATGAGAAAAAGCGTAGAAGGATACATATTCTTTCAACTTCAGGTCTCTAATTCATATCTGCTGGAGTAATAACTAACTTGGAATTTTTTTTCCACCTGTTGGTTGTTTGATGTTCTGTATAAAATGAGCAGAAAATCTAATTCTTGGTTCTGGTGGACCAGTAAAATCATCATATGTGACAACAACTGATACTTTTGTCTGTAAAGGCAAAGACTGATAAAATTCTTTTAAAAAAAGAGGAAAAAATTGTTCTGACAAGATCAGTCTGGCCCGAAGAGAAAAGAAATAAACTCAGAGAAAAAAACAGGATTACAAAAATCATAAACTGAAATGAGGATAAAAGTTTTGGTGGAGAAAAAAGCATTTCCAGGACAATTAGCAGTATTCCATTAGAACAATATACTTGTACAGATTGTAAAACTTCATGAAGAGAACACATGGAAAAATGCTAAACATAGCTTATCATGGAGAGGAAAAGCATGAAAATACCTACTGTTATCCCACCCTTAGCAAAAATAGTCTATTCATTTAGAGAAGGAGCACCAATTCTGTTGGCCTGATTTGAGAGGGTTTAACAGGTGTATTTTCCTGAAAGTTCTTGCTTAACAGCTAGTGGAGAATGAAGCCCAGATAGTCACACATTTAGGAACTTAGAATAAAACCTGTCACAGCAGATCAACAAAGAGAAAATAAAAATAGCCATAAACAAAAAACTAAAGAAAACCCCACCCTGATCAGTAAAACTGGCTTGGAACTAACCTAATATAGAATCATTGTATAGCTTC
The DNA here is from genome assembly GCA_013397815.1 of Aleadryas rufinucha. NCBI lineage: Eukaryota > Metazoa > Chordata > Aves > Passeriformes > Aleadryas > Aleadryas rufinucha. Next base: position 14,601 of record VZTH01015267.1, on the reverse strand, counting down.
AAAGAGAGGGTGATTTTTCAGGGTCGTCAGCTCAATATCTTACCCCATTGAAAAAACATCTCTTCAGGAATTTAAAAAAATAAAAATAAAACAAAATGAATAGTGCTAAAACACTAATTAAGTCTGTTTTCAAATTATGTTAATGAAACTACAAAGAAAATGCAAATCTAGAAGACTCCAGAAATTCTAACAGTTGTGGTGTAGCACCATGGCTGGTAGTCCCACAGCAATACTTCCACTGCCCCCAGGAGAATACCATATTAGTGGTTCACAAATGTGCATTAAATTAATCTGTTTGATCAGTAAGTGTTTTCAATTTTTTGGCGAGCAGGGATTTATTTTGAACTCTATTCTGTGGGATTCAAAAATTGTGGAGTAATGCTGCCATTTGAGTCACAGAAGTAAAGCGAGCAAAAATCTGTCACCATTCGTAACGCTAATATCATTCTTCAAGCCTCATGACATCAGCGAGCAAGATTCTCTTCATTTTAAGTAAGATATAGGTACAGTTATAAGTAATGCTATTTCAGCCCACTAGAAGTCTAAGAGGTCCCACTACAGCAGTATAACAGTCACAAGACTAGTGATGCAGCACTTTAGGAGTGCTTTGCCTGCCTAATCATATTATAAACATATTCATAGCAGTCCCATGGAAGTCCAAGACTGCTTTTGTAGTAGGGTACTTATGCAGTACAAATGAAGCTCACTTCGTCACTAAGGAGAGGGTTTTTAACATTTTCTTTGGCACATGGGACTCCTGTTACTACAAGTTTTCCATTATGTTTTTCCATACACAAATAGCAACCATATACTTTGTCAGATTGACCTTTCTTTGATATTAATTGAACAACAAAACAAACAAGAACAAAGGCGAGCATCTGTGAGAAAGCATGAGAGTGTGTATGTCTTTGCACTGTACTAAGCACAAGAAAAAACAAAACAGCAGCAATCTCTGAGTGGAAGGTGGACATTCTTTTCATGTAAAAATGGAGACAGAAGAATGGATAATTTCTTATGCACATTGTAAAGGCCTCCATTGAACTCCCATTAATTTTAATGGTTGTCTACAGCTATGTTAAACCAGACTTATCTTTACTCACTTATAGGCTCAAGACCTCAGTTTGTCTAAGGAAATGGGTTTGGAAGAGACAGAAAGAATCAGTGATCTATATCTATCAGTCCTCTTTGGGTCTTCATCCCCTTTACAACTAACATAAAACTGGAATTTAAATGGTCTTGGGTGCAAGAAACGCGGGAAAGCCTTCCCAGGATACTCAAAAGTACATGAGGATACTAAATGCTGAAATTTTGTTGATACAGGTCTCCTTCAAATATCCAGCCTCCAGCTACTTTTAAAAAAGCTATTAATTACTTATTTAGGAACTTGACATGATGAAAAGGATGCTCTTAGATTTTCAAGTGAGCTCTCTAAAACTCTAATTCCTGTTAAATCTACAGTGTGGTTAAAGCTTTCTTTGCCATTTGCAGAAGTAGTGGTTAGCCCTTTGATACTTCTCAGGAATGTTTGCTAACTATAGGTTACATATTGTCCATTGATTACTACCCTGAGCATTGATTCTGATTGCATTTGCTTTTCAATTCTAGGTCTATAAGCCATTAAGTGTTTACATTCCTTTAGATTTTTATTTTTTAATATCTGTAATACGTATTTCTGGGTATATATTATGTATGATATGTGTGTATTACTAAGAACAACAATATGCACATAGAAGTTCATACACGAGAATGAAATAACTAAGATCAAATCTAAAGCTAACTTAAGGTATTTCTAAGAGTTATGAATTTCAAAGCTTGAGCATAAGTACGCACTTAAAACACAAGATTTTTTAAAGTATTCAAGTAAGGGATATTTTGGTCATTCTTTTCTATCTTTTTGCTTTGCTTCTTTTTTGCAAGCCTTTTATAATAAGTGTCTGAATTCCATAAAATCAGGTATTTATTCTTCACATCACAGTGCTAAGGAAGGTAACAGAGACATATTTCAATTTTCTGCTCTGATTCTGTTTTATAATTTGAAGTAACCAAACCCTGGCCATTGTTTTTTTTAACTTGCACTCCAGGATGAGAACCACTCTAGTTTTCAAATTCAGTAAGTGAAGTGGTGAAAATGGACATTTCTTTACATGGGAGTAATTGCAGATTTTTCACAGTAACTTCTACATCAGAGGTATAAAAGTTAGTGCTATTTTTTTTAAATTAGCATGTAATTAGTCCTTTTACGGTGTCTATTTACCACAACATTCTTTTCTAGCGGTATGATGATTTCTTCTCAGGTACTAGAAATCTGAAGATGGAATAAGAAGGTAGAAGCTGGAATAATTTAGTTTTTGAGTGCTTTTTCAATGAGTTCTCTTACATTCATATATCACAGTAAAATGTTTCTGGAATACCAAAAGGTTGTTGTCACATAATGATTCCTTTAAATATGCAGTAATGTGATGTTATCCCACTGTGCATCCTTTCAGTACTTGAAAGTTTACTTTTGGGAGTGTCACACTGCGACAGGGTAAAGGTTGCAAGAATCATAGAAGTTACAAAAGGAAAAGGTGTATCATACACTCCCCCCTCCCCTCACAGCCCAAATGCATTTCGACTTCTCCATTTAGATTTTATACTAGCATGTTTTCCATTCCAAAAAAAAGGATCACTGAGCTACTTGTTTTTCCAATATTGACTTTCAATCCCTCCAGATTAAAGGTCAGAAATATAACTGATGTAATGCATCAGAATTAATGTAAATGCAAACAAGATTGTGGTTCAGAAAGTGGATGCTTAAGGAAAGAGTGTGGGAAAGATGCTGCCTATTCAGTGATTTTTCCTTAATGTACCTGCTGAGCTTTTGGAAGCCATCAGTTAGGGGCTCCCTGAGCTGAAGATAGCAGCAATGCAGAACCACAAATGTCTAATCCTCATTATTTTATCCAGTTTCTTTCTAAACAAGGTCTCCTTTTTTTCTTTTCGTTTATTCAGTAGGTTGTTACAGCTGCCCTTTGGGGATGTTGAGTCATTATGGCCCATTGGCAGAGATGACCCCCTTAGGCTGCGTGTACTTATCATGGCTGAGTAGATTTGTGAAGACAAAGAAACACTACTCTGCGAGCAGAGTTTGCCTCTTTCCCTCATCTAACACCCAGTTTGCCGCCTGTGGTGTCGGGTGTGCACTGGGCAGCTGTTGCAAATGACCCACCATTAACAACTTTACTGGAATAATGTAGATGGGAGTAGAATACATAGTTTGGTTACACCCCACATTGTAACCTAGGACACATGGGAAGTGTTTGAAGGTGCAAGTTCTATACAGATAGTATTGAAGTAGCATTTCAGATGCTGGGAGGCAAGCCCTGTACAGTTTTCAGCAACCTGCCTATTGTGTTTCCTTGAAATGCTCTCAGAACCTCATTGAGGTTTGCTTTGGAAGGAATTAATTCATTCATAATGAAAGGGAGAACCCAGTAATCAAGTAACATGTATGCAGTGTAGAAGATAACGGTTTCTGTGTGCTGCAATGAAAACAGGGGTCTAAATCATTTAGCTTCATAGAGGAACCCCATCCTGCATATCACAGGTTCCTTTTCAAAGCAAGATTAGAGTTGTGCACTACTCAAGAGGAATATATACCATGTATTTAAACAGTAGGATAATGAAATTTTCTTTTTGCATCTCTCTTTTTTTCCTCATAGTTGCTAAAATTCTCTTTGTCTCATCATCATGCTAATGGACCAACAAGTATCTCTTCACAGTGGGTGCCAAAGTCTCTTTCCCGAGTGAGGTAATACATCGTCTGAGCCTATCAGTTTGTTTGCACAGTCAGAATATAATTGCACTTACCAATGTTGAGTATTGCCTGGTATTCTATTGCCCAATCACTTTCTATGTGTGTTTTAGAGATAGTTCTGGCAAATACTATTTATTTTGTAAATTGAATACCTCACCACCTTTAAATCATGTGATAATCCACAGCATGATTACTCCTGTTGCTTCAAGAGCCTTTGGTGACTAGCCTTTTCAAAAAGTTTTGGTAATTCAAGTGATTGACTTGTTTGAAACATATTTAGATTGTGATGATTCAGCAGCTTTTGTAGTTCAAAAGTCAGGTTATGAGATTAACTCTATCTGCTTCACAGAGGATCTCTGGAAGAAAATGGCAGTATGAGAAGCTCAAACAATTCCCTGCTGAGCGGATCCCATTCCCACTGCTGTGCCCATCAGATCATCAAAGACCTATCTTCACAAACCCTGAGGAGCATATGACCGGCAGAACATGAATTACAAACCTCCAAGGAGTGAATATCTTGTTGGGCTGTCCCAGAATACCCATCAGATTCAGGCATAAACCCCTAAAGATGCATCACCTGGAACAGTTCTCCAGATCACCCTTCAGACTAATTGTTGCCTAGGGGTGGGACATATTATGGAATGCAGTGGAAGAGCATTTCAGGATTATGCAGGTTTTATTACAATTAGCTGAAGGGAGAAACCAATGGTAGGAAAAAGGAGGGGCTTAGGTGAAGTGATTTCAGGAGGAAAGAGGGAACTAAGAAGATAGAAAGTCTATTAGTCAGTACACTTGTCTGGATGTGCCCAGAGATTTGAAATCACTGGTATAAGTAAAATGTGTTGGGATGAGTGCTGTGACTGAAGTGCCCTGTTGGATGGTTACAGGCTATTCAGGAGTGATAGGCAGAACAGAAGAGGCTGAGGGGTGGCACTGTATGTGATAGAAGGGTTAGAATGTACAGAGCTCACAGTTGGCAATGACACAGTTGAAAGCCTCTAGGTGAGAATCAAGGGGCAAACAAATAATGCATTCAGCTGGATAAACACATCATGTGGTGGGTGAGCAACTGGCTCACAGGTCAGGCACAAAGGGTTACAGTAAATGGGGTGACATCAGACCGGGGACTTGTCACTGGTGAGGTTCCGCAGGGCTCCACCCTCAGGCCTGTGCTCTTCAACATCTTCATAAATGACTTGGACACAGGACTGGAAGGGACACTAAGAGAGTTCACAGATGATACAAAATTGGGAGGAGCTGTTGACTCTCTTGTAGGCAGGGAGGCCCTGCAGAGAGACCTCAACAAATCAGAGGACTGGGCAATCACCAACTGCATGAAGTTCAACAAGGGAAAGTGCTGGATCCTGCACCTGGGATGGGACAACCCTGGATATACGGACAGATTGGGGAATGAGATGCTGGAAAGCAGCACCACGGAAAGGGACCTGGGGGTCCTGCTCAGTGGCAGGCTGAATGTGAGTCAGCAGTGCCCTGGCAGCCAGGAGGGCCAACCCTGTCCTGGGGTGCATCAGACACAGCATTGCCAGCCGGGCAAGGGAGGGGATTGTCCTGCTCTGCTCTGCACTGGAGCAGCCTCACCTTGAATATTATGTACAGTTTTGGGCACCACAGTATGAGAAAGATATAAGGCTATTAGAGAGTGTCCAAAGGAGGGCAACATTGCAATCTACAATGTCCTCCTGAGGGGAAGTGGAGGGGCAGACACTGGTCTCTTCTCAGTGCTGACCAGTGACAGGACCTGAGGGAACGGCCTGAAGTTGTGTCAGAGGACGTTTAGCTTGAATATTAGGAAAAGGTTCAGAGGGTGGTTAGGCACTGGAACAGGCTCCCCAGGGAAGTGGTCACACCACAAAGCCTGACAGAGTTCAAGAAGCATTTGGACAACACTCTTGGGCACACAGTGTGACTCTTGGGGATGGTGCTGTGCAGGTCTGGGAGCTGAACTCCATGATCCTTGTGGATCCCTTCCAACTCAGCTTATTCTTTGCTTCTGTGATTTGTCTGAGCGGCACAGTCTGTCTTATCATCTAATTGCATTTCTTTCTAATTCTTTCCTAGGTTAGAGGGGCTCTGTGTTCTGGATCAGACCACAGGCTGGAGGGCTTGTGTGTCCATAGTGGCAGCAACTGTGTGTATATCTATCTATCTATCTATCTATCTATCTATCTATCTATCTATCTATCTCTATACTGATATCTATATAATCTATATCAAAGTCTATCTGCATGTACCTGTGCATGTTCCTGATGTGATTACATCATCAGCCTTGCTGCTGGTTGAATCTGGGAGCAGGGAGCAGCAACAGTCTTGACTCTCTTGTATTGTTGAATCTAGCATTATATGTTTTGCTGCAACAATAAAGTACTGTAATGCTATTTTTTTTCAGCTTACTAGTGAAAGAAAAAGTAAAATGAAACAAAAAAATTTAATGCTAGATTTTGTCCTGGATCACCACCTCTCTTTTCTGCTGGAGTAATTTAGTTCTCTGCAAAACAGAGAAAAGGCTATCACGTGAAGCTAGCAGCATTGCTAGCTTCTTTTCATAGTCACAAATGACTGCTTAAGGTGCACTGCAAACAGATTTTCAAGAATGTAAATGTGTGAGCATAATGAAACTTTGTTTAGCTAAGTAAGGGTGAATTTCCCGACTCATTCTTGGGACTATATTGGGATGAGTCCTTTCAGCATGGTGCAATTTTTGTAGCAAAGCTAGAGCATAGCACTAATTTAAAGAACCAATATTCTGCTGGACTGCTCTGATTCAGAGTCCTTTACTTGACACAAGGGAAAATGCTCCGTGCCCATTGTGCTCTATGCTCCAGATTTGGTAACTGTCAGCTCACTGAGTGTAAGCTCTTTCCTTCACTATCTGGGGGGCTGCCTATGATAAATTTTAAATGCACAAGACATTTCTCTAATATAGTAAGGGACTAGCTCCAGTGTCCTGACTAGCCATTATCTTTCTCATTAAAATAATTATTGCGACCAGTGTTGAATGTGAACTATTGTGTGTTATGACTGTGCATTTGTCTACAAAGTCATTGCGCTCTTGGAAGTTATTGTGGCTCATTTCTATAGGAAACCTTCTTATTATCTTGACTGTGAAGGGGAGTGGGGAAGGAGGGAATTCTGCCTTTCCCATAGTCTGCATTTATTAAACATCACCTAAAAGAAAACATTTTAAACACTTGAAAGCTTTTACATGCACTCTGCATCCAAGGGAACACATTTATTTTTTCTGCTACTTTAGCAGTATGTATGTGGTGATGCTATTCAAAAAAAATAGGTCAGGACCATTTTCAGCCTTCATGGAGACAGAACCATTTCACCACGTGCTGGGAAAGGTAGTGGCCTTGTATTTTCTTGCATTCCTTAACTACAAAAAAGTGTCCATGTATTTAGAAATCTCCAAACTGCATTATTTCCTAGAAATGTCAGAAGTGACTGGAGATACTTCAGATTGCTTTACTATCTCTCAGCTAGGATAAAGTCAGCACCATAAAACCATTTTTATAAAAAGGATTTTCTTATATATTGTACTATGTTAGTTAAATTAAATGACCATGGCAATCACTTATGGTCCTAATCTGTCTTCTGAATTTTTTTTTAAATTTTTGGACGTAAATCAAAATTTTCAGGCTAAACATCTGTGCATATCCTCTAGTTACAGATAAAGTAAATTATTGGTACATGATAACAAAATCTCCAACTTTTCCTTCCTTCACATCCTGAAAATTCCAACTTAGGCTATTTTGTTTATCAGCTGCTCGTATGTATCCATAATTACTTCAGTCACCCTCTGTTCTGGGAAATCTGTTCCAGTAGTTCCTTAACTTCACTGTAAAAAAAAATTTTCCTTGTATCCAGTCTGAATATATTTTACCATTGCTCCCTGTCCTATCATGACACCTACTAAAGTTTGTCCCCATCTTTCTAATAAGCCCTCTTTAAATTCTGAAAGACTGCAATGAGATCTCCACAGAGCCTTCTATTCTTCAGGCTAAAAAAACCCCAACTCTCTCAGTCTTTTATCATAGGAGAGATATTCCATCCCTCCAATCATCTTTGTGGTCCTCCTCTGGACCCATTCCAACAGGTCCAGGTCTTTCCTGTGGTGAGGGCTCCAGAGCTAGATCCAGTACTCCAGTTTGGATCTCAAAAGTGCATAGTAGAAGGATGGAATCAGCTCCCTCAACCTGTGGGCCCTGCTTCTTTTGATGCAGCCCAGGATAAGATTGGCTTTCTGGGCTGCAAGCACACATTGCCAGCTCATGTCCAGTCTCTCACCCACCAGTACCCCCAAGTACTACAGGGCTTCTCTCAATCCCTTCATTACTTTGTATAGATACTGGGGCATGTCCTGACCAAGGTGCAGGACCTTGCACTTGGCCTTTTTGAACCTTGTGATATTTCCACACAGGCCCATTTCTTGAGCTTGTCTACATGTCTCTGGATGGCATCCCATCCCTCGGGCATGTTAACTGCACCACTCAGCTTGATGTCTTCTGCAAACTTGCTGAGGGTGCTCCTGATCCCTCTGTCTATGTCTTTGCTGAAGACATTAAACAGTAGTGGTCCCAGTGCAGATGCCTGATGGACACCATCCATCACTGACCTCCATCTGGACACTGAGCAATTGATCACCTTCATTTCAGTATGAAGGTACCTCATTCCTCTGAAGTTTTACTTCTGAACAGAGGATGTTGAGAGAAAAATGAAAGCAAATACCCAGTTTGGGATTGAGTCTAACAGTAACGCTATTACTGTCACAGAGAAACATACCTGGCTAATGATATTTGCATGAATGGCAAAAGGCCACAGGACACCCACTGCCTAATTAGCAGAAATAGAGGTTATAATGACCTGATCTAGGTTTCACTGCCCACTTCAAAGGTATTTTCCTTTTGCAAGGTCAGTATTTAGGCATTTATAATTAAAAGGATCAAAGACAAATCAAGATGAAAATAAGGAAAAACTATTTATACATCTAAAAAGAGTATAACAATGCACGGTTATTTATTAATAAATATCAGTAACTTTTAAGACAAAAAACAAACTAACCTGCACACATGCACTTATAATGACAAATAGAATATGGATTCATCTAAGATAATTTCTCATTTCTATAATGGTGTGTCTTGCCAACTTTACATTGGACACAGGATGCCCAACCACTAGATGAAAAATTTTGCATTAATTTTTAAAATTATTTCTTGTGAAATGTAAATAACTAACTCATGTTATACACAATATATGTGAACATACATATACATATAACTGTAAAATACACTGCAAATAATTCTGTTACTGAATTCACTGGGATGTTTGATTGAAAAAGGCTTCAGAGATTGGTTGGTCCAACCTCCTGCACTGAGGCAGGCTCAAAGACACCTGTAAAAATTATCATGTCTATTACAAAATAAAAATCAATATCAATCCATTTCAAATTAAATCAGAAATTATGACAGCAAATAGTTTATTGCCTACCTGAACAACAAATAGCCAGAGTGATTTAAATTAAGAAAAAGAAGCACTGCCTAATCTGTTACGATGATGGAATACTGACTGAGCATTTAGAAAATGTGCATAGGAGTATTTTGCTAAGTTTTAAGAGCAATTCCTTTCCTCAAATGAAGAAAATATTTTCTTTTTTGTAAGTTTCATGATAAACTGACTGGAAGTTAAAGAGAGAGGAATGCTTTTTTCCCTCCACCTATTCTATGAGGGAAAAAATAAACAGGCTGTACAAGATGAGCGAGAGGTATTACATGCTGAGTGGAGGAAATCAATCAGCTTCTGAAACACAGATAATACTTTGTCTTGCCTTATAAAACTAAAGAAAAATTAATAAAATATTTTATATTTTTTGTTCTTATTTCTTGAGCACAAGAGTTTTACTTAAGTAATGAAACCCACCAAAAATGGTATTTTAAATATTTCATTTATTTTTACTTTCATTCAAATTTAGTAGCTGGAATTTTTAAGTGATTTAAACTTTGCCAACATTTCCCAGCATATTAAAAAAAGAAAATAGAAAATGGAATAAATATTTGTGGGGTGATGCAACTACCTAAATGTGAATTGGCAAGATATATATTCCTGGGTAACAAGTAGGAATGTACTAGCCTGAACCTTCAGTAGGACAATCATTAAGACATATGAGGATAGGATTTTTCTTGCCCAACTTAGACATTGAAAGTTAACAGAGAGCAACCAGCCCTTCTGAAAGTCTTTTCTCTATCAGAAATTCTCTTTCTCTGTGCTGACTCTATGTGAAGGGGTTGGATTTACACAAGTAACTCTTTTAAATGTGTAAGGCAACTCAGAAGATTCCTACCTACATTTAGTTATTGATATTGCAGGGTTTGAGCATTGTAGATTTAGAGACCATTAAAAGTCATAGGCAAGTCTAATTCCCTGATGAAAATCGAGAGCAGACATGAAGTTGCTTTGTATTTGCCCTTCCAGTTCTCGAAAAGTAATTTCCAGAGCTCTTCCATCCTCTTGTGGTGGGATAATAAAATGGACTCATGACTTCTCATCCTCTCCCTCTTAACATCTATAGTTTAGCTCACCTTCAAATGCTGCTTGTGGATAGGGTTTTCTTTTGGGTTTTGCTGTCTTTTTTAAAGTGTTATTATCTACAGTAATAAGGAAAAATCTTATTGGCACAGCAGCTGAAAGGATCTTTTCTTATCATTCCTCAGTGTAACCGATCCTTTGATTAATGAAAGCCACAGAAAAATAAGACTTTCCTCATCTGTAAAACTGTCGTGACACCTTGGCCAAAATTTGACTGTCATTTGACCCAAGCTGGTGTTAACATACATAGTGTAGAGGGGAAAAAGCAGACACTAGCAAGAGTTAACTCCAGAAACCTATAGCTCCTATAATATGTCATGTTAACACATATAGCACATTTGCACACTTGAGTGGACACTTTCTGGTGGTTGACAGAATCTAACACCGTTTTTTCTTTGTCTGATTCATTGCTATTAGACTGGTTATTTCATGTGTCTTTGTGCACACACATAAATCCTCAATATTTTTTTGCTCCTTCTAGGAAAATTCTTATTTATTTGCTATAATTTTTAGTTAGTCTTATCATTAACTGTAGCAGGTTTGATTCGCTTTCCCGGCCAATGCACCAGATTTGTAGGGGTTTTAGTTCGAAACCGGGCAGAAACACCAATTAGTGTAGTGGTTTCAGTTCACCTCTTTATCTTTTGTGAGATAGGAGATTTGGAGGAATTCAAAACAGGCTTAAACTTAAAGAAAAAATGAAAAGTTTATTAACAGAATTAAAAGAGAAAAAGAAAATAATAAGAAAATCAAAGCAAAATCCCTCTTTTTACTCACACCCCCCTCCTCCTTTCTTCTTCCCTAAACCAGCACGAAGGATAACATTACATAATTCTTAGTCGGTATCCACAATTTTNTCGGATCCCCGCAGCCACGTGGGGGGGGGAGGGGGCAGTTCTCAGAAACCTCTGCTGGATGTTGCAGCTACTTGCAGCGAACACAGTTGTTCCTCAGCTGTCGAGCTCTGAGGAGATCGTCCCGCCGGCATCCCGAGACCGTGTCCCCGGTACCGGGGGAGGGAGGGGGGAGGGGGCTCGAGGCCGCTCCAAGGAGCGAAAACCTCGGCAGCCACTTCCCCCCGCTCCTGCGGGAACGGCCAAACCCCAAAGAGAGAGGGCACTTCCTGTCCCTCCAGCCTTTATATATGAAAATTTTGAAAAGCGCCACTGGTCAAATGAGCTGTCCATCAGCTCAGGCTCAACCTACCACATTAACACCATTTGTAAAAAAAGACTATCTAATGAAATGAAGACAACTAGTTTTCACTGCTATTTAGTCATAGTTAAAAGGGTAGAAATTTTTAAAAAAAGGAAGCTGAGGGTCTTTCTTCAGAGGATAGATTTCTATGATCCTTTCTTGTATTACTACTTGAACAGGGTTGAGTAGCCTAATTGAAACTATTTAAAATATTCAAGTTAATTCTGGTACAAGATCAGGACTCTAGCTAAACTCTTCTATGTACATCTGTTCAGTCCAAGGAGTGACTCTCTCCTTGAGTAAAGGCTAAGGTAGAGTCTCAAAATTTGGTGTCAGAACTGTAGATAAAGGCTAGGAAGATTCCCTCAACTGAAAATGAAATGTATATTATTAGTGTGACATGGCAGCTAGAAACATAATAAGAAAAGTTTTACAAAAATTATATAGACTTTTAGACAGAAAAACATTCTTCCTTTCCGGCTTTTTTTTTACACTGGTGTGCAAAACTTAACAGAAAGTAAGATCTTCATTATGAATTGTGCTGCTCATCAAATAATCCAGTGGATAAACCAGTGGTTCTACTGATCTGTATGTAATGATTCTACAAAGAAAAGTTTATTTGTAATTTTACATACACTTTTCCTATTATTTATGGAGCAGCAAAAGAAATAATTATGTTTACTTCTATGAATGGTAAATACTGTTTCGCAATCAAGGACTTGTTTCTAAACTGTCGAAGAAAATTGACTTTATAAGTGAATGCAACCTCTTCCTAAGAATGCTTATAAATGCTTGTAATTCAGCTTAGAATTCCTCTTCCTTTTTTTTTCCCCATCATTTTTTAAACAATAAAAAAATAGTTCTTGGTATTGAAAGGAAAATGTTAACATCATTTGCCATTAGTCAGAAGTGTAACTTCATTAAAGCAGAAGGCCATATAATCCCTACAGGAGCTCTCTGCAGGAAATACTTTATTCTTACTTAGCATATCTGTGAATTCTATCAGCATTAGTGTCTTTCACAATGTTTGTTTCTCCTGAATATTTATGAAGGACTGTCCAGTGACCTGCTTAGAATCTCCAGGTTTGTTCTGCCTTAACAATCTCTCAAGTAGAATGCAATCAGAAGACTCATTCTCCCTCAACAGCAGTGATCAATACGGCAGAGGCCAAGGAAATGTCTGCAGAAAAGAGATTTCTATCAATGAAATGGAAGAAAGAAAACAAAATATAGGATTGAACTATAACTCACCAAAAAAAAGTCCTAATACCCAAGTCATGATAGTTTCTCCTTTGTTCATCTTTGTGTAATCACATCACTACATTATAATGTTCACCACAAAAACTCTCTACAGAAAAAAAGAGGTAGTTCTTTTTGTAATAAATTTGGAGAGCTTTTGAGATCAGAGAAACAGTGTTCCTTCATGACTTATTGATAAATTTTAATTAATAATTTAAAAGTTTGGATTAATTTAACTAGGACCAGAAGGTTTGATTTTTTAAGCTGTTTTTTGGCATATTTAATTTTAATATTATTGCAACTCTTCATTAAACTTAAGTACTCAGTCACTATTAAGCTATGGGTTTTGTTATCCTCCTGAAAATTATGTCCCAAATTCCCAAATACATAGGTGTCACAGGCAGTGCTTGAGAATGTTGATGTAACACTAAGCTACATGTAACACTCTTGATATAACACTGTCATCTCATTGACTTTATAACCTCTCACCCCCAGTAGATTAATTCCCTTGTAATTATTAGCATTTAAAACCTTACCAGTTTTTCTCCTTTTAATTCTTCTGGAAGATTCTACACCCATGTTTGGTTGCGTATTTTTATTGTTGTTGTTTGCTTTAGCTGTCATAGTGAAGAGCTATCCCCAGTGTTATATACAGATACTCCCCAGATATGCTCACATAAACTAACAGATTACTTTTTTTTCATTTTCACAGAATCACAGAATAGGAAAGGTTGGAAGGGACCACAGTAGGTCATCTGATCCAACCTTTCTGCTCAGGCAGGGTCATCCTAGAGCACCTTTCACAGGATTGCATCCAGACAGTTCTTGAATATCTCCAGTGAGGGAGACTCCACAACATCACTGGTTCCAATGTGTGGTCATTTCCACAATAAAATTCTTCCTCATGTTCAGGTGGAACTTCCTGTGCATCAGTTTCTGCCCATTGCCTTATGTTCTATTGGTTGACACCACTGAGAAGAGCCTGGCTCCATCCTCTTGACACCCTCCCTTCAGATAATTATAGACAATGAGGTCTTCTCTCAGTTGTCTCCTCTCAAGTCTAAACAGGCTCAGCTTTCTCAGCCTTTCCCTGCAAGAGAGTTTCTACCAACCTTTGATCAACTTTGTAGCTCTCCACTGGACCTGCTCCAGGAGCTCCATGTCTCTCTTTTACTGAGGAGCCCAGAACTGGACACAGCACACCAGACACAGCCTCACCAGTGCTGAGTGCAGGGGCTGGATCACCTCCCTGGACCTGCTGCTAATGCTCTTCCTAATGCAACCCAGGATACCTTTGGCCTCCTTGGCCACCAGGTCACACTGCTGACTCACTGACAGCTTGTTGTCCACCAGGACCCGCAGATCCTTCTTTGCAGAGCTGCTCCCCAGCAGGTCAGCCCCCAGCCTGTGCTGGAACATGGAGTTATTCTTCCCTAGGTGCAGGAGCCTGCATTTGCCTTTGTTGAATTTCAGACAGCTCTTCTCTGCCCATCTCTCCAGACTGTCAAGATCCCTCTGAAGGGCTGCACAGCTCTCTGGGTCACTCCTCCCAGCTTTGTGCCACCAGTGAACCTGCTGAGGGGGCATCTGTCCCTTCATCCAAGCCATTTTTGGGTAAGTTAAACAATACTGGACCCAGTATTGAACCTTAGGGGACACCACTAGTGACAGGCCTCCAACTAAACCCTGTGCCACTGGTAATGACCCTCTGGGATCTGCTGTTCAGCCAGGTCTCAATCCAATTCACTGTCCACTCATCCAGTCCA
>VZTH01015266.1:73195-94347 GCA_013397815.1 Aleadryas rufinucha | reverse complement strand
TCCTGCTGGTCGTACCAGGGCTCATCCTCGCGGATCTCGAACTCCTCCACCAGGCTGTCGGCCAGCATCGCGCCCCTTCCCCTCACGGGCGGCGGAGCCGGCGGCGCCCACCCCACGATCCCCCTGGCAGCGAGCGGGGCAGAGCGAGCCGGCAGCCGCTCCCCGCCTCAGCAGCCGCCTCCGGCCATTGCCGAGCGGGTCCGGACGTTGCCGAACCTCTCCCCCTTCTGGCCGGGCTGCGCCGGCGGCAACGTGGCAGCTGCTGCTGCCGCCGCCCGCCCCCCGCCTCCCGCGATTCAAACACAGCACTCTCGCCTCGCCTCGCCGGCGGGCAGCCAATGCGGAGCCGCCCGCCGCTCAGATCGAAAGGAGGCTGCACCAATCACAAGGCGAGTTCATGTCGAGCGGCCAATAAGAGAGAAGAGAGGGTGGGCCCGGGGTGGCCGCGCCCCGCCCCGCCCCGCGGTGCGCAGCCTCCCGTCAGCCGAGGTGGGTCGGTGCCTGTGGAAGGGGCGGTGGTCGCCGGCGCTGGCGGGTGTGGATGGCGGGGAGCGGCTGCCGAGGAGCGTCTGCTGCGGCTTGCGGCGGAGCGGGACTGGCACGGCCCGGACTGGGACAGTGCGGCTTGGCGTAGGGAAAGCCGGGGCTCGGAGCTGCTCCGCGCTGGGAGCGCTGAGGGAAGAGCCCGTGAGGAGAGACCCGGCGTGGCGCCCAGGTGCGGGCCGGGCCGCCTCCCCGCCGGAGTGCGGGAGGGGAGCGGGGAGCGGGGAGCGTGCAGGCTCAGTCCGAAAAGGGCTGGCTCCATCCGCGCACCTCGCTCGGGGGGCCGCCGCTCGCTCTCGCCTCTTCTCCGCACAAAGCGGAGGGAGCCGTGTTTCGTGTCCGGGGACCCGCTGAGAAAAAAGAGCGTAATTTCCCCGTTCTTAACAGACTAGCCCTTCCAAAGGGGCAGTCCTGGCAGGAGCGCAGCGCCGGGGCAGCCCCCGCAGCGGGGGCTCGGCGGAGCGGGCACCGGCCGCTGCCACAGCCCGGCCGCCTCCGTGAGCACCCCCTGAGCATTTCCCCTCAGTGCTACCCCTCGGGACTAGCAGCGCGTTTATCCTGACTTCAGCCTTAATGTGGTGCAAGTCACGTCAGAAGGACGAGGAAGATCCGTGCGTCCAACCAGTCTGTCAGGGCTGTGAGCATTGCACAGCGGTTTGGGACCCAGAACGGCAGAGCAGGATGTCAGCTAGTGCGCCTCAGGCAACGTTTGCTATTACCTCCTGGAATCCACTTTTCTTCTTTAGGCTCGTGCTCTAGTTTCTTTTAGCAGTTGTCATCCCGCTCTGGGAGAAGCGCAGGTAATGTCACGCTGCACCTCACTGGCCCGAGCAGCCTGTTCTTTTGGCCTCTGTGCGTTAACACAGTTGTAACCACTAGAAATTTCTGAAACCGATTTGCTCTCTGTGAGTCACAAAATGCACACCTGCGCTTTAACGTGCTCGATATAAAGGCTGACTATTAAGAAGAGGGAGGGGATGATGCTCCTGCGTGATTTCATTGTAGTGCTATTAAAGGGAACATCTGGGGAAGGAAGTGTGGTACCTCAACTTCTAATTGAACCTGTTCCACAAACAAGGTGCAGGACCAGATGTACCAATTAGGGTGGAGTTGTGTCAGACCCTGCATGTTACAATTAGTCATGGTACTAGAGGCCGGTTTGTGCATTGTTGGAAGAATTTTGTTGAAGAAATTTCAAATACCTTGTTTCAAATTTTCTGAACTGAGGGGACCATTTTTATTTATGTCAGAAGGAATCGAGTCAAACGTGATTTGAGAAGTGACTGCTGATAATGTGAAGCACTTTTATTCTTGGTGCTTCTGGAATTTGAAGGAAAGGAAAGTCTCCCAGTTCTCTATTTTGAACACGTGTGCAGGGTGCTCCAGGTAGGAATAGAGGTGAAATGTCGACCTTTCCAAAAGCCCTAATATCCACTAGATAAATCATTTCATTAAGTGTATTTGTGAAGGCTTGAAAAAGCAAATGTGACACTTGCCAATAACATACTGTAATGACTTTTATATTAATACCAAACTTATTTTTAAAAATAAACATTTCAATTGGACATCTTTTCAATAACCTTTTTCTTCATGTTAGGTTTCTCAGTAAAAGATTGTGAAACCAGACTCACTGCAAAAATGCAGAATTTTATCCCCTGAAAATGGAATTGTCTCTATGGCTGTAGAAAAATTAAGTTTTTAGGTATACATCATGATCATTCTCAAATATTTTAAGAATCAGTCATATTCTTAGAAATAAATTGGCTTTAATAAAATGAATCCTGGGGTTCCAGTTGTTTGTCAGCTTGATCTTTCTCTTAGCTATAGAATGAAGTTACCTGCTCTTTGCATCGCGTTTCGTATCACAGCATCTTGCATATATATCTGCAAAAGTGCATCCACGCTTTATTTGCTCTTCAGGATTTCATTTTCCTTGTTGGGGGATGGGAAAACTGCCTGTTCCATCCTCCCCAGTCCCTACCTGATTCGTGGCTTTTGCGTGGTCCTTGCCTGGTGATTCGGAAGTTCCTCCCTTCCTGCGCAGCAGCCTCTCTTCGTTCCCCTTGTAAACCACAGGAAGGCTGGAAACAGCCTTGGCTTTCATTTCCTGTTTCTCCCATGGTTATTTTTATGAGCAGTTCAGGGAGCTGCTTATAGAGCTGCTGATCAAGCAGATATTCAAGCTAGGTATTTTGATGGATATGTGAAAATTGTATTTAGGGTAAAACTTAATATGCAGAGGAGCAAAGTGTGAACTATTGACATAAAGCAGGTTGTAGAGCTCTGCATAGTAAGACTGAAATTTGAACTCGAAGTATCCAAATTAATGGGAGACAGCTTCCTTCAACAGATGTAAAAATGAATAAAGTCTCAGTTAAAAACAGATACCTGGGAGTATTTTTGTATTGGGTTTATAGAATCAAGTATGGTCAAGGACTACTTGTAGGTAGCTATTAAACAGCTTTAAAATATAGAGGTTTCCTGGAGCTGGCTCTTTTCATGGCGTAGTTTGCACCAAACTTGCTAAGGTAATTGATGGAAAAGATCAGCATCTTAAAAATTTGGCTGAATTGATTGATAGATTAAAGAAATCTTAATTCTTGGGCTGAATCTCTGTTATTTGGGCATATGTAAAATGCTCTCTGTGTGTTACTTGCTATGTTTTATTTACACTCAGTCTTTTGTACCATGAAAACGCTAATTAAAAGGTGTTTGGTTTTGTTTCATGGTTTATTAGGTGAAAATATTGCTTCCATGACTTCTTAACAATTAGTATTTTAAAACAGAAGGGCAAAACTTGGTATTTGTTTTGAAAGAAATGTTCCCCTACATGCATGCTGCATTTGACATTCATACCAACGGAATATGTAAGGATATGAGTTGAGTCACTTCATTCCAACACAGTCCATAATTTTAAGAATATGTAGCTAGCAAGAAAGATCTAAAATGTGTGCAATCACTTTGAACTCTACACCAAGATGAGTGTTTGCAGTAGCAGGTTTTTAAGTGGAGTCTGTGCATCAGTTAGGAAAGGTTTCTTTTAAATTTTTGTCTCCTTGTTCCCTTGACTTTCAAGCACTGATTATACTTAGAAACGTCACCTAATAACAACTTATTATTTTGGGCTTAATGTCTTATAACTCAGTAGAATGTGTTTCTGATTTTAAAAAAAAGGAAGAATGTGGGAAATTTTCCTCTAAGAATCCATTTCTGCACCTCTGAAACAGGCAAATCCCCCATGGTATTTTAATTTGGAAAATTATTTTACTAATTGTTGTAATTCTCTTTTGTAACTTGAGGAAGAAGAGAGCAGTACTCTTGGAAGATGAAGATTCTTTGGGGAATTCATGCTAATGCGCTGGCATATTCCATGACTACCTTAGGTGCTGGAATGATGAACAGTATTTTTAATTTCTACTACGTTAAGCTTTTCCTAAACCGATACAAAATTTCAGAAACAGCATTTCACGAAGCACAGGTACTGTACAATGGAATGTTTTGATTGCCATGTTGTGCTATGCAGCAGTGTTATTACAACAAAGTGATTCTTTTAATGACAGATTAATTTTGGAATCATTGCAATTAATTAACAGTAAATTATCTTTGAATTTAGGTAATCCATAAGCAACAGAACGTACACATAAAGCACATTATTTACAGCCTATAGAGTAAAAATCTCCAGACTTAATTGCTGAGAAGATTTTTACCTTTGATAGCTTGAAGTAATTTTCTAAGCTGAT
Organism: Aleadryas rufinucha; assembly: GCA_013397815.1. Taxonomy (NCBI): domain Eukaryota; kingdom Metazoa; phylum Chordata; class Aves; order Passeriformes; genus Aleadryas; species Aleadryas rufinucha. The sequence continues at coordinate 90,064 of VZTH01015266.1, read as the reverse complement.
CTTGCACCTCAGCTCCATAGATAAGTCTGACATTAGTGCTTTCCTATGGACTGTTTAAGTACTTAAATACTGCATTTATCCTGCAAGTCATTATCCACGTGAGTAAGTCTGGTCATAAATGGTCTCCTGAAAGTAATGGGCCGGCTCATGTTTTGAATTAACTCACTGTGAGAGTAATATCTGAGCTTTGCAGGATGAAAGCCCAGATATATAAGGTTTTGAAAGAGTGAAGTCTCAGAGTTTATTTCACGTGTAGATGGTCACCTACCTATTTACTTGTCACTGTATCGCGAGGAGGGAGAGAGAAGGAACATGGACTTGGTCCAGGAAGTAGAGAGAAGAAGCTTTTTTATTCAATTATTTATCACCTCTTTTATGCTTTAGAGCTCTGGCATGCTGTAAGTCCATTGGACCTCTGGTCACCCACCTCCCAGGGTGATTGGTCAAATTCTACAACAGCCACTTCAAAATATTTCTCTAGTCAGTATCATAACAATTCTACAAACGACTGCAGGTGCAAAATAGTTTACAGAAAACCACAATATTGTTTTGAATAGCTTGTATGGGAAAGACAGGGCTCCCACAAAGCGTTACAGTCTCACAAAATACAGCAGAAAGCTGGAAAATTTCTCTGCTGAAAGCTTTTCAGCATCCACACTTACTCATCTTATTTTTGCAAAATTTCTATAAACCTGTGAATACCAATAAGAATTGTCGAGTCTGTTGTGACCTGAGTAGCTTATCTATGTATTTATTTGCTGTCTGAATAGAGATTTATTTTAAATAAATATGTTTGTGCAAACCTCTGTAGAAGAACAACAGCAGTGACAAACCCGTGTTCGTGGCAGGTGGTGTTCATGATCTGGAATGCCATCAACGACCCCCTTTTCGGCTACATTCAGGACAACTCCAAGCTCAAGTGCTGCGCCAGGCGCCAGTTCTCGATTTTATTCGGGGCCCCTCTGTACGGGCTGGCCTTCCTGCTGCCCTGGTTCCCCTGGAGGCACTACGAGGAGGGGGACTGGCTGAGCGGGCTGCACCTCGTCGTCTCGCTGTGCGCCTTCGACGGCTCGCTGACCTTCGTGCTGCTGGCGCAGTGCGCACTCTTCGCCGAGAGCTCCACGCGGCACGAGAGCAGGCTGAGGCTCATCACGTACAGCCAGGTGGCCACGTTAATTGGGTCCACGAGCGTGCTCTTCTGTGGGCTCGTATCGGACAACATGGAAAACTTCGCCTCTTTCCAGGCGTTCGCGGTTTTGGTCGCGGCGCTGGCGACGGCTTGTTTGTGTTGCACGGGGAAATACAGCACGAGTCTGTATGAGCAGAGGGAAATCCATCCCGAGAGTGCTAACCTGGGAGACGGTGATGGGGCTTTCTCCTTGGCCTCAGTGGTTTCCTTGACCAAACAGATCATGGCAGAGAAGAACTTCCTGTGTTTCGTAACGATGAACTTCTTCCAAGTCTTCCACCTGGCCTTCTACAACAATTTCATGATGATCTTCGCGGATAATCTTATTCCTAAGGATGTCCTTTCTTCCTCAGTGAGAAGTATCATGTATGGAGCAGGTTTTATTTGTCCTCAGGTAGGCAGTCATACTTTTTTAATTTCTAAATACGAAAAGCTGGTGTTTTAGTAGTTCACAGTATCCATTTCATGCTTGAAAAAATGCTGTATTTGGCATAAGGCATTGGCCAAATCGAGTAATAAATCTCACTCCCCGATGCTCTAGAAGAAGAAGGTACCTCTGTGCAGGCTGATCAAATGTAAGGGGTAGAGAGAACAGGCTGGTAGAGTCTCTGTTCAAAACAATGTGAGACGTGAGTAGGCAAGGAATGAATGTTTTGTATTCTATTACTATTTTTATAATACCTAAGCATAAAGGAATGAAAAACATGGCCAAGATAAAACGTTTTTAAAAGCAAAATCTACAGAATTCTGAATTCTTTTTGCTTTGTTTTGTAGCACCGTAGATTACAAAGGAAGTTTCTGAAATAAGCTGCACAAAATACCAGAAAAAAATTATAAGGCATTAAAAGCATTTTTGAAATATGTGGTATCTCAGTCATGGAAACCAAACAAAACTCTAAATAGCTGCTTTTGGAGAATAAAACATTCCCATTTATTTTGTTGTTTGGTCTCTTGGTCAGTAATATTTATGGGGAAGAGAGAGATAAGAGCCCAGTCAGGGATGGGAGGAGGAGTAATGAACTGCGAAGAGGAAGAGAACCCAAAAGAGTAATGTGTGAGAACAAGAAAAGCAGCAAAAATATACCCCACAGAATGGGACCATCCTTGTCTGCAGTAAATAAAAAATTCCTCTGTTCATTGCCTTCTAGCTTCTTCCTCTAGATCTTTTACAACTTTCTCTGTGTTTACTTGTTGCATGTTGAAAGTCAGGATACTCAAAATATGACTATCCTGACATGCATCATAGGTGCTGATGGTGTTCAGAATTTCTCAAAATCAGGCTGTTATATTCATTAAATTGTAATGGGTTTTGAGAAGTAATATGTATAAGGTAAATGCAATTGCAACTGGAATTCACAGCTCAATTTCAGTTCCCAATTTGGCTTTTGCATATAAAACATACAGATCCTGAACATACCTTCTGTTCCATAACTCCTAACTTTAATCTTTAATTTCAGCTTTTGTCCTTACCACAGGTTTAATAGTTTGGGGGTTTTTCCCCTGTAGCTCAGACAGTCAGATAATGAACTTTGGAAATAAATCAGAAGCTACAGAAGTTAGGAAAGCTTAAATAATTTTACACTTAATATATAGCAATCAGTTTTATTGATAAAATCAGTGTGACAGTGTGAAAAGAACAATCTTTCAGAAAATGCCTCTCTCTCTGCTCCCCAGAGACTCTTTGTCTAGCAGGTCACTGAACCGTAGAGGGTTTGCTGTGACCTTATTTTTCTCAGGTTTTGTCCCTTTGAGCTCAAGATATAATAAGAGAATTCTCTGATGGCAATGTCCTGAACTTCACTTACTGGAAAAACACCCTACCCTTGTAAAATAAAGCTCCTTTTTATGAACTCTGCTCCAGTGGCCTCTGCTAAACTGGAATTCAGCTTCTGACTTAGGTTTCTTTTAGCAGTGGATGTGAGGAATACAACCTGCCCACAAGGAAGATGTTGCTGCAACACAGGCAAACAACTTTGAATTTGCATCATTGTTGGTATTTTCCTTACAAATACACAAGTCTTACAGACATGCAAGTAGTGAGGAATTTTCTAAGTCATAAGTACTTCCTGAGACAGGGTTATTTTGCAATTACAGGGAGACAGGAACGTGGTGTTTACAATAGCAGGCATTACGTGATCCCTTAGCATTTCTAGTGGAGCCACTTTTCAGCAAAATCCCTGAAAACAGCCAGGGGGAAGAGTATGTTTTAAGTTTCTTATGATGAGATGTTTTTCTTACACCAACTCTCCAGATTTGTTTTACCTCCCTGCTCAAGCAGAGATCTTGAGCTATTTTACAATAGCATTTGCCACGGTAATCTTTGTCTGACCGTAGCATCCTGCTTTTATTTGTTATGTTAAAGCCCTTCAGTGTGGGAACAATTGTACAAGGAAAATTCTTTCCTGTCCTTCATCTGAATATTGCACAGTTCAGAGGAAAGGAGAAAACGTGGCTCTTCATACAGTTTGTGTATTTGTGACAGAGATGAGGACCATGCAGATGGTGACATGGGCCCATGTAATAAAAAGAACATAATTCATTACAGAACATCCTGTTGGAAGTGGAAAGTGAGGAACAGTGTAGAAGAACTTAAATTTTGTTCATACTGTAATCAGCACTTAATATCATTTTCATGAGTTTGCCAATCACTCGATTCTCAGACTCTACTCCTTGCCAGGATTGGCAAAATTAAAACTCAGCCATGCACAAGCACTGGCCTCTGCCTTTCTCTGCTTGCAAGTAAAGCCTCTCACTTGCTTATTTAAAGCTGTCTTGGTGAGCTTGCTTTGCCAACTTAAAAATCATGCTTGATTTCTACAAATGTCAGTGAAAATAGTGATATTAATGAAAAAGCAATTACTGAAAATATTTCTTGTCAGCAGTTAAATGGCAAGATGCTTGATTTACAGTTACCATACTGCCAAGCTAATACTTTAAGGGATATCAAAAGTAAAGATCATGAGCATTAAATAATAGTTAGGCTTTGTGGGAAACAGCATTTCCCTCAGGATGTGGCAGTTCTCAGCTGGCCAGTTTTTGGGTGAGAGGAGACTGTACCTAGTAGAGGTAACATAGAATGAGCCAATACACAGTTGTCTTTGTTCAATTCCTATTTTTTTATCTTGTTACACTTCTTAGGGTTGTTGGTTGGGTTTTTTTTCTTTAAAGGCTATTAATAATTTATGTCAGATCTGTGTTTTATAGCTCTCCTAATGCTGAGACACTGTACTCTGTCTTTTCATCCTAAATGTGTATATATTATCTTTTCAGTGCCTTGTTCTTCTCAGTCATGCTTCGTTGAAGAAGTTTGGTTATTACAGAATCATCTTGTTTTCCTTTTACTATGAAGGAGTAGCTGCTGCTGTCATGTGTCTGCTAGGGCAAGAACACTATTACCTGCTGGCATTTTATGTCACAACAAACATGTGAGTAAATACCCTCCCCTGTTCACAGACACAGCTGAAATACTTCAAACAGAGCAGACTCTTGATTTTATTACCATGAAGATTCTGCCTCTGCTTTCTTGGTTTTGATTGTTTCACATCAGAAAAGTTGAAACTCCAGTTACAGCTTTTTTACAGCTTTCATTTTATTCTGTTTCAGCTTTTAATCTCTGCTTATAATAAAAAAGAAAAGCTTAAAATACAAACAGCAATTAGGTTTTGCAGGCACGTGCCTTCAGTCACTTTAACCTGAGGTTCAAGGGAAGGAGAATCTCATGTTTTCCACAAAGACATGGAAGAGCTCAGCAGAGGAAATCCCTGGGGACTTTGCTAGGAAAGCTCAGCCTGTGCTGCAGGAACACTCGTGTCCTGCACTGCAGACAAGTACAGATAACTCAGGTGTCTGTTGGGTAACCAGCACTGGGTCACATTTCCCCTGCTGCTCAGTACTAAGATGCCAAGAAGTAGTATTTTCACATGAGTATATAATGAAACATAAAAACCTTATTTAAAGATTAAAACTGTTTTATCAGAATATTGTTACAGCAGTTTGGTTTTATTTCTTCATGTTCTTTTTCATTGCTGTCTTTCTCTGTGTTCTTTCCTGCCCTCCTTTTCTTCCTCTTTCCCTCCCCACCCTGTTTTCATTTTTATTTCCAGTATTGCAGTCATGGGCTACTCTAACACTGAATTGTGTGAGCAATAAATTGAATTTCATTATCTGCATGTTTTAAATGATGAAGATGTGTTTTGATTTCTCCAGGAAAAAAAATCGAAGGTACCTAAAGACTGTATGTTTAAAGTGCTGGTTGTTCAAAGTACCTTGTTAGTAAAAGCCCATCACACCCAAAATTTAATAAGACACAGAAATTGTAATATTTGGGTTTATTGTTTCATTTAGCTGTTTGTTAAGAATCAGCTTTTTATATGTGTATTTAAATGCATATCTATAGACACTGTAAGTACATATATAGGAATGCATGTAAACTATTCTTTCTATTCTCATTCTTCCACCTTGAAGTTTACCTTCCATGTGGTCATGTCTTTTCCAGATTTCAAGAGCAAATTTTCAGTTTTCCCTTTTTCTGAGGTGCTTCTTTTCTCCTGATCATTTTAAATGACTTTTACTGACAATGTAAATTTATTGTCAAAGTATTCATGACCTTATACACTGATGTCCAGGAAAAAAAAGCAGAACCCCCCCCACTTTTATGTTTGCATATTGATTTCTAATTCTCAGCTAAGAATACAGCTAGTAATGCTTTCAGATAGATCACCAAGTTTCAAATAACATCTCAGCTTTGTGTGTTTGTTTCTCCAGGATGTTGGTGTGTTCGTGTTACAATGACAATTACAATTTCATTATGAAAGCAAATATAAGAACTATGAACATCTTCAATGTTTTGTTTTTCTTTAGGGTAATTGTGCAAGCTTCATTTAGCTTGTTCAATTTGCCTCTGGCAGATATTGTTGATGCAGATTTAATAAAGCACAAGAGGAGGTATGTCAGTCATTATTGGGGTTTTTTTTAAATATTCTGTTTGCCTTGTTACTCTTTGGTAATAAATTATGTCAAAGTAAAGACAGTAAATGATCTGGGATCCTGGATACAGAAGTACTTTTGTGAGAGCAATTTAGCATAAGATCAGAACTTGAGTAAAGTTTCCTTCAGTTACTTCAGTAGAGTCATTTAAACAGATTATTAGCTCATTTCTCTTTTTTATTATCCTATAATACAAGCCAAGTCCTTCCAATTTTTGTGGCTTTGTTTTTGTTAGCTTCCATTGAATTACTCTGTAACTAGATACATCTATAACCATGTATGGAATTTTCTGAATAAGGCCTTTTTAAGATGGAAAAGGTGTTAAGAAAGCTTTGCCTATGCTAGCTGAAGTGCAAATTTCAAAGTCTAACTGGTTCCATTATCTCCCTGAAATAAAAATGATAAAACCTGCTGCAGAATAACATATTGCAGCTCATTGATCTTTTGGATTTTTATCAAAGTGCACATAACTTCCTATTGGTTCCCTCAGTGGTTATGTAAGTGCAGATTCAGCCCTGTTAAAGAACTTGCCCCTCAAAGGGGAGATCTGTTGCCTTCATGGGGAAAAAATTGCCTCATTTTCTGGCCTATGCATGCAAAATCTTAAGTTGTAATTAGTTCTCCATGAACTGTTCAGTCTGATTTAACTTCAGTAATTAGTCAAAGTGCACAAAGCTGAATTTGAGTACAAGTCACTTCAGAACTGGGGCCAAGCTCTGTTTGTGTGTATGTGTATTTATATTTATATTTTTATATTTTTATACACACACAGCCCCCAGAGGTTTGTAACTTTTCATTTCCAAAGAAATTTAAATTTCATTATGATAGTAGATCTGTTTGCTGCAATGTGTGAACTAGATAAAGCTAAGGATCATTATATTTAGCATTTGCATATTAACAGGATTTCAAGCTTTCTAAAATCACCATTGTAATTAATACACTAATAAGTTTCTGCTGTGCATTAATTTGTTTTTTCCCCAAATTATTTTAGATTGCCACTTTCCTCTATGGTTTTTGGTACCAATGCTTTATTTACCAAGCCTGCCCAATCTTTGGCTCCAATGGTTGTGGTTACAATACTAAATCATTATGGATATTACAACCTGAATAATGTCCCTGGTCATCCTGATATAAGGTGAGTTCAAAAGAGAGACTTTAAATCTTAGAAAATAACACAAAATACTCCTGTAATCTAAAAGGCAAATTGATCAGCAATTAGTTTGCATCAACTGCACTTCAAAATCATAAACACTTTAAAAACACTTACCAGTTGTTTTTGTCTGTGTAGAAGTACAAATGTTTTTTAAAGAGTCAATCATTTATTAAACAATACACATGAGGGTGTCTACCTAATTTTGAAAAGCAAAGGATACCTTTCAGTAGCTGAAAATGAAATAAAATGAAAAATGAAATAAATGTTTGAGATCACCTAATAGCTCTTATTAAGATACATGTTGTCCTGGCTCTTGCATTTTGTTTACCTCATAAACCTACTTCCTTAAATATATAATAGACAATGTTGATAAGATCCATTTTTTGTTTGGGAGAAGGCAGTGTGATCACTGGAGGGAGGGAATTTGAGTAGGGGTGTGTCATTTTGGCTCCAATACTCCTTACCATTCTAATGCTAATGATTTCATTGCAGTCCCTGGAGACCTTAACACAGCATAAAGCTGTGCTTGCTGGTTAGTTGGACATGGGTGGGCTTTTAGAAAAACAAATTAACAGGGAATAGTTACACAGAATACACACTGAAGGGGTCACAGGCTGAATTTATGACCATCAGGAGGAAGTAGCAACAGAAGAAATAACTGAAGTCAGGGCTAAATGGAAAAATCACTCCTGGTTAGGATTTAGTTGAGGGAGCAACGTGGATATCCTGAGAACTACATAGCTCTCCTAAATTTTTAGTAAAAACCTCAAGAAATAGGGAAACACAATTGTACATGAACTTTTGTGGAGATGGGTCTGGTTATGTGTCACCTGAGGTTAGGAGAACATTTCATATTTGAGGAGTTTTCTAAAAAAAGGGATGAGGACAAGCATGACATAAAAGAACAACAGGTGGTCTTCAGAAATGCACCCAGACAGAAGCAAAGGCAGCTTAAGTTTGAGGCTGTGTGTGAGAACAGCTTCTTTTAATGCATTCTGTAGCTGGCCAGTGAGATGATGTGAAGAGGACAGGAACCTCATTAGAATGTCAGATAAGATGAGTGGTTTTTGCACAAGAGTGGTAGGTGGGACTGGATGTGGATATGAGAGGGCTGAATATATTCATCTTGATGATTCAGAGAAATTCAGGTTTGAAACATAAAACCTGCAGTTCTGATCCCTTTCAGTCAGAGAAACGATCCCTTTGTGGGTGGATTTTAAATCACAGTAGTCATAAATCTTTTCTCCCCAGTAACTAGCCCCTGGACTATAGCAACAATAAATTTATTATATACAGATTTGAAATACCTGGAATGCTCCATCTATAAAATCTGTTTTTTTCACTTGAGTCATGCTGAAATTTTATTTATTTCACTAGGGCCAGGAACAGCATAAAACATACAAAGCTGAGATAAGTGAATCAGAGCACCTGAAATATATTATGTATTTCTTTTGCCCATCCTTTCAAAACTCATTTCTTAGATATGAAGCACTTTGCCCGTGTTTCCTGTATATGTAGTGTGAGAATGGGGTGTCCTTTGCTTGTAGATGGAGTACAGGGTTGATACACAATCCACCAAGACCAGAAAACTCAAAAAGTTGATTCTAGGGAGTCAGTTTGCCCTTGGCAATGCACTCAGACCATTGACTGAGCTAAAATTAATTATATATATATATATTAAAAACCTCTTGGCTGATCTCATATTTCAGCCATAGGCAGACAGTTAAAATACACTTGCCCCAGGACAAAGTTGTTTGGGGGCAAACAGAAATTAAATACAAGACATTGTTTAAAATAGGCTCAAGCTGTTTTGGGGGAAAAAAGCATTTCACACACGTGAATTCTATAAAATGAAGCACTATGACCCATGTCAGTGCAATCTCAGCTCTGTCCTTCCTCCTTCTCCAAAGCTGGCAATATCTAGTAAGTGTTTTGGAAAGCCTTTGCTTCATTAGGTGTGGTGGCAGTGAATTGTGAAGATAGTACAGAGGACCCTTATTCTGCATTAAGAAAATATTTGGGCCCTGAATAAATGTCTTAAGAGTTCCCAGCAATGTTGTTTGCTGGGATGAGGCAGAATATGCAGTGTGTACACTATTTGCTGCTTTCCACTACACAGAATTTCAGTGCTTTGTCATGGAAAGTGGTTTTTAATATCCTTAAAATCTGAGCAGTACTCTGCAGAATGGGGTGTCCTGATTTTCCCTTTCTTCCATCATCATAGCAAAGCAGTACCTGCCCTGTATGGCTTGAGATGGGTTTTGTTCTTGTTTGGGTTTTTTTGGTTTGGCTTGATTTCTTTTTTTCTTTGCTATGGAAAAGATGCCTAGTTTAAAACCTCCCTCTTCTGGAGAGCCACTGCAACTGCCGCCAGCTTCTCTTGAAAGTGCTTTTCAGATTCGTTCTTCAGAACGGAGTTATTTGGCAGCAACTCTTCATTATTTATTGAAGGCACTTGAAACTGTTAATGCTTTCATATTGAATTACAGAACTACATGACATTCTGTTCAGAGTGATTTTAGGGCTGTTTAGGGAAACATTGTATGTTTTATTCCTGTGTGTGCAAAAAGAAAAGGTAGATGTGGAAATTTCTGAAGTTACTTGTTCAGCTGTAATCGTGACAAAATCCAAGCTCTGCTCTTGATTTATCTCTGTCCCTTAATGAAATATTTTCCCATTCCTTGTTTTGTGTGTGGTAGATATTTTTTCATAATTCCTGCAATAACTTAAGGTTTTACAGCACAGCAGGTAATATTATTTTCTTGAATCAGCATTATTCCAATGAAACCAAATCAGGGTTGTGGCGTGTGAGGAGTGATTTTGCAGATGTGCTTTGTGTAAAGACAAAACAATGTTAGTACTGAAAAGTGCAGTCCTTTTTAGTGTGCAGAACAGGCCAAGTGCAAGCCCCAGGATGCTGCTGGGTGTGTGTGAGCCCTGTTCTCGAGGTGCAGTGATGTCTGTGCCCTCCCTGCTGGCACTGCTCCTGCAGTCCCTGGGGCAGCTGTGCCAGAGCAGGGCACGATGTGGGCTCCTTCCCCTGGAAATGCACTTGGATGCAGGCCAGGAAACAACTCCAAAGGGTCAATTCTTGTCACAATAAACATTGGCTGTGGACCAGTGGGCTGCCAGTGAACACTTCCAGTCACAAATGCAATTGCCTGAGTGATGAAGTGATTCACTTGTGAGCCTGTGGGCTTTTGTTTTCTTCTGTAGCATTAGCATGTACATGGCTTGAGATAAACTCTGCTTGTTTATGAGCCTGTCTGTGCTGAGGATGGGATCTGGCCTTTGTTGGAGGTTGCAAACATTTATTCTGTTAAACTGAGTTGATTCTTTCAGATTCACAGGATTTATTCAAAATCCTGCTTGAGGTTTGGGGGGTTTTTTTCACAGATTTCAGGTTTTTTGGCCCATGTCCATAGCTGTTCTGTGAGCCTCTTATCTCATCCCTGAATGCTAAGGGAAAAAAATGAGAAAGTAACATAAACTGCCTCATGGAGAGAAAGTTCACTTAGGGGCTGTTTCTCAGCTTGAGTTGACTTTCCTGATATTTAAGTAATTAGAATCCCATAATTAACAAAATGCAAGTAGATAATGATTCCAGCTACTAGATGAATGCCAAAATGCATGCTTTGAGCTGTCAGAAACCATACTGCTCATAAAAGGCAGCTCATTTAATTCCTGTATTTTCTTTTTTGATTCATATTTGCTGATGCTTTTATTTCTTTTTCATTAGAGAAGATTTAGATGAGGAAATGCCATGCATTCATTAGAAAAAAAATGAAAATGAGTGTTAATTTCACATGTGTTCTTTTTATGGCTTATATTATCTTGTAATAATTTATTTTCAAACCAAATGAAATAAGGCTTGATTTTTCAAACAGCCCTTGAAACCACACCTGAATTTTGTGGAATTATCATTACTTCTGTCTAGCACTCAGCAGCTAAAACACCACTCTATGTGGATAGTTAGTGGCACAGATTTCAACTTAAATAAATTAATTTCATGTTAAAATGTTTGCTTCCATTTTCTGCTTTTCTTTCTCTTCCAGATTTTTCAGTCTTGCTAAAGCTTTTCGGATGCTCTGTTCTATAATTGGATGAAATTTGCTTAAATTGATTTCTATATTACATAATACAGATGAGCAGGAAAGTAGTGAACAGGATTTCTTAGGTTGCCTAGAGTGTATTAAAATTAACTCTTTGTGTGCTAATTGTCTGAATTCCTCCCAGCTGGAGAAAACAACATCAAATCCATATTTGCATGCAGAATTAGAAAATACACCAGATATTTCTATTTCTTTTATTTAGAACTGACTGTACATGTCTGTGTGTATATAATGGGCATGCTTTAAAAATAACTTTAGTGACCATGGAAGTTGATGTTCATATTGAAAGCTGTGCTCTCATTTGTTTCAGCAGGTCATTTTTAGATCTCCACGATGCCATGTTCTACCTGGTGTGTCTGGTTCCCCTCTGCATTGCAGTCCTGCAGATCCTGACCTGGACTCCCTTTTCCATCCAGAACAGCCACGTGGCAGCTCCACACTGAATGTGCAACCAGTGCTCAGAGCATCTCCTGCTGAACCACAGAAGAGTTCAGTGAGTTTTTCATATGAGAAAGCAAAATTGCTGAAACACAGCTCGAGCTGTTTCAGTAAAGCTGCATTTTCGGTCTCTGTAGACTCTTAAGTCACATCAGCCTTAATGCTGAGCCTACGCAGAGTTTTCCTAGTTTGGTTGCATTCCATTAATGGGTTTTATCCTTAATTACTTTATTTAAAGTAATTTCTGGTACATAATGACTCCTGTTAACTCATTTGAAGAAAGGATATGGCAGATCAGGGAAAGGAATCCCAACCCTGGAATTCAAGGGAACTGTATTTTCTTAAGTTTACTGGTGGATTAATTTTGCCATGCTGATGAAATGGCAGAGCTCTGAAGTTAATCTGGAAGATCCTGGTGGACAGCCCTCATGGAGGGCAGGGAGATGAAGAGAAAAATTGAGATGGTGTCTAGCTGGCCAGTATCAAGACAAATCTGACAGCTACCACGGGAAGAGCCAAGAGTAATTAATTACCCTGTGTAAGGCTAAAGAAGAAAAAGATTAAAATGCTGTTCAGTTTTGCTGAATATGGAAAAAGCTCCATAAATCCTCACTGGCTTTCTGAATGTCTCTGGTTGGTGGAAGGTCAGTGCAGTTTTCTGCCTTTAAATGGGAAAATGATTTTGAAAGTATCCAATTGTTAGTGCTTGACACAGAATGTCACTGTGGCAAGGAGAGCATTATTCTGTGGGTGTAGGGTTCAGCTCTGGGACAAATCTAAGCACACAATTACTAGAGCAAGCTCTACCTGTTCAGTGGTGTTACGTTGGCAAATTCATTGGGGGTGTGGCAATTGAAGTTGATTTCTGAATCATCAGGTTGGAGTTAGTTGATTTCTAATTCATTCTCACCAGAGTGTATTTGGTCAAGCTTTTAAATGGATCCTGTGATTTTTATAAAATAAAGGGGTTTTGACAAAATTTCAGGAACTTGGAGCCCTCTCTTCATTTCATACCTTGTAATGATAACACATATTAACATGTTTACAATACTCCCATTTAATCAATGTTATCCTTCCTCCAATATATTCACAGTGTAATTGTGCAGTGATAACACCTTTAGCATAATACAATCACTGCTTTTTTGTGTTTTGTTCTGCCTGGGCAAACACAGCTTTAGTAGCACCTTTCTTAGGGAGTGCCACTTGAAAGTACAAGAGCATTGTGTAGATTCCAGTTCCAAAGGGCTGATGCAGCTCATTTTCAAGGCTCTGCATTGACTGTGACAGGTAACTTGGAGAAGAAAGGAGTGTAAGGCATGGCTCTGCATTTTGGTGGACACTGGCATAATTTAATGAAGAAGTTTGAGATTTGAAATACCAGAGTTGAAACAAACCCTTCATTTGTGCCTGGTTTTTCGCATTTGCAGAGCAGAAAGAACATCATTTCCTTGCCTTTTTTGAAGTGTGAAGTGCTTTCAAGGCAATGAGTGAAAAAGCGGGAGAGCATCATTAAATATTTAGAAATCCAAATGAATCCTTTGATAGGAATATGAAGATTTATGTTAAAATGTAAGAAGCCAGAACTGTGGTGAAGTTTGAAGTTTCCTTATCTGGTTTTTATCTGTCTTGTCAGAGATGCTGGTGCCCATTTGCATTGTGCATGCAGCATTATGTGCACACACAGCATCACATGTGTAAATACTCTGTGGATAGGTAAATACAAATACCAGAGCAGATACAGCCTCTGTGTTTAGATTTTGAATTTGATAAGATTTCCTGTATATATTTATTTTGTGTCTGAAAGGGAGGAGCAAAAGTAAGAGGAATTTAAGTTAATACCATCTTTGATTCATTACATGAAAGTCTTCTCCCTGAAAGTTCCTTTAAAATGGTAGTGATGTAAAATAGTCTCTTTTTTCTTTACTGTTTCTGTATTTCCTAAATTTCCCATGTTCATTCTATCCTCATAGAATATATATTTTAACATATACAATAATATATGTACTGAAAATAGGGTTTGTTAGGTGACTGTGTTATTTCTACTATTAAATTACTAGAATATAGTGTACAACTGGAAGAGTACTGTGCTATACAACAGGAAATCTAATAAGTGGTTTTAAGAGTCAAAATTACATCAAGAATTCTTTGAAATCATCAGAATTGTTTTTCCTGGAAAACGTCTGGTAAAGTTACCATAAATTTGCTGAAATAAGAAAGGAGTGAGGAGTGCTATGACTCAATGCACTGTTTGAACAGGCTCTAGAAAGTGCTGCATCTCTAGAATTCAGACAGGAGAAGTACATAATCAAAGATTTCTAAGCAAGACAGCCTGAAGATAGGAGACATGAACTGTAGAATAAACCAGTTTAGAAAAAAAACCTTGGTAAATACAATACAATTTATTTAATATGTAAAATATTGATAATTTTCCAAATTTATTATGCATTATTCTCCCATTTGTCTGTCCTATTTCCCTTGCTGGAAGGGCAGGAGAAATGTCTTTCAGAGCATCAGTAGTCAACCCCAAAGAGGACTGGAAAAGTGCTTTAAATGTGGGTGGTGCTGTTCCTACAGGGACAGAAGGTTGGCACTGTGCTGTGACTGACATTGCTTATTCTCCATTTCCCTGTCACCCACTCAACTCTGTTATCTCCTGCTAAACCTACATGATTGGTTTTGGCTGTGAATCAAGTAAAGGATGATCAAAGGCAAAAGTTCAGTGTCTTGCAGCAGCTGGTTTCCCTGCTTTCTCTCCTTATTAGCCAGCACTATCTGGGCTTGAACTCCCACTGCTGGAAAAATGCCTCAGTTTAATCTTGATAATTCAAGAGTGTCTAAAATAGTCTCATAACTGATAAAGAGGCTAGAAGTGTGTGTAGAGTATAAAATATGGAATGCTGTGGTGAGTTCAGAGGAGGAGAAATGTGATGCTCGAATCCCATTCTTAAGAGTTTCTCTATAAATTCTGAGAATACAGAACTTAATAGACTGAATGAATTTTATTTATTGAAAATCAATAAGTAGAAGTGTCTGCCAGACTTAAAAGGATATTGCCTAACAGACACTAAAGAATGTTAGTCTGATATAGCAGTAATGTAATAAATGGTCAGTGATAGAGTGAAAATATTGAAGAAATGCCAACAAAGCATATTTAATTTTAAGTGGGGGGGAAAAATGATGTTTTGTGGAGCTTACAGGCCCACCTCTGTCCTGGTCTTGTAAAAAACCACCTCTCCAGTCTCCTGCTGCCCTGATTTTGGAAGAGCTCAGTAATTCCTGACTGTCCTGTGTTGACATGGCCAGTAGGAATGTTTACATGTGAGTACAGTCCTACAGCCTAATGGGTGCTGCCAGGAAAGACCAGCAGGAAGGGCAAGGAACACTAAAGATAAGCCCCATCTCCACAAGTACTTCCAGGCACTTCCTTGCAGAATTCAGCCAGCTTCGGGGAAAAGCTCAGTGGTACACAAAGGCAAAAGAATTCCAGCTGGTTTTATAAAGAACATACAGCTGAGAGTGAGGGGAGTTACCCTAAGGCTCTGGCCAGACCCACAACCTTTGGGGGAGAGGATTTGAGATATCTTGTGTTTACCTTAAAGACCTCTTTCTGGTAATCCCTTTCTTGCTAATGTTTAATAAATAATAGAAGGGAAAGTTGTTTTATCACTGTATTTTATTGGGTGCAGCCAGCCCTGCCACCGAGGCTGCCCCATGAGCCAGGCAGGCTCCTTGGGATCACCACAAAGCAGTAAGGGCTGTGCTAAACACTTGGGGTGTGTTTGGGACCTTTTAGGCTCCAGGGATTCGATTGATTATAGAAATTTTCCATCAAGCCAAAGCAAAAAATGCTATCCCAACAGTGCAGCAGAAAGGAGAAAAGAAGTTATTCCATTATTTCTGGAAATGCTGTCCCTGCACATGAAGTGCTGGGAATGACAAAGCAAAATCCCCACACCACAACTGAGGTGTGACTGTCCAGCAGCTGGGTACAGCTTACATGCAAATAACTGTACATCAAAATTATTACCTAAATATGCATGAATGGTGAGTTCTTTACAGCTTGGCAAGAGAAAAACATGCTGAGTACACAACTACTGCATCAGAATATTAATGGCAAATGGAACACTGGGCAGGAATTTTGAAAAATCTCTTTAAAACACACCCAGGTTGTACATTAACGATGCAAAGACAAAAGCTAGCAAATTTCTTAATTTATTTGGTATGCAATCAATTATCTGTATTTTTAATATGATAAAACCATGATATGTTTCCCTGTGAACAGCATGGAACTAACCTGAAGCAGTTTTATTTATTGGTTTGTAACATTGTGAGCAGATGTCTGTTTAAAAAGCAGCAAATTTAGCTTTTGTTGTTTTGGATTTTGATTACAAAGTTGTTTTATTCCTGGAGGGAAAAAATAAACTAGTCTGTCTTTACAAATAAGAACACGCATGGAAAGGACAGTCTTAATCCCAAGCCAAATAAAAATAGACCAAAAAAGGCATTCTAAAAAAGCCCATGTAGCTATTGGAGAGGAAAAACCCCCAGTCTTCAGTGGAAAACTGTCTAAAGCTCTCAAGTCAAAAACTTTCCTCAAGGAAGTTAAACATCAGTGAAAACGAACTGAACACAAAAATCCTCTGGCACTATTCTGCTGTTGCTCTGGTTTTGCTGCTTTCCCAGGATGAGCAAGGCTGGATGTGATCAGTGCTGGATCTGAGCGGGTTCCAGGTAAAAGCCAGGATCCCAGAGGGGTCCTTACCAGGAAATGAAGGGGCTGCACCCCAGCCATCAAATGAGATAAAACCAAAGTCAGGGCTCGCTGCCGGCTGTTTACAAACAATTCTCCTGATCCGGGCCCCCCTCAGTCCCGGGGTCCCCCTCAGCCCTGGGCCCCCCCTCAGCCCTGGGCCCCCCTCAGTCCCTGGGGCCCCCTCAGCCCCGCGGCCCCCCTCAGCCCCGCGGCCCCCCTCAGCCCCGCGGCCCCCCTC
>VZTH01015266.1:9262-72828 GCA_013397815.1 Aleadryas rufinucha | reverse complement strand
ATATGATGGGCAGCCACCGCCAGCCAGCCCCGGGCGCCAGGGAGAACCACCAGGTACAGCCCCGGCGGCGGCCGCCCTGCCCACCCCTCCCTTCCCTTCCTTTCCCTTCCCTCACCGTGCCGGGCTGGGCGGCGGGGGCGGCACCGGGACCCCCCCGGGGAGCTCCGCCGGGCAGGGGCGGGGGGTCCGCCGGGGGGAACGGCGGCAGGAGCGGGGACCCCGGTGCGGGCTGAGGGGGCACCGGGCCGGGCAGCGCAGACAAAGAGAGGGAACTGCTCGCTCCGGCGGTGAGAAAGTTGCCGTGTGCCCTCCCCGCGGAACGCGCCGCGGAGCGGTACCGGGGCTGCGGGCTCGGTGAGGGGGGATCGGGGCGAGCCCGGCGGTACCGGCGGGGGGAGCAGCGCCTGTCCCGGCAGCCGGAGCGGAGCGGGGCCAGAGCTGCTCCCGGGAGAGGCTCCCCCGGGCTGTGGACGTGCCCCCCGGGCTGTGGATGCGCCCCCCGGGTTCTGGACGTGCCCCCGGGTTCTGGACGTGCACTCCAGGTTCTGGATGTGCCCCCCGGGCTGTGCATGTGCTCCCCAGGTTCTGGATGTGCCCCCCGACCTGTGGATGTGCACCCCTGGTTCTGGATGTACAGCCTGGGTTCGGGATGTGCCCCTCGGGTTCTGAATGTGCCCCCCGAGCTGTGGATGTACACCCTGGGTCCTGATTGTGCCCCCCTGGTTCTGGATGTGCCCCCCGGGTTCTGGATGTGCACCCCTGTTTTTTCAATGCCCACCCCCCGGTTTGTCCGGTGGGCCCTGCGAGAGCGCTCCGGTGAAGTTTGCAGCTGGTGGTGACGGGGGTGGGTTTGTAATCACGGAGATGTTTGTAATTAGTACCGGTGCATCTGGAGGAAAACAAAAAAAAAAAAAAGTGGGAAGCTGAGAATCCCACAGAGGCCTTGGAGCAGTAGTAGGTGGCAAACTGGGAATGAGTTGTTGCAATGCGATCCGACTGCGATAAAAGGTTAGTGCTGTGTTTGGGCGGTGTGGCCACAGGGGTCGGGACCTTGTGGAGAAGTTTGGGGCTGTGCCCTTGCAGCGCAGTGGTTATGTGACAGATTTCATTTGGGATGTGTTCGCTGTGTTTTGGCAAAATGCTTCTGAAAATCTGACAGGAGTTAGAAGGGCTAATAAAAACTCTTAATGCAGAGGGAAGCTGGCAGCTTAATCTGGGTTAAATATGCAGAACAGAGCTAACGAAGAAGACGTACTATAAACACTTGAGGACTGCTGTACAAAGGAAGACCGTCACTTTCCCTGCTGATCCATTACTGCAGCCTTCTCAGTGCTCTGGGTGGGCACTGACATCCAGAATCTGGCTGGGTGGATGTATCCCTGGAATTTAATGCTCGTGGTCTGCTGTTTGGATCATTCAGGACATAAGTACAACGAGAAGCAGAATTCAGGTTCACAGGAAGAACTTCCTTCTGGTGAACAAAGAAAATCTCAAAGTCTTTTGTGTTGTTAAAAGCTGGAGTAGAAAGACAGGTCAGGGAAATGTGTTGTGGAGATGCTTGTGTCATTCACAAGTAGATGGTCTGTGGTGGATAATCTCCATTTCTGTTTTATTGGATCTAGATTTTAAATGTAGGTATTGATTATTTAGTGCATTTAGTAAGATTTAGGGTTACTGAGTTTATGGGGTAAGCAAGGATTGCATGTTGGGATCCCTGGTACTTTGACTCTCTGCAGTCTTACTGACTTAACTAGTTTTATGTAAATTATCTAAAAGAAGTTTTTCATCCTTTTGCTAATATTAGGCAAGAGTTGCAATGTTTATAATTTGTATTATAACAAAGGTCTTAGCACAACAATCTGAAAAGATAAGACGTGGACACTGTCATGAAACTTGTGGCCTTTCATATGTTGTACATGGAGGAAAACAAAAGCCGTTTCTGCTCTGAGGAAGTAGTTCTGGGATTATGCTGGTTTTCACCATTTTTTTAATTTGAAATTTAGATTGGGTTGGGAGGGTTTGAGGGTTTTTTTGGTCTTAGAATTTCTGTTATTCACCAGTGTTATATAGGTAGTTGTCAATAATCTTATTGGCAAGATTAACTGTGAAGGATCATAGAATCACTGAGCCATTAAGGTTGAAAAAGAGCTCCAAGATTATAAAGTCCAACCCTTGACTGAACACCACCATGCTCACTAAACCATATTGATCAGAAGAAACTGGAGATCTGTGAACAACACCTAAATTTTGGAAACAAGCTTCTGTTAGTTATCACCATCATCCTTCTGCTAATGGTTCTGTCAATATTTAGAAGTCTTAAAGACAGGAATTGTAGGCCTGTTGTTTTTCAGTGGAGCTGCAGTGAGAGTTCAGTGCAGAACCCCAAGGTGTATGAGCTCAGGTACAGCATGAGTGTGGTCATGCTGCTCAGGGAACAAAGCCTGTGTTTCCCAAGGCTTTGGAAGTGTTTTCTTCTGGATTGAAACTGGCAGCACATTGCAAAAGGCAAATCATCTGAGCCACTCCAAACCTGTGCAGTGCAGTGAGGCAGCAGCCTCGTGAGTGAAGCTGGCACATCCCAGCCTGCTCCTCAGCTCCTTGGCATCATTTGCTCTGCCAGGCTCTTGGAATTGGCTTCTGAATAAATGGACCAAATACACAAGCTGCTGCTTTAGTGGTTCTTCAGGAGGCACTAAGGGTTCCTTGTGGGAATCCCTGGCCTGTGCTGATTTATTTAACAAGCACTGAGCTGCAGTGAGGAGAGACCTGACCTGGTGAATCAGCAGTCTCGGGGATCCCCGTGCCAGGCTCAGTCTGGTTTTCAGAGGAAAGGATCACTCACTTGTTCTGTCTACAAGTGTGTTTGAAAGTCCAGCCAAGAGCCTGATCCTGCCAGAAATGCACCCATTGTGCAGGTGGTTTTCAATCCCAAGCAGGCCCTTGCTCCTCAGCTCAAGGGTCTTCCCTCACTGCTTTGGGCCAGTGTTTGATGGAGCCCCTGCTCACATGTCACTGTTATTGCAGGGGGGGCGAGAGAACGAACACAGATTTGGACCAAGAAGTAGGGAGAAGTAGCTTTTTTGTTTAATTATATAGCACTCCTTTTATACTTTAGTGTTCTGGCATGGTGTAAGGTCATTGGACCTCTGGTCACCCACCTCCCAGGGTGATTGGTCAAATTCTACAACCGCCATTTCAAAATATTTCTCTAGTCAGTACCATAACAATCCACAGGTGCAAGATAGAAAGAATAGTTTACAGAAAACCATACTATTGTTTTGAATAGCTTGCATGGCAAAGACAGAGCTCTCACGAAATGTTGCAGTCTCACAAAATACTGCAGAAAGCTGGAAAATGTCTCTGCTGAAAGCTTTTCAGCATCCACACTCACAAATCTGGCACAGGGGCCTTGGTGCACTGTGTGCTCCCCTGTGCTTGCTGCCACTGCTGCTGGGAGGCTGCACACACTGCAGTGAGGATCCTGTCCTGTCGCTGTAGTAGCGAGCACAGAGAGAAAACCAACACAGATTTGGACCAGGAAGAAAGGTGAAGAAGTGTCTTTTATTAATTAATTCAACTCGTTTTATACATTAGTATTCTAGCATGGTATAAGGTCATTGCACCTTAAGCCATCCACCTCCTGAAGTGATTGGTCAGTTCTCCCAACACCCATTCCAAAATATTTCTCTAGTCAGGATCACAACAATTCTACAAACAATCTGCAGGTGCAAAATAGCAAAGTTAGTTTATAAAACCCATATCATTGTTTCTAATAGTTTTCATGGGAAAGGCAGAGCTCTCATGAAATGCTGCAGCCTCACAAGATGCTGCAGAAAGCTGGAAAGTTTCTCTGCTGAAGCTTTTTAGCATCCACAGTGTCCCATTGCAGGAGTGACTGGAAGTCCCATAGTGCTGAACACTGCAAACCTGCACTGAGTGAATGCTCCTCTCCCAGCCAGGCAAACAAATGGGATGGGATCAGGATCCGAGCATGTGTGTGTTAAATCTGTTCAATCTTCAGGGAGTTACCCCAGCTGGCAGTTTCTGTCCTTCCACATGCATTTTTTACAAGGTTCTGTTAAAACTCTACATCTCACTTTAGGATGCTTAAAGCTCCCTGTCTGCACACTGAACACATGCAGTCTGATTTAAGGAACATTATTGCAAGATTTAAGGGGGAGATAAGAGGGTGTTGGCTGTAAAGAATAATTCTTGTTGGTAGAAAACAGACACAATGGCACTTTATGAGAAGGACTGGCAATAACTCCATGTCAGTGCAGGAGAGTGAAAAACAATAATTATGTTCTTCATTAAAAAGAAATTTAATTTTTTTAAATATAACTTTTGCATAGAGGACCTCCATTGGCTTTCTAGAGAAGTTACCTTGTAGATATCTTCAAAGTACAGGGTAATGATTAAGACAAAAATTAAAAGCACTATTTCTTAGCAAGTAATCAGTCCTCACTTTGTTACCATTCTAAGTTGATTTAACCCTGCAGTTTGTTGGAAAGACTGTAGGAAAAACTAAAGTTTAATATTTATGGAAATTGATAATAGCTTTCCGTGTATTAATTTTTACTACTTTTGGGTTTACCTTGCTGAGCTTTTTTAATGATCCTTTATCTCTTTCTCTAGTGGTATGTCTGCAACACAGAACAGTTGTCTGAATCCCTTCAGCCCATTTTTGTCCAGAGTTACCTTGACCAAGGAACACAGATCTTCTTAAACAACAGCATTGAGAAGTCAGGCTGGCTGTTTATCCAGCTCTATCACTCTTTTGTGTCCTCTATTTTTAGCCTTTTTATGTCTAGAACATCTATCAATGGGTAAGTGAAATGTTGATCTTGGGTAAGCTAAATACAGTTTGGATTTGGAGTTTTTGGGTGTTCAGCCTTACCCCTTGATCTGCCCTACCCCTTGATCTGCTAGCTTTTCAAAATGTGTCATTTCCCTTTGCTGGTGTGTCAGATGTGAAATGCTCTCCTGTCTTCATCAAACCCATCCCTCTTAACTGGTGATCACCATTTCCAGCATGGGGGGGACAGAGGAGGTAATTACAATTAATAAAAGACAGTCAGAGGGTTCTAATTGTATTTTAAAACTTGTATTAATTTTCTTCTGACTAAAGAGTGTGTTCTCTTTGTGTCTCTTCCCTCAGCTTTGCCCTTTCCCTACTGCCACATTTATATCAGTTACTGTTGTGCTGGTGGCTGTATCCACTCAGTTCTGTATTGCCCCTAAAACTCTTCCTGCTGGAGAGTGTTTGCCTGCCCATGCAAATCATGGCAGACAGAGCAAAGCTGCCCAAGAGCTGTGTCTGGTAACACTAATGTGGAATTCTGACCTTCCTCTTCCTCTCTAAAACAATTCCACCTCCATGTGTGTAAGGTGCACTGGAGCAGGAAACTTCTGATGTAGCATGTGTGAGTGATGAAACAGCAGCAAAGCAGCAAAACATAAGTTGATAAAACAGTGTTCTTCTGTTCTCATTGCAGGAGTTGCAGGGGAGTGTGGCTGTTCATAGGTGCTTTAGTATTTTTTTCAAAGAAGTGCCTTTTTCTGCTCACTTCACCCCATTCAGACACATTTAACAGATTATCAGTTTTGACCTTATGAGGAATGCATTTTGTTACATTTAGCCATTTCTCCAGTATCCCCACCTCTGCACCTGCTACTTCTGCACAGTCTAATACAAGATAGGAGCTGTCTGCTGGGGCTAGAAAAATAGGCTTTTTCCTTATTTTCTACCCAGATGACTTTATGAGCTTCCCTGCGGTGTTCTTAGTTATGTGGAGCTTTATATAAAGGTTCCTTTGGTCTCTTCTTCCTTTCTCTTCCATTTTTTTTTCAAAGGCTCTTCAGGGCTTTGAATAACACCTCATAATGCTGTTAGGAATAATAGCTATGAGCCAATTATACAGTGTGGAGTGACACGTGTGCTGCAAGGGGGCTCTGCTTAAATTGGATGTAGTCTGTTTATTTTTATACATTTGATATCCTGCTTAGTTTCTTCTCTGTGACTTTGTATACTCTGTCCTTTTTGTTTCTTTGGGTTTTAGTACAGTCAGTCCTTCCTAAGCTTTTCACATTTTTTATTCTTTGAGTCTTTTCATCTCTGTTTATCTTTTTTCTGTTTGTTTTTTTTTCCTGTTCACTGTCTTTAAGTTTAACCTGCTATCCAACAGGAGTTTAAAGAATAGTATTTATCTACCTGCAGTCTATTACTGACCAGTTCTTTCTCCTCTGTCTGTTCTTCTCACTGTTTCATCATTGAATTCTGCTATGACAGCTGAAATGTGTCACTGTGTAGTCTTCAAACAGTTATGGGCGGGTATGTCATTGACTTGATCCATAAGGGATCCAACTGTCACCTCTACCCAATTCCTTAATGAGTTGTCTATTTTCTGTGCCACAGCTTTTCATGTTGAATGCAGGATCTGCAGATAGCAGCAAAAGCCATTGTAACACAGAATTTTAAAAATCTCTTTTGCCCCTCCAGCAGTGTTACCCCCATCCTTCCTTGAAATCTGTTCCCTGTCTTCCCTCCTCGTTCCACATCCTATTCCTCATTCTTTGTGCACACTTCTGTGTCTGCAGCCATCTTATTTCCTCTGTTATTTTATCTTGGGTTTTTTTTTAAAGTAGGTGGCAGAGATTCAGATCTGCAGATGTGACACATAAGGTTCAGTCTTTATCTTTCCTCCTCTTTCTCTTCCCCTTCCTTTTTTTTTTTTAATGCAATCATTTTCTTGAGCTGCACCCCACGAGCTCTTCCTTACCTAATCAAATTCCTTCTGGAATCTTAACCACTGTAACTGCATGTGGCTCTGTGTTTGATCTCTGCCAAGTGCAAGGCAAGTTGAACTGGATTTAAGATTTATCTGAGCAGTGACCTTGTCTCCTATTATGTGTGACTGGTTCCTGCCAAAGCACGTTCTAAATTTCTTCACTGCCTGTCCTGTTAAAGTTTGTACCAAATCATTCATTTCTTGTTTTTACATTTCAGGCTGCTGGGAAGGGGCTCGATGTTTGTGTTTTCCCCAGAACAATTTCAAAGACTGCTTAAAATAAACCCTGAATGGAAATCCCACAGACTTCTCGATTTAGGGGCTGGGGATGGAGAAGTCACTAAAGTCATGAGTCCTCACTTTGAAGAAATCTATGCCACTGAATTGTCTGAAACTATGATATGGCAGCTTCAGAAGAAGAAATACAGGTATTGTACTGAATAATTCCTGCATCCTTTAGATCAGACATTACAGCAAAGTGATCTATTTGTAATTTAATGAATGTCCAGTATTTTCAGTCAATTCCTTTATTGTTTGATTGTTATGGAAAAGGTTAACCTGTACAAAAGCAGGAAAACAAACACATCTCTTGTTCCCTCTTAGCAGTTTTGGGTTTTGTCTCCTTTATTACCTGATGTGTATCAGGCAGTGTGAAGGTTCCTAGGGCTGGACATGTAGCCATGCTGATCACTGATTTCATTTTCTTTTCCAAAAGACCAGAATGGATCATGTCTGTCCCTTCTCTAAATGCTTGACCTTACCTGCACTATCAACACATCCACAGGGAATCTGTCTTCAGTGGTTCTGTCTGAAATCAGCTTGGTTTTGTTTAACAGGCTGTATCTCCTTCTCTTTCCTTTCACAGGGTGCTTGGAATAAATGAATGGCAGAACACAGGATTTCAGTATGATGTTATCAGCTGTTTGAATTTGCTGGATCGCTGTGATCAACCACTGACTGTATTAAAAGATATTAGAAGTGTACTGGAGCCAACCAGAGGCAGAGTCATCCTAGCACTGGTCCTGCCCTTTCACCCCTATGTGGAAAATGGTAAGTGCACAGATTAACAGCTGTTTAAGTAGTTAAAGAAAACATTTGTAGGATCTAGTATCCCAAATTAAATATTTAATAAATGACGTGTTTGTAGTTGATTTTTTTTTGCAAATAACCAGTACAGGGCATGTCCAGAAGTATGAAATCATAGGTAAATAGGCCACATGATGTAAGCTGTTTTAACTCCACAGAATCCATGTTGGCACCAACAAAAAGCTCAAATATTGAAGTCACAGATCCTGTTCTGCCAGTTACCCCATTTCAGCTGTGTTGGAGCAGCTTGGGGGAACTGGTCCCTGATGAGGGCCTTTTACCTAGAGGTGACCCCAGCTGTCTCTAGTGACCAATTGAGCAAAACCATCAGAAGTGTGTAATGCAGAATAGAACAGTTCAGGTCAAGCTGTTTCAAGTGTTCCAGATGAATCCCACCTAAAAATTCATGGGGAGATAACTTTCACTTTCCAACATGAGGTCTCAAAGTAAAATATAGACCCCTATGAATCCAGAATATCCAACCACTACTAATATTTTATTCCTGTAAATAAATAATAAGGAATAAGGAATAAAAAAGGAGTAAAAAAGGAAATAATAAAAAATAATAAAAAAGTAAAATTCAGGAAATAAAAAAGTAAAATTCACTGCCAAAACTCCATTATTTACCCTCCTTGGATTTTAAAGAAATATCTGAGAGATTTTCAGATGGATCTGTCCTGATGACTGAACTTCTAAAGGGACTAGGAACTTTTTTACATGCCTGTGATTGTGGATTCAGGTGGAAGCACCCTGAAGGTGGTTTGAATTCCAGGAGGCTGATGTTCATCAGTCATTGTTTGGACTCTGGTTCTCCTGGAGTGCTGAGACTTGTCTGAGGAAAGGCATGGATGCCCAGAAAATACAGAACTAATCATGTTCTGGCAATCACAATTGCATCAAGCTGAATCTGATTTTCTCTTTTTACATGCCAATGGTATTTTGGTAGGAGAAGGGAGAAAAGAAGTTTTAAGTTTAAGAAGCAATGCCATCAGATGAAGAATTACTTAAAATACAGTATTTGAGCTTGTAATTTTGTAACTATTCTGAAAAGTAGCGTGTCTTAAGTTAGATTTGGGGGTTGACTTAGGCATCTGTAAAGTATTTCAAGCATATTTGGTTACAACTTATTGTTCCTGTAATGTGGAACAATATGGCTTCCCCTTGTAGAAATCCTTGAAAATTCCAAATACCAGCAATGTCTTTCTTGTCTTTCCCTGGCATATTAGAACCAGCAAATGAGAAATGCTTTTTTTGTGTGCCTTCAAAACTCTGTGACACTGAGTTTGGCAATCACTATTGCACCCCACATCCACTTTGCTGCATTTTGTTGGGTAACCCCATAACAGACCATGTACAACTCCCTGGCTCAACAGGAGGGGGATAAATTAGGGAACAAACTATCCTAAACCTGCTTATATCCTTCATCATTTATCTCCTACCAAGCACTGGGAGGAGAAGAGAGAGTTAAATGTATAAATCCCAAGGGACTGGAAACCTGTTCTGGGATTGTTGAACACAGTCATTCCTACTTGTTGAAAGCTGAAACGCTGTTGTAAGATGATTTGTAAACCAGTGGCATAATTGTATTCGTGATGGTGACTTGGCAGATGAGTCACTTTGCTGAAGGCAGTTTTGTTCCTTTAATATGTTCTGAAATTTCAAAACACTCTCAGTTTGTCTGTTTGCCACTATTTTGGATATGGACCCATAAAAACTGTTCACAGTGAAGGTTAGCACACACCAAAGTTGCAGCTTTCCCACTTGAGATCAGTTTAACTGTGGGCTAAAGAAACACACAATGAACTGCCAGACTGTCTTCATGATGTGAAAACCATTTTAGAATGTCAGTATTTTCATTCAGCTGTTCTACATGATGATGCATTTTAAAAATAGATATGTACATATGTTTTCTATGTAACAAAGTTATACTTGGAACATTCAAAGAGGAGAACATTTCATGGCTCAAGTAACTTCTTGTAGCAGCTCATTAAAACCAGCTTGGGCCCATGTACTGAAACTTTTGAATTTTCTAGAGGGAGAACAAATGGAAGAGTTGGGGTAGGAAAGGTGTTTGATCCAGTGGTAGATCCATAGATAGAAGGGGAGAAATTACTTCAATCAAAATGAGATATTTGGGTTATTACATGCAGCATGAGGGGATGGTAATGGTGGAAGCTGTCTGTGTGAATAACATAAAACCTGCTCTAAGAGAACAAAGCAAGGTGGAGGAGGAATTAAAATACAGATCTGTGCTCACTGTTTGTGGAATGACAGTGACACCTAGAGTCCAGAGGAGTTCAGTCATAAATTCTCTCTGGAGCTTTTCAGTTTTGTTTCACCATGCAGAACAACCAGGAATGCAGTTATTGCAGGTTTCTACATTTGCTAAGAGAGCTGGATGAATCATCAGGTATTAAAACAGTCACTAAGAACAAATATTACCACAACTTTGTTTTTAATAGGTGTCTCATAGAGCCATATAAAAATCCTTTGTATTTCCTAATACAGACAGAAAAAGTCATTAGTGGGTAATACATGATCAGACTGGTGTAAGTTTCTCTAAAATAAAAATGTCATGCCATGCTTCAGAACGTGCTAGTGAACACTGGGAGCCTGGGAGTGTGAAATTTCCTCGTTGAACATGTTCATATCCTTGTGGTTGATTGACAGGGATGAGCAGGTAAAGGTGTGTTTTCCATCCTCCTGAAATCCTATTAATTGAGCTGGAAACACAGCAGTGTCTAAGATGGACCCTTGCTTTGTCTCAGTTGTCAGTTCTCATCGTGCTGAAGTGAGAAATGCCACTTCATTTGTTAAACAAAGCCTTGCTTAATTTAAATGATGCTAAAAGATGCAGCTGTTCTTGAGAAGGGAAAATGCCTGATACCAACAGATACCTTGTAAAAGTGCTGATTCTGCAGGGTGGCTGGGTAGTGACTGCTGAAAAAGGTACTTAAAAAAAATAAATCCAGCCTTTGACTGGACAATAATAGTTGTTTTTTGTGCTTGTACCTATGTTGAACAGGGATGTAAAGGCAAAATGGGTATTCCTGACTTGGGATGGCAGGACTGGGACATGAGGGTTGCCAGTCTAGAAGTGAATTTTAGCATTGGAGGAGCAACCTTTTCCCAGTGACCATTACTTTCCTAAATAGGCTTGGAAGAAGCTCCCATCCCAAATGAGCTTTGCTAGGATGGTGCCTGTGTTTATATTGTCAGTTTTTTCTGCTTGTCTGCCAGGTTTGGCTCTGCTGAAGCTGTTCTAAGGCTCATTAAGTGTTGGTCTGTAAATGTCACATCAATAGCTATCCCATTAACATGACCAAACCCAGAATTTCACCCATGAAATGAGTTTATTTGCTGCTAATTATCAAACATCTTTCACAATTGTTCAGTTCATGTGAAAGGAACACATAGAAGTTTATGTAAAGAGGAAAAAAAAATACACAGAATTCAATCTAAATTAAAAAAGGAAACTTTTAGGAAGCATCAGCAGTTATCTTACAAAGATGAAGTCTTTTCCCAGGGTTCTTGGAAATGGAAAATGGAATATGTGACACAGATTTAAGGTACTTGGTTCTGGTGATCTGTTTAGAAAATACTCTTGAAGAGCACTGCCCTGCAAGGTTTTCTCCTCTCCCTTTAAAGCAAGGGAAGTCTGTGAAGAATCTTGACTTCCTCACCTGCTCCTTTGCTTGCACAAGAACTGTTGAACAGATCTGAAGTGCTGCACATGCTCATCTGTTCTGATAAACAGTGTCATCTTCCAAATCATCCTAGGGAAAAAAGTGTTTCATTACTGAGGTGGGTTTTTTTTTTAATAAAGGCAGAATTTCTTTTTTGAGGCAAACTCCTTCCCTTTAGTGTTTCAGTAAAATCCTTTCTCCCCTCTTATCCAGTTGTTTTTGTCCATGTGGTATCTACAGGCTTCAGAACATGTTTCTTACCCTGTTGGCTTTTCCTAATCTCCAGGGAGCACAGAGGCAGTAAAACACAGCCCATATTTTCATATCTGATGCTCAAACCAAGGACCAGATCATGTCAGCAGGGACTTGAAGTCTTTAAAGGGGTAATTACAGAGGAAAATGATTGGAGCTGTATGGAAATAAATGAAGTAAAATGTACAGAGGAGAAGTGCTTGACCTTGGTCTGTGTTTCATTTGGTTCCTCCTGGCATCTTGGAATGGTCTCCGTGCTCAGAATAGGAAAGAATTAACATTGTTTCTCAAGAGAAGCAAGATTTTTGAAGGAAGATTTTGAAGCCATTTTCTTTGCTTGCAAATACCTGTGACTTCTAAAGTTGTGTGGTTTGGTTTTGTGGGCTTTTTTAACCATTTACATGATACATGTTAAATTATTGTCATATAAGACTTAATGGCATAAATTCAGAATGATGGAATAACTTGTGTGGCTTTCTTTACCCACTGATGTTGAATACTTAGTTTAGGCTCTGTGTGCTGAAGGAGGGGAAATACTTTTAAATATATTACAGAGAGTTTATCATCGTTTTATTAGGTTTCTGTCCCCTATTCTGGGTTAAGGGAACAAGAGGAACTGCAAAAGAAGTAATTTTTCAAACATGACCTGTAAATAGCTCCAGGCATTTTACCAAACAGCCCAGAACCAGACTTCTTCTTGGCAAAATACAAACTTTTGGCAATTTTATTTTTAAATGTACATGCATAATTTTAAAAGGGGTGTGTGTATATATATACACACATGTATAAATAGATATATGTAATTGTATGCATATTGATAATGCTTTTTCATGTATTTGACTGTCATTCACAATACTTTTTTGTACACCTCTATCAACTTTAAAGGAAATAGACACAGTGTACTCCTAAAACCTTTTGGTTTCTCATTTTCCCCATAGATTTAGGCATTGCTGGGTGGATACTCACAGGCTGCTGGCTGTGTTGAGCATATCTCTGCTTTTGAAGTTCTTGAGCAATGGCTTGAAAAATTTTTCGGCCGCTATTTATTTTCTGCAAATTATTTAAAACATTTTGGTTCAGTGCAACATTTTGTGTTGGAGGAAACATTTTTTTCTACCTCTTGTAATTCATAATGTTTACCTGTGTGTATCTTTGGGAATGTCACTAAGTAACACTTTAAAAACACACAGTTTGGCAAGCAGAAGGCTTTTAAATTACATTGTTATTGCATTGCTTAACATATGCGCCTTCTTTAATGGATCTTGAAATGCATGGCTTCTGATTTTTATACAAGGATACACAGTGGTGGAGGGTGTTGTTTTAAACACATTAGAGCTTACTTGAATGGATCATTTAAAGAAACAATTAATAGCAAAACCTGTTATTGTCAGAAGTTGGAACCAACTTTAACACCTAAAGGAAACAGTGTATTAGAGATGGCCTTTACATAGATTAGAGATGACCTTTACATAGATTAATTTGACCATGTATCCAATGGGTTAAAAATAAATGAACTGGTTTGTTAAAATTAGTGAAATATAAATTCATAACTAGTTTTGTACAAATCTAAAGTGAAGCCTTAACAGCTCGGAATGTCTCTTCAATGGAATCATCAATTAATCACAAATTTGATGCCCAGTATACCTTAAAAAGACAAGAAAAAGAAGCTCTGAATCACAGACAAAGCAAATAACGTGGTTACATACACAGTTCTCTGTTGTTTGGTCTTTCCCACTTTTCTTTAGCAGCTTTTGTTTTAACTGGAGGGAGGGAAAATAAATGAAAAAGCAATTAAAATACAAGGTAAGGAGTTAGCAGATAGTTAAGACTGTTGCACTTTTACAGTGTCAGTTTGTAGGTAAGTGTTTCACTAGATCAGCTTATACTGTTGGAAAAATCAGAGAGGTTTTCATGTATGTAAAGCCTTTTTCAGCTTCTGGTAGTAAATACTGCAGGTGTTTTTGCTTTGAGCACAGTGGGACCTGCTTGAAACACTGCTTCATTCTCAAAAAGGAACCAGTGGCATCACAGATCCAGTTTTTCCCCTGAAGAAGGCTTGCTTGATTTTTCCCACTGTATTAACTCTGTACCTTCACTTGTGAAGAAAAACAAAGATGAAGAAGCCAGTCCTGTCTTTATGCTTGGACAGTGGTCACTGCAGGAAAGAACCATTTTACACCACTAAGGACTGTGAAGTCCTGATTCTCCTGTCAAAGTCTCATTATTATGTCAAGGTTCCAGTTGTAGCTCTGGGTGTTTGTTTTTACCTAAATACAAATTTTGTTCTAGATTATGTAATTACTGCCTTTTTTTTTTTTAATTTTTAACCATGTGCATTTTAGTGGATTTGTTTCTGTAAGCATAAAACCTCTTCCAAGTCTCTGATATTTTTTAATTTTACCATTATCTCTTCTGTACATGTATGAAGAGAATCAGTAGACAACCAAAGTCAGTCTGCAGTAACTTAACTGCACCTCATAAATGCTTTGATGTGAAATTTAAATTATTTTACTGGAAATTTATACTCTCAGGATAATTTTAACCTCAGAATACCTTTTGTTTTAGACACTTCACTGAAAAAAGAAAATGTGGTTGCTGTTGAGAGTCCAGGTATGTGCCACACAGGAGTTCACAGCTGTGTGTGTGCAGCACATGGACTTCAACCAACCTCCTCTTTAAAACTTAACCATTAAAGTTATGAAATCTAGAAATGTGGTTTTATTCCCTTTATGGAGATGTTAAAATTGCATCGATTTACAAAATGAACAAAACCAGAAAAATCACTTTGAGCCTACCTTGTGGACCACAAAGGATGTGAGCACAGCAGAGCTGTACAGGAACAGTAAGGACGAGGTGATGATCATGAAGATGAGTTTTCCATTGCTGTGCTGCTTCCCTGATCCTTTATTAAAAATGAGTGTTAGAATAAAGGGCAGTTCTGATTCACAGAATTTTTTTAAGGCTCTGCATTCCAGCTCCCTTCCTCTGAGGAATTAAGAAACCTTCTACCATCAATATTTTTCTGGTTCATTTTCAGTCTAAATTCCTTAGTGAGATCATTTTCCTTTTGTTTGCTCATATGTTTGCAAGGGCAATGGAGACCTGTTAGTTTTGATTACAAACCCTTCCTTTAAGGGTACAGAGAGAATGGAATCCAGTTTCCTGCTCTTGTAAAGGTATATCTGAATAAAGCTCAGAGGCTTCTGTTCAGAAATGGAGTTAGAGGAAGGAAGGAATATAAAGAAATTATGCAGCTGAGTGTTTCTGGGGTTTTTTTCTATTTTAGGCATATAAAACTGAAATGTAGTTACTGAAGTTTCACCACTTTCTTAACTAGAAGGCAAGTGGTACAAAGGTTTAGAACATTTTTCTCAGGCTGGCACAGTGAATCCCCAGGTCTGAGGCCCTGCACTCTTTTGCACGTACTTCTACTAAATGTTGGTTTCTCTACTTCCCATTTTTTTGTTGAAACTTCCTTTCTGACAGCCATGAAAGTCTTTATGTAAGAGGATGTACAGCATGGTTGGACAGCACAAGTACAGAACTTCTTTTGTAGAATTCTAGTCATCTTCATCATATGACAGAACAGCCTAATTAGCAAATGAGGTTGAGATGCTTAATTGTGGAATCCCTCTGGTTTTACTAATAACATCTTAATATAGTCATACTACTCCTAATGGGTTTGTTGGTATTTCCATCTTAAATGTCATTCTTGAAATTATAAATAGAGAGACAATATATATATTATATATCTATAATATATATAATAATTCCTATATATTATTATTATATATATTTATAATATTATATATCTATAATAATAATATAATAATTATATATCTATAAATTTAGACAAGAGAATTGATTTCTTGTAAGATGCTTCATGAAGAAGGAATGAACAACTGACCTGTTACTGTTAGCACTGTTCCATCTCCTGTTTGTTTCGAAAGGGGCGAATCTGAGTCTGCAAATGCTATCCCACAGATGTAAACAGCGTTGTCATCTACAGTCAGATCTTTGATCTCAAGCCAGATGTTATTTCCTGACGAGTGTACTTTGTACTTCTGATGATCTGTGCATGCAGGAGTACACAGATCCTGGTGTGTGTTAGTTAAGAAGCGAAACCACAGCACTTGAGGTGGGGACGAGGAGCATCCAGAGGCAGAGAAGGTGCACGTTAGGGACACGTTGTTGATGGAGGAGTCAGCTTGCTGAAACCTGGGCTGTGTCACAGTGACTCGGCAGTGACCTGCAACACCTGCTGGGAAGGAGCAGTTGGTAATGTGAGGGACAGCTAAAAAGCAAGGTACAGTCTAAAAAGAAAACACAACTACTTTTGGTTCATTGAAGAAAAGGTGGGAGGAGAGGAGGAACCCAACCGTGTTTCGAACTTGAGATTGTTAAGGCTGTTTTCAGCGAACTTTGTTCTTAGGTAATTCCTACAGCTTGCACGTGTGCTCATTTAACACTTTAATCTACAGGGTAATGTGCTTGGCTTTCTATTTTCTGACAAAATAGAGAAGATTGATAGATGTGGAGCAATGTGAGTGTTTCCTTTGGCACTGGAGAAGACCAGAAGAATCCTTTGTGCAGTTTCCTGCCTGAGATTTAGTCCTGCAGGTTTGGGGGGTCCTGGGCAGTGGGGTGGGTGTTGTGTGGCCTAAGTGCAGCTGCTCAGTGGAGCAGTTCTGGGCTTTCTCTCTCCTCCACTGGTCTGAGTCAGGCCAGACAGTCCAAAGGCAGGCAGTGGAAATGTCATAAATCAAGACATCCATAATTTAGCAACGTCATAACATTGATTAGAATTCACAATAGTTCCTAGACATTCTTCCATTTCATTGCATATATTGACTCTGGGTTTCTAAGAATAATAGTGCTTGTTAGTTCTGACATTTAAAAATGTGTGCAGAGAAAACAGGAAGGTTAATCAGAGAAGAGTATTTTAATTAAGGAACTAAAATAATGTGTGGTTTAATATGACTAGTCTGGAAGGGGTTTTTTTAAGTCCTTATTGAAATCCATAGTGTAAATTCTGGTTTAGTATATTTAATTTTTTTCAAATAAATTGTGTAGTTATTTAAACTATGGCATTGAGATTATTGCAGTGAGAATAAAGGTAGTATCTAAACAGCATCCTTTTGTGCTTGCCAAAAATAACAAATTAGAAGAGAAATAAACTGAAATCTCATAGTGTACTGCTGATATACAATTTATAAACCTGCCCATGGTGAACAATTGGCACTGTCCCTTCACCATTTCTCTACCAAATCCAATCAGATTCAGTGTCCCTGACTTTTACAGGAATAAAACAAAGCTGATTCTGTGTCAGGTCCACATCAGAGCCATCCCACAGCAGCTCCAGCAATTTGAAGATTATAAATTGTGGGTGTGCTTGCACCCTGTGTGGTGAAAGGCAGCACCTTGTGCTTCTGCAGCTGATCCCCTTCTCTTTTCCACCTTATCCACAGGCTGTGGTGTCCTTGCAGAGCACAACTCCATGGCCTCAGGTCATGTAGGTGCTGCCTGCTGAACTTCCCAAGCCCTCCTCCCAAACAAACCAAGTTGCAGTGAAACCAGGCTGCTGCTGGAGTGTTCCAGGCAGGGAGGTGCAGCAGGATTTGACACAGAAATCACAGGTTAACACAGCAGCATTTCAGACTTTTGGAAGAAAACAGCATTTGCTAGCAGCTGTGTACTTTGGAAGTTATATGAAAATAGCAGAAATTAACTTGATTTTCAGCAAAACTTTTCACTGCTTTTATTTTGTAGCTGTGTTGCAAATCATAACCACAAACTTCTCAGTCTTGTTTAACTGCTGTTAAATGAGAAAATGTAAGAAATTTTGTAAAGGTCTTACCAGCACCATACAGGATGCAGTCAAACGCCAGCATTAGCACGTTTTTCAGTTTGTTGAAAGATGCCATTTCTTGTATCTCTCTGGAAATGAATCTTCTTGAAGGAAGAGGAACTTAGGAAATGTTTGGATTTGCAGAACTGGCTTAATCACAAGATGTAGAACTTCCTGTTTAGAAGGGTGTTTACTACTGCATTCAGCAAACTGGTTAAAGGTACAGACCAAACCAGAAAGCTGCTGTTTGTTGGGGATGACATTACTTGGAAAACTAGTGAAAAACTTGAAATTTTGAACTCCTGAGAGTTGTACCTATAATCCTTCAGGTTATTTCATTGGATATGACAAATAACACATTTTCCAGCATGCTACAAGTGATCAGCTGCTTAATTTTATATGACCCTAAGCTGCAGATCAGCTGGTAGGTGGCCACTGAAGGCACAAAGTAGCCATCCTTTGTAATGTGGTGATAAACTGGTGAAAGCTTCACAGCAAATCATAATTTTCAAGTTGCTGACTCTAATTACTGTAATTACCTCTGTGCCTGTGTGCTGGACACCAGCCTCACTCATGGCAGTTACCTTTTAGCCACTCCTGGGACTTCTGGTTAAAAATGGAACAACAGATAACCTTAAAGAAGCTGCTTTTGAGCAGCAGGGATAAACTACAACTGATCTTGCAGAAGGGTTTGGCAACCTCCTCTGTGGAGTGGAATGGAACATAATTAGTGTAATTATGCCTTCTGTAAGAAAATTTAGCACACAATGAAGTTTTCTTCATGATTGAAACAAAGCTGTTCTGTTTTCTCAGTAGGTGGCAAGTGGGAAAAACCCTCAGAAGTTTTGGAAATCAAAGGGCACACTTGGGAAGAGCAGGTGAACAGCCTGCCAGAAGTTTTCAGTAAAGCTGGCTTTGCCATCGAGGCTTTCACCAGACTGCCCTACCTCTGTGAAGGTGACATGTACAATGACTACTACGTGCTGGATGATGCTGTCTTCGTCCTCAAGCCAGTGTAAGCCTGGGTGAAGTAAAGCTCCACACTCTAACCCAAGAAGCAGCCTCTGAAAGAGGGTTTTGATGTATGGTTACTTAAAGGGAGGGAATTTTGGGATTGCCATGCGAAATGAGTACCGTGTAAGAAATTTCAAGGCCAAAATACTAATGTATATCTTTGTAGTGTGATTAGGGGGGGGAAAAAAGGTTGTTTTTTAAATGGACTCCTCAGCTGAGAATTTCTTTTTTACCAGCTCTTAAGCCAACATTGCATTCTGCAATCCAGTAGCAATGGGGGATATTTTTTTATACTTACCTGCAACAGGGATCATATCCAAACAAAAGCAATAGTCTTTATAATGGTGAAGCTGATACAGTGTGAACTGTTGTGAAAGAAAGCAAGCAAAATCTGGCAATAAAGTTATCCATTCAGTTCAAGCCTTGTTGAATAAAAACTGTTGAAATGGATAATCTTCCATGCTAAGTTACTCTCTCTCTTACTGTCATTCTTCACGTTTTTAATCATGCTAATAAACTTTTTTGAGATGACTTTTGCATTAACTTTTGTGTTCATTTTTGTAACCACAGCCATGCTTGTCTGCAGCAACTGCTCTTTGTGTTGAGAGTCAAGTTTTCAGTAGCAGCACAACCTTGCATTTATTTAAACAGCATTTAATTATTGTTTGGTGGGATAACAGTGCACAAAAAACGCATCACTTTTGGTTGGGTTTCCTTCACGTTCCTCTCACAGCCTCATAAATCCTCCTTGCTTTTGCACATGCCATTTTCCAGCTAAAGGGGTTGTGGTAGAACTTGTTAAAACTGCACTTAAACTGATGGCTTTAATAACAAACCCTGTGAGCAACTTGTTGCCAAATGTTTTCAGCTTTAAAAAGTTGCAGGTGGGTTCTTGCAAATTCCCTGAGTCAAACTGCCTGTGAGGATCAGGCTGGAGGGGCTTGAGAGTTCAGCTGGCTTGAGACATTCTCCTTTCTTCAGCAGCACTAAATAAATGCTATTTATTTTAACATGTCTTGTTTAAAAAACTGGTTTAAGTGGATAATTTCTGGCAGTTGGGATATAACCTCCTTTAAAACAACAAGAGACATCCTAAGTAGTACAGACCTGACAATGCAGTGCTTGAGCTGCAGGTGTGAGAGAGCAGAGAAACCTCAGGTAAGTAAAGTAAGAACTGATTTCTGTTGCTTTTCAAGTACAAAAAAGTTGTCAGTTGTGGGGTTTTTTGTTGTTTTTATAATGATTGGTGATTCTGTGCCAGGTAGGATGCTTAACATACCATTTTAGGTTTACCTCAAACTCACTTTGCCTGATGGTTAATGATTTCTCCTGCCAATTTATTAGCTTTTTGTTCTCAGTCATCTTTGTGGAAGAGTAAGTATTCTGCAGTATGAGGCAAGGGATTTGACTGGTGAAATTTCAAATGACTTTCCAACAGTAATTTAGACTCAGTGTTATTCTCATTTCAGGATGTGCTATTGCATTTTGGCACATAGTGCAATCAGATTTGTCTGTTGGGAAAATGAGCTGTGTATGCTCTGGAGTGAATCCATTAATTTATCTTCTGCTACCTTCATTTTGTACTCATCTAGTAGTAGGAAAATGTTTTTTAATGTGTCATGAATTTAGGTTAAGGTAGCAAATATGTATTAAGACAAACTTCTTCAAAGGTACTTAAGTGTTTTAATCCCACAGGTTAAAAATCACACAGGAGACTGCATTTCATGTTTCTCATCTTTTAGTCCTGTCACTTAGGATTTCAGTTTGTAATAGCTTTGAAAGGTCTGGGAACAGAAGGTACAATGTAAATAATAGGAGTTTTTTTCCCTTTCTTACGATTTTCTACTTTGTTCACTCTATTTAACCAAGTATTATTACACTTGAGATGAGGAATTAAAACAGGAGCGATAATGAAGAAAAGCTTTCTACAAAGCCTAAATTCTGTAGGGTTAAAAACCTTAGTCCTGTTGAATAAACAGAATAAACCCTAGGACTGTACCTACCCCTGTATTTCTAAAGCCAGAGGTCCTGGGGAGGGAAGGGACTTCTTCCCCCCTCCAAGACCTGGGAGAGCATTTGTGTGCAATTAATGCTGCACACAGCCCACACAAACTCTTGAGCCCAGCAGTTCATTAAATTGCCCCAAATACTCTGAGATGCCATCTAAGGGAACAAGTGTTGCAATTCCAGTGTCTAAATTCATTATTCCCGGCTTTGGGAATCCTGCCTTGTCCTCCTGCTGTGGGTGACAGTGCCCAGGCTGCCCTTCAGCGCTCTCACTCATGTGCAATGTTTTGCCCTGGAGAGCGACTTAAAACTGTTCCGTTCTGTCAGCGAGTTGCACTGCAGGAAAACGATGCTGTGCAAGGGCATGATTTAACCAGAAACCTTCAAAGTTGGAACAGCTTCATCCCTCAAAAGCACAGCCCCGTTTTGCAGAGCGATCGCAGGTACAATCAGTTCATACTCTGCTCTGAGGAACCCAGGGCCAGCTGCCTCTGCTTGGGCCGGGGAGATGGGGGAGCAGGGCAGCCCTGTGCTTCCCCTGCACACCTTGCCGAGCTCTCTTCACCTTGGGACAGAAGTGTCCCCTCCTGCTGCTCCGGGAGTCCCGAGCCCCCGGCGGAGGAGGCTCCCTCGGGCTCTGAGGGCCGCTGCTGCCGGGCGGGCGCCTGAGGGCGCGGGGCGGTGCTGGGCCCGGCCCCGCTCTCAGGGTCCCGGCTGGAGCCGCCCAGCTCCCGCAGTGCAGGGGAGGAGGCGCACACAGCACAGGCAGGTAAAGTGCTCTGGGGTCCTGGTTCTCCTCTTTTCTTCCTCTTCTTTCTCCCTTTCCAGCCCGGACCCATTGCGGGTTCCCTCACTGCGTGTGGTGTTTCCTCAGAGCCCGGGTGCAAGGGGGAAGGTGGGCACCGCCAGTGCGAGGGCTTATCAGCAAGGCTTGTGATTGTGAGGTCAGCTTTGTGGTTATCGAGCTTCAGATAAGGCAGCGACTGCATGGAGTGAGTGATAACATGTCTAGGATTTCTGTACGTGGAAGAGTGGCTGTTCAGGAGTGAGAGGG
Organism: Aleadryas rufinucha; assembly: GCA_013397815.1. Taxonomy (NCBI): domain Eukaryota; kingdom Metazoa; phylum Chordata; class Aves; order Passeriformes; genus Aleadryas; species Aleadryas rufinucha. Next base: position 51,093 of record VZTH01015266.1, on the reverse strand, counting down.
GAAGGCAATCTGGGAGCTCCTCGTGAGTGTGACTTGTCGGAGATCTGGCCACAGCGTATGTAAGGAATGATCTCTGGGGAAAAGCTGGATGGGATGTGCAGGAGATCCCCACAGTGTGACTTGGGACTGTCTGAAAGCTGCTGAGAACTGCAGACAGACCTGTTGCACTGAGAAAAATGAACTATTTCATCCCACACATTGTTTTACCAAGCAGGGCTATTTCACAGCAGACTTACTGAGCACCTGCTGATTGTCCGCTTGAGTTAGTCAGGAAGAAAAAGCACTTTCCTTAGCATTTAATCTCCTTACATATTAAATCAGCATACTTTAATTAAAATACACTCCCTGATCAAAATGAATGAATTGGAATAAACAAATCAGGACTGACATTGGAAGCATGATTTAACCTATGCAGAGCAATCAAACCTTACTGCAAAATTATTAGGGCACAAACACAAGTAAGTTCATTGTCTAGGAAACCAGATATATCTGAATGAGAGGCATTTACTGTGGTGCTCCCAAAAGAGTAGCTGAAAGGGGTTTCAGTCTGTGTAAGAACAGGACAGAGGTGATAGCTTCTTAAAGTCTAATGTTTAAATTTTTCATCGTCTGTCAGTTTGAGTCATTCCTGTTACAAGATTGGGCTTAAGTATTTGCAATAGACTGAAGCATTGCTGGAGGCTTGTTGAAAGATGTTTTCATAAAAGAGTACCTTGGTACATGAGATTAAACAGTCCAGAAAAGGTGTAGTATTTATCAAATGTTCAGATCTGTAACTCAAGCTGTGGCAGAGAACTTTGGGGAGGAAAAAAAAGAGACAGTGAGCCCAGATCCAAATTCAGCAACAAAAAGAAATGCAGAAGTTCAGTGTCTTGCAAATAAACCTTTGAAATGAGGGAAAGGGAGAGAAAAGCTAACAAAGTCTGTTATGGTCAGAGCCAAGTTGGCCAATGGGACCCTCTGTGTCATTTGTTAAATCAGGGACTAATCCCGTTGTAAGAAGCTGCAATCTGTGGATCAAGGCATCATCTAATAGCTCAGATTAATTAATTGTTTTACCTGTGGGGGTGCTGACTCTCAGGCTGAGCAGAGGGCCAGGCTGAGTGAGGGTGCAGAGGCAGAAAATCCTCTCTGCAGTGTGGATTGAAGCAGTTGATGGCTCTGCAGAGGGGATGTGGCTGCAGAAACTCCTGTGCGAGTGAGACCTGCCCAGTCTTTGCTTCCTTTCCATCCCATTGCATTGCTGCTGAGTGCATGAACAGGACCAAAAGCGACACATTCATTTTGTTTTGGACAGCTGTGAGACTGTCAGGTTCTTTCTGATGGCAGTCAGTGACAACCTGTGGATGCTGAAAAGCTTTCAACAGAGACATTTTCCAGCTTTCTGCAGTATTTTGTGAGACTGTAACATTTCATGAGAGCTCTGTCTTTCCCATGCAAGCTATTCAAAACCATAGTATGGTGTTCTGTAAACTGTTCTTTCTATCTTGCACCTGCAGTTGTTTGTAGAATTGTTGTGATACTGACTAGAGAAATATTTTGAAATGGCTGTTGTAGAATTTGACCAATCACCCTGGGAGGTGGGGGACCAGAGGTCCAATGACCTTACACCATGCCAGAACACTAAAGTCTCAAATGGGCTGTATATAATTAAATAAAAAGCTTCTCTCTCCTTCCTGGCCCACATCTGTGTTTGTTCCCTCTCCCTCCTCGCGGTAACAGTGACATCAGCCCAGTGAAAGGCTCTGGCTATCCCATTACTGCCCTTCCAGATAATTATCTTTCAGTGATCTTTATGCTGCAGAGCACAGGGCAGCAGGGATGGCAAGAGCTACTAAAACACCTCTTTCCACACAAGCTGTGTGCGAGGTGGTGGCAGAACACTGATGGGACACTTCCTGTGAGTACAAAGAGCCTGGCTTTGATCTGTCCAGGTGAAGTGACATGGTCTGTTTCCCAAATGTGTGACTTCCCCTCTGCTTCAGAAGAGCAAAAGGGCATTTTCTCCCTTTTTGCCAAATGTGGCAGCAGGGAATGGGGGTGCTCCTTCCCCTCCCTGCCTGGAGCACCCTGCAGTGACAGGGGACAAGGGCCAGACTGTCCCACCCCTGAGTTCAGACATCATCTGCAAATGGAGGGTCCCAGACCAAGGCTGCAGTGATCCTACAGGCAGCTTCACCAGCTAGGAAAAGCTTAGGGTTTGTTTGAAGCTTCTTTATAATTTCCTTTTTCACTCCTTCTGTTTCTCTTCTTTATCTGATTTTAAAAGGATTTGTTTGCCTGTTTTAACAAAACTGCATTGAAGTCATATTTAGGTGCAGTGTAATTTAGTAAATAAATGGTGCTACAAGGAAGACAATTAAATGAGCCTCTTGCTAAAAGGAGATAAATCTGGCTGCTCACACACTCTTGGTGGACTTGTGTTTGCATAAAATGGATCTCTATCTTAGAAAAATATCTAAATTAAAAACTTGGGAGCAAGCAGTTTTGGATTGTTCTGATCTCTATCTGTACTCCATAGGCTGTCTCTGATTTATAGCTCTGAAAGTTTGGGGTGAATATTGCCTTTTTGACTCTATTCTATTTTCCTTTTCAACCCAAGTATCTTTTTATTCTAAAAAACACCAGAAGAAATGTCCAGACTTTTGAAGATGTGTTTCTTGTTGATATCAATGAATCATGCTGAGATTACTCACAGTCAGAACTCTGAAGGTAAGACCAGAACTCCTGTTTGAGGGGTGTATTTTGTGGGATGGGAAAAGCTGTGTGTAATAAATTAGGTGCTGTTTAGTGGTGTCTGCTCTCTTGGCTTCATGGAGCTATGCCAGCAAAGAATTTCCCCAAGACTGATTATTCTTTAATAGCCTTTTTTTCCCCACTGTTTTTCTGTAAATAAATTCAATCAAAACTGCCTTAAATGTTTGCAAATAAATTATATACATGTATATATAATCACTGCATGCAATAAATGTATTTTTGTGTAACACAATTGAATGATAAAACATTAAATTAACTTCTAGTAACGGGATAATCTCTTACAGATTTGCCTCCATTGTTACTCAAAGCTGTGGTTAGTATTTTTATTTGATCTCTCTACTTACATTTTATATTATCATCTAAAAATAATAATTTATTACATATATTTATAATTTTTTTCTTAGGAGGAAGTAATAGCTGGGAAATATCTGAATGGTAATGTACAGAGTTGTTCCCACTTACGCTTCTGAAATTAATTAAAACTCAATGTCTCACCATAACTTTTTATGTTCCATTTTTCATGTGCAGCCCTCCTGGATGTACTTAATTTTCAAAGGTAATGTATTACTCTCACCATCTTGATTTTTCAGTGTTATCTTGCACTTCAGATATGATCTGTTTCATTTCCACAGAAGCTGGAACATTATGGATAGAATGAAATTGGCACTTATGATTACTTGGATTTAGCTCTCCTGAGAGGAGTATTTCCTATTAACAGAGAAAACCTGTTTGTCATGAAAAAGGAAAAAAAAAGTATAGAATGAGGCTGAGAATAAATACTTGCTACAATTTTCAGAAGTTTTGATAAATAACTTTGCTCACACGTGTCTGAATGGCTTCTTAAGGAAATTAGGTGCAGTTCCAGCTTTCTGTCCACCTCCTCCTTTCAGTCCCACTCCATCCCCCCTCCTCCAGCTCCTGGTGACTTTTGAATTATTTGCTAATTTTGTCTAAATTTGAAAGAGCAGTACAAGCCTCAAAGGCCATTCCCCTCCTACATATTTTGAGGAAATCAGTGGCTGTGTGAAGAAGACACAGTGAAATGGATGGCTCTGCTGAGGGAAAGGCAGCAGTTACTCCCTGTACTTTCTGCAAGCAGATCAGAACAGGCACGGTGGGGTGCCAGGAAGCACATGCCTGGAGATGGTACTAATGGCAACACCTTGGAAAATTGAGATTATTGTGGGTGGTTGTGGGGTTAGATGGAAAAAAGCATAACTAATTAATTCCATTTCCCACTGAACCATGCATTTTCATTGCATTAAATAGATCAGCTATTACTCTGCTTAGGCCAAAACCAGAATACTTCTGTCATTATGGTGTTAGCAGCACTGTTTGTTTCCTTTTTTCATTTTTACTCTGGTAATCTGCTATTTAACTTGTTATATTATTTTACTGGCATTTTTGGTCCTGTTTTCTGTTGCAGCTCTAATGACTGGACAGCAGATATGCTTACAAAAGTTATGGCATATTTTCATGCCCAGGAAGTTATGGTTACTCTTAGCAGCCTCCAGGTTTGTGACATTTAAGATGTATGAAAATTTTTATTTGAAAATGAATTAAAAGCCCACCCTACCTCTGTAGCCAAATCTAGGTGCTCAATGACAGAGGTAAGTGACACATTTATAGAGTAGCAGCTAAATAGGAAATAGGACTGGTTTGCCTTTTTCCCCTAAGATTGCAGGAGTATGCAAGGTAGAAATAATAATAATGATCTTTTTTGCTTTTCCTCTGATGGGAAGCAGGAATTGGGAGTTTTCAGGCTCATTGTTTCTGAGTTGGGTGTGTAGAAACGCTGTTTCTCCAGAAAATGAAGGGTTCCTCCCCAATTTGACTGGCTGTAGTTCACACTGCTCTTATGGAACGAGAGGCTCCAGAGCATCCTACAAAATGCCTCCACCTTTTAAAGCTCCTCTGAACACTGTTTTTTGTGAATTATGGCTGTGGAAATGATGCAGGAAGGAGTTGTTCTTCCTCCTGCTGCTGAGGATTAGTGATGAGCTGCTTTGAGTGGAGCTGTACCCAGCTCATCAAACCTGAGCCTTCACACACTGAAACAGGGAGGTGTCAGCAGAGCCATCCCTGAGCCTCAGGCAGTCCCAGAAGCTCCCCAGTGCTCGAACGCTGTCCCAAGCTCCGTGTCACTGTCACAGCTCGTCCTCACCTACATTTTCCTGCCGCTGCCCCTTCCCTGTGTCAGGTTTATTGGCAGCCCGAGGCTCTCAGCAGGCTGAACCCCCCAGGCAAAAAGGAGCTGTGTTAATATTCGGTGGTGGCAAAGCAAAGCCAGCAAAGAACAATTGCAACCCAAATTCCAAACCAATTCTGAAATAATTCTGTCAGGAATTAGGAGGGATTTTACTCCAGTCTGCTGCTAATGAGCCTTACATTTATTTCTGTTCTAATGTTATGACTCCCCTTAAATTTTTCAAAACAGGCATGAGATTGTTAAGTGGTAATGCAGCTTGATGAGAGAGAGAATATTTTTGGCTTATGACCTGGTACAGACTTTTCCTCCCATCTAATTGCACATTTCCTTCCCTTTTTTAAGTAATAATATGCACATGGTACCTGATTTTTTTTCTTCGGGGTTTTTTTTAGCTCTTTTGAGAGTTTCATTTTCACAGCTCTGCTGTGTGAAGCAGAAAAGCTTTATTACTCTTGTTTATGAAGTGAGAAACTGAGGCATCTTTGTTAAAAAGCTCCCTCGAGAGGACTTGTTCATGAAGCCAAGAATAGGATTTGAAAATGACTGTCTTTCAGAATGCATTTAGATTACTTTTGTTTTCAGTTTGTGTGGAGAATAGTTATTTTGATCATTGACAGCACAGACAATACAGAGCTAAGCACTTAGTTCTCCTTGAGCACAGATTTTCAGGGAGTGGAAGATGCCCCTAGTACAATAGCATGAGTTTTTTATGTATATTACACATATTTTTCTGTACTTCAGATGTCCATAGAAAGTTACCTGAAGAACCTTTTATACCAGCCCAGGCAACTGCTGTCTGAATTGCAACAGCTTGATCAGCAGCAGTTCCAAACTGCAATGAAATACCTCTTCAACTGCAAAAAGGAGCATCTTGTGAGTGACTTCACACTTTGGGAAAGGAAAAGCTGCTGTCAGTGGTTTAGATAAAGGGAAAGGGGCAGACTGGGGGGCTCTCAGTGCAGGCCCTGCAGTTACTGACCCAGCTGGGATTGGATCCCAAGACTCCCTCTCCTCTTAGGTTAGACTTAATTTAATTCTTATTGTCTAAAAGCTGCTGCAAGTCCAAGTCAGTCTTTTGGGTTTTCACTGTAATCAGTAGAGAGAAACTCATCTCCAGAGAACAATTCGCCCTCCTACAGTAACATCTAAGGTAGGTAGGGCCAGTTATTCTCAGGGAGTGTCTTCTTTTCAGTGCCTGGAAAGAGAGCCAAGATGGCTAAAGAAGGGGAAATTAGTCATTTTGTTAATCAGCCATTTGGATTATTTTTTGGGGTTTCATGTTGGTTTTGTTAAAAAAGCTCAAGCTGGTCTCTGCCCAATGTCAGAAAGGAATTATCTGAAGTAATGCAAACAACCAGTAGTTTGCAGCTGTTTTTCATGAGAACAGCACCATATTCTTTGTAGAGTGCTCTCTGTCAGGCTTCAAAATGAACAATATATTGAATTAATCAGAGATGTTACTTTAACACTTTGTTGCTTGCAGGAAATGGGGACTATTATCCTTGACTGGGACAAAACTAGAGAGAGAATTTTTCAAAGCCCAGGAGTAAACAGGACCCTGTTCCTTGTAACTCTGGATAAATGCTTCCTGGCCCTGAGTGCTCTGGAGTGTGTGGACATCCTGAGCCAGGTTCTGCGTGTGTCAGCAGTGAATTATCTCCAACCTGATGTCATTGGGAGCCTTCCAAACCTTCTGCTGGAGGATGCTTTCAGGAACTTGTAAGCCATTTACTTCTCAGACATTATGTTGGATTTGCTGGCTGTGTAAAAAGAGGTTGCTGTATGGTCTCTGTTTGTTTTCCAGACCCAGCTTTCTGCTTATGTGTCACTGTTTCTAAAATCATTTGTCTGTGTATGTCATTAAAAAAATGAATAGTTAACTCTTTAATGAGCTAACATGCCCTTGCATCACTTAGATCATCATTATTCAAGGACCTCTATGACAGAACCTCAGCAAGCACTCAGAGAGCTCTCTATGGCTGGATGAAGCAGATTCTACAGAAATCTTACAACATGAGTGGTATGTTAAAGTGGTTTTTTCTTGCTTATCATGAGAAAAAAGCACTCAGCAAAAGGCCTGTCTGTTGTATTGAATTTGTATTGACAAAAGGCAAAAGGCCTGTCTGTTTTGAATTGTTTCCCCAGTTTAACACAGGTCTGTTTAAGAGTAGCTGTTTGGAACACCTTTTCTCCAGAACACAGTAAATTTAATGTGTTACTCATGACAGTTCTCCAAAGATGTTTGCACTTATAAGATACAATCATGCTATTGTTAAGGTTGGAAAAAACCTCCAGGATCATCAAGTCCAAGCAATGGACTCTTCCTCTGTTCTGCACAGAGCTGTACACAAAGTCTTTTTCTGGTACTTCAGTCTTTTCTCTCTGTATTTTTCTAAGTCTGAAATAGGATACAGTGGCCAGGTGCTCTGCCAAGGTGTGTTGTTCTCTTCTGAGCTCCTTCAGACAAGAAAAACAGCTCTGGCTCCTCATACATTATCCACTGCACTGTTTAAAAACACAAAAGCAATGCAGGGTGTTGTGGAAGCACATGGCACCGACTCGATCAGCAAAGGGACAAAATAAAACCAAAGTTAATTAATCCTGATTGGATGCATTTTCCCACATCTGCTTGCCTGGTTAATGTGCCTTAAACAGCTGTTCACAGCTGGGACAGGCAGGATGGGCTCCACAAGGGGGCTGTGCAGGGCACTGAACCATCAGAGCCACTGCCTGGGTTTCACTGAACATCCCAGCACAGCTGTCCTGGGAGCATTTTTAGGCTTTTATATGTGTGTGTGTTCTTCCTCTTTCCCTAGAAATCAAAGGCAAAATGCCCACTTGCTTCAGTGGAGCTAAATTTGCCTCCTGTGTCTCCTGCCATTTCAAAATATCAGAGTAATAAGTCATGGAGGGAGAGGGGGTTCACGCTGCTGCTGTGAGCTGATGTCAGTGCCAGTGCATTGCTGGGGAAACAAAGATGCAGAACTTGCCTGGTGCTACTCAGCAGTCCTGGGAAAATCCTTCAGCACACTGGGTTGTGTCTGAAGCTTTGGTGAACCCTTGATTTGTGGAAGATCACCCAGCTTGGGAGGGACTGGGAGCTGCTGTGCCTCTTTCTCGTCCTGGCTGCTGCTTCACGTGCTGAAAGCAGCTCAGATGTGGTGACTCCACTCCCAGGGCATCGAGTGTGGGCTGATTCCCAGCTGGTTTGTGGCAGTGTGAACCATCAGCCCTGGGCAGGCAGACTCAGACTGGGAGTCTAAAGCTCCCTCATGTTTATCTGCAGTGCCCAGGCCACAGCAGAGTGCAGGAGGAGTCCTGCAGGAGGGTGATTTATTCACTTTATATGTGGGTAGCACTGGGACCAGCTGGGATAAGGATCAGTTTTTGGGGATCACAGCTGCCACGGCTGGTAAGTGCAAGTCTGTTCTGCTAAAGGCCACAGTCAATATCCTTAAATTGTGCTGGTTTGTCTGTAGCTCTCTTGTCATGCCTTTCAGCTCTCATAATATTCTGGGTAATGGGAGGTAATATCACTTTAAAAAAACGCAGGCCTGACAGGTCTGCTGGGAGCATCATCTTGTCTCAGTTAAGGAGCTTAGATCTGTGTTTTCAAAAAAATCCCTTAATGGAGTCCTTCAGCTTCTGATAGATGCAGGCTGGTTTTTTCCCAGCACTGGAAACTCTTCAAAGTGCACTGATGATTTTATTTTAGCAGAGTTGTGAGTGTCAGCACTGCCAAGGAGTGTGATCAGAGGTGTCACACACTGAGCCATCCAAATCACAGCACCCTGGAGAAAAGAGTCTTTGTGGCTCAGGGTACCCGTGGAGTCCATAAATATGTTTTTTCTCAGGGATGTTTGGATCTTGATTTCATTTTCAGTCCTTGGGAGACTGTTACTAAATGAATGCCATTTTTTAACTGTTATGCAGTGCTTTGTATTTTTGTCAGCCTATTTCCATGTAGGTATTTGAGCAGTTTTTCATTTTCTCCATTATTGCTGTTGCATATTGCTGAAATAAGTGGCATCATCAATAATAATATATAAGATATATAAAGTATCATGCCTTCCTGATGTTCTTAAATAATGCAATTGATTAGAAAAAGTGAATTTTTAAAATACTGCTCCATATTTAATACTTGGGGGTAAATTTTCCCTGTCCCACACTTTATCCATTCTCTATTTCAACAACATCAAACATTAATTGTTTTTATATGAGAAAATTTGAGACATTTGAAACACTCTATCATTTCATTAAAAAATTTATGGTCTCGTAAAAGTGTGGTGCTAAAATGTAACAAATGGAGGGAACCTGACTCTCACTGCTAAGGATTTTTCTGATTTGCAGATTTTTTTTTTATTATTTACCAATAACAATATATTTGGTACAATATATTTGAAAAGTAATTACTTTCTTAACATTGTAGTGAATATTTATTTGTCCAAAACAGAGTTCAATGGATCAACTTCTTGGGTTGGTGCAGAAAGCTTATGGATTTTGGGAAGATACATGGTCCATCTCCCATTAGAAGAAATTCTGGCAATTAGTCTCAATGAAGTAAGTACCAAAGTGTGGTTGGATGTGTCGTTGCCAAGTGATGTCAGCTACAAACAATATGAACACAAATGCAGATTTAAACACGAAAAATAACAACGTGTTTTAATAAGTTAAATATAAGGAGAAAATATAGAGGGAAAATATAAATATATTCTTTACAAAATTCTTCTATATTTTTAATTTTCAAGTGCCTGTTGTTCATATGTAATTATTTATCTGTATTCTGTGACTTCTGCTGAAAGGGACCAATGATAGAAGACCCTCGAATTATGTGACATTTTGGCAGAGAATCACTCAAATCACTCACTCAGCTTTGCCTTCAGAAATACTCTTTTATCCAAATCCTTTCTCTATAACATGAATAGGGTCGTTTAATTTAGAGTGTCAGACACACACTTTATAGGATGTCACTGTTTCCCAGTGCTGATGGTGGTTTTGTTTGTGCTGGTCAGATCAGGCTGTTCATTAGCTACGACAACGCAACGAAGCAGTTGGACACAGTGTTTGATATCACACCAGAGCTTGCACAGGCCCTCCTGAAAAGGATAAACTCTTCAGGATTTGATATGAAGAACACTTCAACTATCTACAGGCAAGGCTGCTTTGCTTTTTCTTTTCTGGCTGTGCATGGATGGGATGAATAAGGAGAAAATGGAAATTGATAACGTGGCGCAGCTTTTTCATTCCAGCAGAAAAACCTAGGCTGAAATCCAGCCCTGTTTAGCAACAGTGAAGAATTGCTACTTTATGAATTTTTGGAGGTGTGCCTAATTAGCTCATGCTTTGTCTCCTGCTCCACAGTGAGGAGATGCCTGTAGCATTCATAGGAAGTCTGCAGCAGTATCTGGGGGACCCAGGCAGAGCTCCACCACATTGTAGAGCAATAAAATAAACTGGGACAGCAGAACATGGCTTGTCTTGGCTGCTTGAATCACAGAACATGGAGGATTGAAGTTAGGATTGAAGGAGGAAATCTCAACTCCTGCCAGCCAGGACTGCAAGTGGGTTTAATTGTGGGTGTCACCAGAGAAGCCACATAAAGTGAAGCGGTGTAAAGCCTGCCCTGCTGTCCTCTTTGTCCTGCAGGGTAGACATGAGCCACACCTAAATATGTTTGAATGTTAGGTGTGCAAGCAGGAAACTGAATTTTCAGGGCTGTCAAATCTGCACTGAAGTAACTTTAACAACAATAAAAAACCAAAATAAACTGCTGTTACTCATAAATACGCAGCGAGTGTGAGGAAGCTCTGCACTCCGCATTTACGTTTACGCTGTCATATCAATGGATGTATTTAGTCCCAAGACAATGCTGTCTGAAATTATTTGTAGTCTCCTTGGGGGATACCTTGGAGCTTTAAACTAATGGAGAATGTGCTTTATGGCTTCAGAGCTCCTGTCATTGCTGCAGTGCAGCTCGCTGACTTCCATGAAGCATTGCTCATTGTCGGAGGAGTAAGCGAGAGAAGAGTTATGCCCACGCTCTAAATTTCAATGTCAGAAATCTTAGAAATGATTTTGTCACTCAAAAGAGCTGCCACATTCTCACAGATGAGAGAAATGTCATGCTCCATAATCCTTAATATATTCCATTTTTACAACACACTTAGACTATGTTACTCATTTTAACCATGCTGTTGATTTAAATGCACTTTTACTTTTAAGCAGTAGTGTTATTCATTTCTGCTAATCCCAAAGGAGATGAAGAGCTCTTGGTGGCTATGCAATAATGCATCAGAATGTAATTATTTGTTATAAAATTGCTCTTATGGATGTTTCTTTGATTTGTATGTTGGTTTGATGATCTCCCATGAATTCAGATGTGCTGCTGAAGGAATGTTTTGTGATATCGCTGGCAGGTTGTTGTTGAGGGACTAGAGGAACTAAAAGCCTTTCTGTGCTGTAGAATCTGACTGAGTTTGTGGTAGTGCTGCAGCATTGTCCACTGTTGATTTGGTTCACATCTGGACATTATTGCCCAGACTCTGCCTGTGCCTGCCTCACTGAACTGCTAAAAACCAGGGACTGTAGCAGGAAAGCTGGGCTTTGGTCCCATCTTTGAGGTTCTTGTTCTGTGTAAATTATGAAAGCAAAGGCTGAGAGTTTACAGGGACAGGGAGTTGACTCAGGATTCCTACAAACCAGTTCATCCCCATCACTATAAAGTTCAAAGGCCAGAGACAGTGATGCACAATTCAGAGCTCTTTCTTTGCAGAGCTGTAGTAAATAAGCACAAGGTCTAAGCCAGAAGGACTCCTACAACAGCCATTTCCCTGTGGTGGTGGGACTCCTCCTCTCCAGAAACCATGGCTGTGGTTGCATTTTACAGAGGTTAATGGAAATATTGACTTAAATATTACAGCATGGGAGCTCTGAAGGAAAATGAGCTCAGTTCACAACGCTGCCTTGCAGACTGCTGTGCTGGCACAACTGGGCAGTGAGCCTCAGTGCTTTCTCCTAACCAGTGTTGAACTGGACAGGTCTGCATCCATCAGCCAGTCCTGTGTTTGATGTGAGATGCAGCAGGCTTTGTTTAATCCTAAAATGATAAAGAGGCCATGTCGTGCTCTGGCTGCTGCTCTAAAACACAAGTGGGTTGTGTTGCATGTGAAATCCAAGCAGGACTTAGAGTTCAAAACATCCAATCAAACCAGATAAGAACTCAGCAAGCCACTTTTAGAGACTTAGTAATAGCCCTCCATAATTGTCAAGATTAGCCTGTCAAGGGAAGTGGAGTCATTAACTGGGACAATCCAGCCGTGGGCAAACGGAACCTGGACAGGTAAATTTTCAAGCACAAGCAATCCAGGCAGAATTCAGCTGAATACAAAGGCCAGTGCATGCTCTCATACCCCACTCACAGGCTAAGTTTTAAAGGTTGGAGGTTGAGGCACTCGTGACAAACAGAAATGGCTCAAGCTGTGATCACGAGGTGAAGGTACCAAGCTGTGTTTCTGTCCCCCAGCAATGACACCTTTTCTGTCAGAAGGGAGCTAATGTATTTCTGCTCTGTAGGCTGGGTTTATTGGTTTGCTTTTATGATGACCTGGAACAGATGGAGGCAGCTGTGGCCCGGGCTCTACTTCATCAAATGATTAAATGCAATCAGCTGAGAGGTTTCCAGGCCGAGGTTCACGAGGTGGGTACAACACTTGTTCTCCTTGCCTAACATAATCCTGTAAACAGAGGAGGAGGGCTGTTCCTCTTTAAATAAGGAAAGAAATGAGTGAAAAATTACTGGGACTTAAGAAATAAAGGAAAACAGTTGTTGAGCATGCAAAGAATGGAAACCCATTTTGAGTGCTCATTCTTTTCTCATTCTGTTTCATATTCCTGCTCCATATTCCTTTCACAACTGTGCTTCTATTTTTGAAATTTTATGAAGTGTGTGAATATTTGCCAATGCCTATTCCAGAGATTCCAGTTAATGTTTTGGGTGGTAATGGAAATTGGTTCTTGGCAGATTTTTATTTCCCATCTGCTCTTTTTGTTTGATTTAGCTCAAATCTCAACTCCTGAACGTTGCCATGCAAAACCAGACATTGAATGATACCCTTGGATCTCTGTCAGATGCTGTGGTTGGACTAACTTCAAGTCAGCTGGAGTCTCTGTCACCTGAAGCAGTGCATAATGCTGTTGCAACATTAAACCAAGTCTCTGGGTGGGCAAAGAGCCAAGTTATGATTTTATCCAGTAAATATCTCTCTTATGAAAAGGTACCTCTGATAACAGCTTTCCTACCTTCTGTTTTTAAAGGTGAAATGGCTTTTTCTCAACAATAACTGTAGATTTTGGAAAGTTTAGTACAAGAATTCTGTTTAGTTAGTGGCCTGAAATACGTGTTTAAATCAAAAGCACCCAAGATTGTACATCCCCAGGTAATTCTCTAGTGACAGAGAGAATGAATATTTGGATTTGGCAGTTGTATATATTATTTTATCTGTGTCACTGCCCTAAGCAGAATTTGCATGATCAGAGATCCCAGGCTGTATATTCAAATATACTGTAATGCAAGGAATCAGGTCCTGGCTGAAGTTTCACAAAGAGGAACTTCTGAGAAACTTCACACAGAAGTGTGAAGACAGACACAGAAAATGCATTCCCAGGCAAGAATTGTATTAAGTATTGAACAAGAATACTTTTGATTTATTTATTGACTTTTGCTTTTAAATATATCTGCTGCTCTCAAGCCAGAAAACTTCCTGTTTGCTTGTGCTGTTGTCCCTGCAGGTTTTATCCTTTCACAACGTGAGCCAGATGGGTGCCCTGGTGACAGGAATTGGCACCAGGTCCCTCCACAGCATGAACCCCAGGGAGCTGTCCCAGATCATTCGGGGCACAACGTCCCAGTACTTGTCTGACTTATCTCCTGCACAGCAGCAAGGCATCCTCAGGAAGGTGATTACAAACTCCAGTGTGTGGCAGGTTCTCTCTGCATGAGGGCACAGATCTCTAGGGCATGAATTAAACCAAGATGTGTCCTTTAGCTCAATGGTTAATGGCCCTACTGCTTTTTTCTGAACACCAAATGTATTTTGAGGGCTCTCTCTTGCTTATTTCCATTGTGTTTTTAATACTGTCATGTTTTGCCTTTATCCTCTTAAGAGAAATAGTACACAGAGTAGAAAGAAGGGCAAATCCTGTAAATCTAAGCATCAATTCTGAAATGCCATGTATTTGTGTGTTCCTCTTTTTAGATAGCTGCATCTAGAGATTTTTCTTCATCAGTCAAAGATATACAAGGAGCTTTCTTTAAAGAAGTCTCTCTTTCTGGTTTATGGAAGCAGACTGGATATAATTCTTCAATGCTGAAAGAAAAAGAATTAAGAAGCAGCCAGGTAAAAATTATTATGCAGTTTTCATTTCACTGCAATTTAGTGTGAGGGAAGAATTAGACAAGTGGTGTAATATATTTGTGTTCAAGGAACACAGGTAAAAGGAAGGAACTGCCCCAGTTACACCTCAACATAAACACCAAAGGGCATTTAGAGCCCAGACAGCATTATGAGACAATGCTATGGAAAAGGAAGCATTAATATGCTGAATTTAAGTTCCCAGATTTCTGCCATGTAAATTTTCTCTTTCCAGTACTGCATATTAGACATTTCCATGTAAAAATCTTTGACTCTGTCTAGAGAGACAAAAGGTTGGATCAGATCATCTCCAGAGGTCCTTTCAGCCCAAAGTTTTCCAGTGGCTGTGGACCATGTACAGGTTTAACAACATCCCATAATGCCAGTCAGTGATATCTTGTGAAAAAAAAATCAGCACTGGATGCCAAACCTTTTGGTTGCTCAAACTGGACCACAGAAGTACCTTTAGGGAGTACATGAGGGAGCTGAGAGTACAAAAACCTTGCAGTAGTTACTGTATCTTACAACTGGATTAACTGAAATTAACTTTAATTCTGGTGGGTTTCATTTCAGGCTTTGTACCTGTATGAATTACTGTCTAAGGAAAACTATCCTGATGACCTTCTAAGGTATGGATTATATCTCTTTTGAAATAGGATTTAAGACTGGTTTTATGATGAGAGCAGCTTTGACGTAAACAATGTGTGGTTATTTTGTATTCCCTTATGTTTATTCATTCCTGGATACCACAGGGTGATTCACCCCCTCACTAAAAAGGGTCTTCAAAACCAAAATCAGGATCAAAGCATTGCAGAGGTTTGGGTGTTTCAAGGCTTAGTTGATATTTTTCAATGCATTTTTACTTTCAAGAACCTTTTAATTACAAGAAATGGGAAAGAGAGGTGAAGAAACTGTGTTTTAGGATGGGGCTATGGGGAGTAAGGACTAGATCTTGCTTAAATATTCAGAAGATTGAAATTTGCTTTTCCTATCAGCACAGGCCAGCTTGTGAAAGGAGTAACTTGTCAGCTCATTGAAAGTATGGACACAGACATATTTTTAAACAATTTTAAATTCTTTGAAATGAATCTTCATCTGCTTTCTCCATATCAGGTAAAACCAAAAACAAAAAAGATTTTATGTACATGAACATACTACCCAATATCCAAATTAGGGAAATTAGAATTTGATTCATTCTATTTTGTCTTTGGTTTTTGGGGTTTTTTTTCAGAATCCTGTGTGTCTCAACTTGTCTGTTAGCATATTTTATTTCAATCTTTTATGTGTGAATTTGTCTGTTATCATACTTCATTTTGACAATTTCATTTGTCACTTACAAATTGCAAGAAATTTCTACAGCCCTTCTGACTTGTTAATTCATGAGTAATCTGTTTGGAAATACATAGAAGTTTTGAAAACATACAAATGCTCTCATGTTCCCAAATATAGGATGTTTCATCTCTGATGTCTACAAAAAGAAAACTAAAAAAAAACCAGATAAAAATGTTCTCTGAAGATAATATTCACTGTCTTATATATGCTAATTTATATGCTGCAATAAACAAGCCATATTTTGTATTTTTCTTCAAAATTGCCAGAGGTTTAAGATCCTCAATTTTTGTTGCCTTTTTTTAGGTTAATTGTTTAGCTTGGAAGTTTTGGGAAGTCTCCAATGCATCTATTCCTCCCTTCCTCTTACTGGCACTCCCGTGAGTTGCATCTTGGTCCATCTTAACTTCTTCAATAATCTCTTGAGTCCTAAGAAAACTGATGATTCAAACAAATGGTGATTTATCAGAAGTGGTCATTGACTGTAGGGAGAATCTGTCTCCAGTGAAAGTTGGTCATACTTTGTGTCTCTTAGTACAGCACATTTTTGTCACAATTGGGGATTTTTTTCCCCCTAGGTGGGCTTATTTGATTTAGGTTTGCTTGTTTGTTTAGGGGTTTTTTGGAGAGTGGATCTGTGACAAAACCACTGGGTACTGCTGAAGCATTTTGCTTGTATGGTTAAAAACATTTCAGTGTGTTTGAAGACATTTGTGTAAGTTAGCAAAACTTTTCAGTGACAGCTTTCTTTCTTAGAAAAAAACTTGTGTATTGATAAGAACTCCTGAATTGTAGAATTTATTAGTTCCTTCCTTTCTTTCTTTGTCTCTTTCTATGTGCCTAAGGGGATAAAAGGGACTGAGAACCATTCTTTTCGTGAAATAATTTTGAATTGAAAAAAAATAAGAAAAGTATTCAGTTTGAAAAGGCTCTAGTCTAACAACTATAAAATAATAATAGAAAGACTTTAATGCAAGGTTTCCTACAAACTGCAGCACCCAGTTATTTGGCAACAATTGCATGTTGCTGGTTCAGGGCCATCAGAAGTCTCTGGTGCTGTTGCCTCCAGACCCTGGCAAGGCTGGGCCTGTGCAGATGTGGGCTGTGGCTTTATTTGCAAAGGTTGCCACTCTATGTGGAGAAGGAGCATCATTTTGTTTAATTTGGCAGGATTTTTGGGCTTTGATAAAAAGGAAACCTTCTCTAAAAGTGCTTGTGGTCCTTGGGCCACCCACCACATCTTCATTCATCAGAGAATTATTCCTCATAAAATGGAGAAAGGGGAAAAGTTTCTGACCTGTAGACAGTCTTGTTTTATATGGTGTTAAAGCATCCCAGAGCACTTTCATCCACTTGCAGCTATTTATAGTTCTTAGCCATTTTTTGGAGTTCAGTTCATGTCCTGATGAACTGGAAGAAGATGGACGTTGAAGTAAGATGAGGATTAATTGCAGTTTTTCTGGCCTGTCTGGCTTATGATTTTTCAAGTCCAGCCTTGCCTCTAAGTGTTTCTGTCATCACAGATTTTATGGGTATGGTTGTGGGTGTATGAAGGTCAGGTTTGCACTCTGAGACCCTTTGAATTCTTCCTGCAGCTCTGAGTACCTGCAGTATGTTACAGGCCGTTTGTGCATCCCTTTCCTTGAACGTCTGGGGAAGACTGGGATGGACCTTCTGAACCCAAGCCATCACAAAAGGGATGCTGTCCTACAGAAAGTGCAGGAGTGCTTGGTGGGTATGGCTGAGAGGGGTCAGCAGAGGAGGAGACACCCTGGAGGTGGAGAGAGTCACCACCTGCCTGAGTTCTTCACCTCTCCACCCGTATTCTTTTGGGGTGGTTATGTACTGTTTCAGTTTTATTGTTTGCTGCTTTAGGAAACCTTCCTTAATAATTTTCCTTGATTCCATGTGTGTTACAAAGTGTTCTCATGATCTGTCACTGCTGGCCAGGACATCCTGGAGCTGCCCAGCCTGCACCTGGAGCTGTTCCCCTGCCCCCAAGCAGTGCCAGTCCTGCAGAGCTGTTGTGGCCATGGGAGAGGTGGTGGTACCAGGAGGATTTCGTGACTTCTGCTGTCTGGGAGCTGCAGCACTCAGCAGTTTTTAGGGGAAACTAGTTGTTTGATGTAGCTGTGGCTATTGCTGTCCTTACACACAGTACCAGCTGTATAATCCCCAGTGTTTTGGCAGCTGCTGGAGAAACCCCTCAGAGCTCAGCCTTGTAACAGCAAGAGCTTGGGGCCCCTCTGCTGCAAGGGGCCGGGTGAGGGCTGTGCTGCCAGACAGAGCTGCACCACCTCTGCAGGTGCTGGGTGGTCACATTCTTCATGTGTGATTCAGTATGGAATTAAAGAGTACTGAAAGCTCTGAGAAGTGCTTATGAAATATCACCAGTTGGATTGGTAAAACAAAAAATATAAGGCAGTCTCAGCAGAAATTGTAGATTAAGTTGCCAGTGCAAACTGCTGTGTCTTTGTTCCTTAAAGTTTAAATGAGTTGTGGTGCAGCTGAGCGATACAGGGCAAGAGCCAAGGTTAGCTCTGCCAACAGGGCAAATGCTTCTTGTTTCAGAACAGCTCCATTGCTGATGAATATGATGTTGACCTCCTTGGAAATCTAATCTGCCACTTACCTGCAGACTTTCTACATGGCAGAATGTCCCTGAAGGCAATGGCAGCAGCCCTGCATCGATTCAAACTTTGCCAAGAGCTCAGCCACGAGCAGAAGATTGAAATTAAATCCAAACTCCTTCAGTTGTATGGGTAAGGTATTGGATACACCACCTTGGGCATGCTGGTGGTTAGGCCATGCAGATACCAAGCATTTGCTTTGCCCAGGTGAACTGCAGGGGAAACAGCACAAAGCAGCTTCTGTCGCTGGCCAGGCTCGAGGTCTTGTCCACTAGAATGACATTTCTGTTCCTGTGTGTAACGTGATAACTGTGGAACAAAATACAACCCCAGGGACACCCTGCATGACCTAAGTCCCAGAGGAAAAGGAGAGAAAGTGTGATGTTTGAGGGGGGGCAGGCAAACAGAAGAAAGGGGTTTTTGGCAAGAGAAAGGGGTTAGGGGCAGAGAATGGCCCAGGAACACAAAGAATGGGAAAATGGGAGTGGGAAACTCGGTGTGCTGGTGTGAGAAGACAAATAAAGAAGGCTGCAAGCACCTGTGGCAACAGGAGAGAGTGGAGAAGCAGCAGAGGGATGTAAAGTTCAAGCACCTGAAGCAGCAGAGTTGGCAGCCTGGTGGGTGTCAATAAGGACTCGGATTAGGTGGGCGATTGGAACCTCAGTGGTATCAGTCATGCAGAGAACAAAGCCATCCTGTACCTGGCAAGGATATACTGTTTCTCTCTTGCATTGTCCCTTACAAGTGTCTTGCATTTGAAAAGGGAGCTGGATGCAGAGTTTCCAACCACCCCTTCACCCTGAAGTCAGTCACTTGATCCACCTGATCACCTTAGATGCTGTTCAGCTTCCTGCTGGTCAGCATGTTTCTGTGTTAGGATAGCTGTGTTTTCCACCAGATCCCATCCCTGCACTGATCTTCATACAGATCAGTTTTACTGAATCATGGCACATGGAGCTAAATAAGATTTTACTTTATTTTATATTATTTAATTTTGAAAATATTTAAACATCCTCACAGTGGAGCAACAAAGCAAATAAAGTTGTTAGTGGGAACATGAGCTGGTAACATATTTGTCACTGCCCTCTTCTGTAGGCTCTGTCAGGCTGAAAATGAGTTATCCAAGTGCTTTATTAAGTCACCCACCAAATGGGTTGACTAACATTTGTCAGATTTGGATGAGGTTTCTACTTCTCTCTTGATAACCATTTTGCAGACTACTATTGCAATATGAACTGACAGAAAATGGTAAATTTTCCTTCAAAGAAAGAATGATTTCTCTTTGTTCAAACACTGCAATGCTAAGAACACTTGACTGTTGAGGGAGAGCTCCATCACCACCATATTTGAAGGGTTTTTCTGATTATATTGTGAGTTCCACTGATGCCCTATGCCCAGAGAGATGAGAAAATGCAATCTGATGCTAATAACAATGAATCATCACATTGGCATAGAACTGTGTTTCCTGCATGATAAAGTATCATAAAACCACTGAAGTTTTAGTATTATTTTTATTGTAACATTCTTTATTAATACAATTTTTCAAAACATTTTTTCAGCTCCTCAAATAACTGGACAGCAGAAACAACATTAGATGTTGGACCATTCATAGCTCTGCTGTCAAAAGAGGAATTAAATGTCCTTGCTGAAAAGGTATGCTTTTATTAAAAATTTTAAATTTGTAACAGATATTTTAGAACTTGGATTTGTGAATGTCATAATGCAGTCTAAATTATGTAACCTGAATGCTAAACTAGGTAAATAATTCTTCTGGCAAGGAACCCTGTGTTAATATTTCACATATTCTTGACTCCATCAAATGAGATTTCTTCTTGGGACTGATGTTACTATAAGCAATTATATGCATGTGTACAATGACAATTGTACACTGTCACATAGGAAAATAAGGGACATTTTAGTGACACAAAGTCATTTTTAGTACTTTACACCTTGCAGTGCTCTTTACTCCATCCCCCTGCCTTCCAACCATAAAAGTTGTGTTTCTTATCCTGTTTTTAATGGGATCATACTGATCAAATTAGCATTTACTCATGTGGCCCTTTGCCCTGGGGCCAGCGTAGCACAAGGAACGATATCTGATGGCCTCAGCATTGCACTTTGTAGTTTCCTTGCCCTCTTTAGTTCATATAATCTTAATTTTTTAATGCATAGGAATAAACTATACTGGAATGAGAGATTCATTCTTCAGCAGAAATATATGAACACAGTCAGCAGCTTTTCCACTGGAGAAAATGCTTATAATTGACCAGACAGAATAGGACTCTTCAAAGGAAAGGAAGGTGTCTAGCAGGGTGGAGGAGAGAGGTCAAAAAAGCCTGAAGAAGGCAAACAGGTCAATGTTATTTCTCATCATTTAATTGGGTCCCTATCCTCAATTCTTACACTTCTCTGGCAAATTGAAGACAAGCAAAATGAAGCCCACATTAAAATGGTGGAACTCATTGCTCCAGGAGGGTCTGGACACAGACACCAATCAGGCAGTGCTCAGGTGTTGCCAGAGGCTGAGAGGGCATACAGGAGGGAGAATCACTCAGAATTTGCTTTGTTCCTAATTTTTTCCCCCTCAAACGTGTGCTGATGACCTTCCAGCAGCAGCCAATTACTCTTTCCTGAAACATCTGCACAATGGGCCGAGGCTGAGCTGCCTCTAACCCCCGCTTTGCTGAGGTCTGCACAAGCCTTTCTCCACAAATTGGTTTGTTTTAAAAGGGAGAGAGAAACCTTATTTATTCTTTCCTTTTGAAGTTCCCAGATACCATTTTACAAATAGCAAAGACAATTGGACCAGTTTCTTCAGCTGAAGAGCTTCTGTCAGCCGTGTTCGAGTCGGTCTCCAACGGCACTGGTGGCATCCGCTCGTCTCTCAGCAGAGCTGGTCACAGCAGAGATGGTCAGTATTGCATCTGAGAATCTGAACAATAAAAGTGAAATATTGAGTGAAATATTGAGAACTTAAAGACTTCTAGCAAAAAACAGTGAGAGTCTTCATTCTGCTCCTCATCAGAGTTGTATGATGCTAAATTGCTGAAACACTTCCATTACAGGACTGCATAATGAAGCCTTTCCTGGAATGTTTCTGAGTGCACCAAGGAGAAGGATGAATGATTTGAATTAGAGGGGTTTGTTTATTTTTAATTTTTTGTTTATTTTTGGGGGGTTTTTTTTGTTTACTTTTAATTTATTGTTTCTTTTTACTTTCTAATCTAATTGAAACCCCTTGAATTCAAAAACCTGTGAAGGTGACAAGTTACCGTTGTGCCAAAAGATTGCACATAGTTAATCCTTTGCCAGACATGAGCATATGGTGACTGATCTGTTCTTAAATCTGACAGTGGTGGTTTTTCTGTCCAAATGGACATAGTTTGTAATCGTCTAAAAGGTATTTTAATTAGCAACCAAATGGATCTATTTGAATCTCTGGTGACAAATGGATCATTTTCCTTCTATAAGGTGCATACTCTGACTATATTTGATTATTATAATAACTATTCTTTCTCTTATCTGAAATTCACCCAGGCAGAATTTGTAAGCTGTGCCATCCTGTGCCATGGAAAGCAATCCTGCTGTGGGGAAAGCTTTTGAAAAGCACCAATGGGAATTCAGACCCAAACAAATTCAAGGAGTTTGATATTGTCTGCCTTTGTCTTTGAGAATCCCCCCATTGGTTCTCTGCCTAGCAGAATAGAGGTTCAAGCTCTCAGCAAGCCCTGAGCCATGATGGAAATCCATCTGCTTGTATAGCAGGAGCTCTGAATGATGACTGTGTGTCTCTGGGAATGAATTTGTCCCTTACAATGCTGTATTCATAGACAGAGAGAGGTGGAGGGAGTTCTAAGACTTGTGTTTTTTCATAGCCTGAAACAAAACATGACCTCAGCTGATTGGAGGACTCATTACACAATCACCAGGCTCTAAAAAAAGCAGGATTGAGCTGGTGAAATAGCAGGGTGTTAGTTCACCTGGATGCATGAAATTCACTCTTCCTTCAACAAGTAAATCAGCAGATCAGAAGCCATATTTCCTTAGGCATGAGCCACAGGACTAAAGGTTCAGCAGCAGGTGTGTCACTCTGCTTGTGTCCTCATGTGTGCTTCTTTAAGCCTCTGGACCTACCTGAATCCCAAAGAGTTCTCTAATCAGCCCAGCTCATGCCCAGGGCAGTTGCAGAGCTCCCTCATCTGCACTGTGAGACTGATACAGACCTGCCAGGGATGCTGATGCTCTTTGTCAAAGGATAACTTGGCTCCAAGGCTGTGGAGGCTCCTCAGTCTCCACTTGGGGTGCACGAGCTCAGCTGGGGGGGAATCTGGGAGGTGAGAAGTTGAAGGATTGTTTGTTCTACTCCAGGAAATGCTTCTGCAGTCCAAACATGGCATTGAACTTCTTTTACCAGACATAATCTCATCAGCTCCATACAATTCACACAGTGGTTTCATGAAGGAATGAAGTTTAATTACTGATTCATAAATCACTAAAAAATTGGGTATTATGAAAATTACTCCAGAATAACATCTATGCTTTTCATGCCACCAATGCTGTTCTGCATTGCTCACAGACCAGTTGTGAGCTAATATTAATAACAGTAGCAATTGCCAGTGACAGAGTTCTTACATCTGTGTCTATATCAAGATTAAAACCAAAGGTTTTAAGGTGCTTAAGGCAAGATGGAACATGAAAAGCAAAACTTGGGAGTTGTGTGTCTGAGGTGCTACCAGAGAGCAGTGGCAGTGCTGGAGAAAGAATTCAGCTTTCTCACCACAAGCACTGAGATGTTATAATGTATAATAATGTTTTTCATCAAACTAAATGTATAGCAAAAGGAAAAGCAAAGTGGCATCAGATCAAAAATCTAATTAATATTTCCCTCTGTAATCACAGCAGTGTATCTGGTGTGTTAAAAGTAATAAAATCAATGGGGTTTTTTTCAAGGACACAAAGTCTTAGGTTTTCATGACTTGGGGAAGGGAGCTGCACTGTGTCTGGATGGGCAGTATTTACATGAGAAAAGCTGACCTTCTGCAGCAGGGGAAAGGGAAACAATGCGGCTTCACAAGAGGGAGGTAGAGGGAGAGCAGAACATCAGCTGGTACGGTGGAAGCTGAACAGCATTTTCGTTTGCTCAACAGATTCAATCTTTTCAGTGTTCTACCCACTACTGCAGCTTCCTTTGATGCAAATAAATCCCTCCTCTGCCTCCTTTCAAAGTACA
The DNA here is from genome assembly GCA_013397815.1 of Aleadryas rufinucha. Taxonomy (NCBI): domain Eukaryota; kingdom Metazoa; phylum Chordata; class Aves; order Passeriformes; genus Aleadryas; species Aleadryas rufinucha. The sequence continues at coordinate 27,528 of VZTH01015266.1, read as the reverse complement.
AATCTACTTTGTACATCCTCGCTTTAATTTATTTATCTGGGGGAGCTTAGCTGAGGCACAGCATCTGTGAAATTCCTGCTTTTTCCTGGTAATGACCGTATCTGAAGACATGTAGGGATTATTTGGTTTAGATAATTATTTAATAAGGTTTTCCTAAATTAGTGACAGGAGAGGGAGCAGTAAACAACCACATTAGGATTCTAATTTCTGCTTTCCATCAACATTAGAGGTAGATTATGCCAGCAAAGACTAGGATTTGTTAAAACACACAATGCAAACTGTCTGGTTTGATAATGCAGAGGGCCAGAACCTGACTGTAAATAAGATTTTTAAAGGCAGTTTGTCTGTCCAAACAGTTCTGTGATAAGTGAACAGCCCTCTCCAGATCCTGACATTTTAACAACAGGCTTGACATGAAGAACAAGCACAATGTGCTTCTCTGACACAGCCAGCTCCTGTCTTCACCTTGTTTAAATGTCAGGCAAGTCTTACAAGACATAGATCTCTATCAGGGTATTTCAGAGTGCAAGGACCTCTCGTGTCTGGTACTTTGCTGTGGAGTTGGATCCACTATTTGTTTATTCAGCTGAAGCTCTTTTTGGTGCACTTCCACCAGGGTCATCCCAGACATTTGCATTTCACTCTTACTGAATCAAGACTCTCAGGAAATGGTGGCTTTACCTCACAACAAGCCCTTGCCTGGGTTTTGATGCTTTTAGAGAATTAGGCTTGAAACTTGCAAGATGCTGGTTGTTCTTATTGCACACATCCATGGTTTAGTTTTATTGTGGCATCCTGCACTGTACCTGTTCTGAAATGTGTCTGCTCTTACCCAGCATGCACTGCCTTTGGAGCACAAAGAATATAACCAATGTCTTGCAAATTAGGCAAATTACAGTTTTATATCCAGGACATGAACAATATAAATATTTTTCAAATTATTTAATGAGAAAATAATTAATTTATCAATACCACATCAGCTGCAGTTAATTTTCATAGTCTGTTGCTCTCTTAAATATCAATATTGCTTTGATTTATTTTGTCGTCTCTTTGATGAAAACTCTTGTTATTTGACTTTTTTCAGATTGCCTGGGAACCAGAGCTCCTTCTTCAAATGAAATAATTAAATTAGCAGAAGCAAATGTCTTTTGGTCGGTTGAGGAACTGAAATGCATGGACCCAGGGACTTTTGACAAAAATGTGGAACTTCTTGGGGCTGTCTCAGGTTTTAACAGCTCCCAGCTGGCTGCCTTGAAGGAAAAAGCCAAGCAGGTAACTATCCTGTCTGTGAAGGGAAATTAAATGTGTAATTTGATTTGGTGTTATTGAACTATGCAGTTCTAAAATAACTGTGCTATGTCAATGTCACTGCTGCCACAAGAATATCTATGGTTTATTGGAAAAATAATGTGAGGTGGTGATAGAAGACTATTGCCCTTGCTTTAGAGTCAACAGGCAAGTAGTTCTGAGCTATTGGCAGCTGGAAAAGTGAAGTGGTTTCACTTTTGAATTGCTTTTCTGCTGGCTTCTCACTTTCCTTTCATAAATGAAAAATCAGCAAGCAGTATTAGGGGCTGTTGATTGCCCTGCTGAGAATTAAGCTTGGCATGTTAAACTGTCTACATGGATGCTAAATATAGCTTACAGTGGGGTAAACCCAAACTGCCTGAAAGGGAGCAATTGGCTGAATAAAGCTCCTTCTTCCACCTTCTTGTCACAGGCAGGGACAGACCCATCAGTAGGAAATTTTAGGGAGGAAAAAAGCCACCTACATTTTTACCAGGAGCACAGTTGGACAGAGGACTGTGCTGGGGGCAGGTCTGGCTGGGTCTGGGGCATCATCAGCACCAGGTCTGGGGCATCATCAGCACCAGGTCTGGGCTCTGAGCAGCCCTGCCTGGGCCAGTGTGGGCTGGCAGAGAAGTCAGACCTTGCTCCGTCCCTGCTGTTGCCATTGCACTTCTCCCTGGGGGTGACCTCCTCTTGCTGCTTTGTGGTTGCTTGCACTGCCAGGGAGCAGGCAAATTCCCAACCATACTTTTGGTTCAGCAAGGAAGAGCCTTAGGGGGCAGTAAGACAAATTGTTTTGGTTGCAGAAAACCCAGAGGTGAAGAGGTTACTTGGCCCCAGCCTGGCTTCAGCTTCCTGTCAGCAGCATCTGCTGGAGGTTATCTGCTCTCTGCTCCCACCTCTGCGTGGCTACTCTGTAATCCCCTTCTGTCACAACGATCCAACATTTAAAAGTCCTTTTTAGGTCCCATCAGATCATTCTGACAGAATGAGGTTGGGAAGCATCTACAAGTCACAGTTGGCTGTGAGTAGCACAGAGTGCAGGGGGCTTGGAGACCTGAGGGCTGTGACCTGTGGAGGAAAGTGGGAGCAGGGGACAAGACCAGCAGCTGCAGCCAGTAGTGGAGCTGACCATGGATTTTGGGTAAATAAGGCCAACTGTGCAATTTTTAGCAGTGAAGCTCAGCTTTTAAAGCAGTGGCACTGCCCAGGTTTCTGAAAGCAGATGGTGACTCTCTGCAGTTGTGTCTCTGCTGCCTTGTTGCAGGAAATGTATTCTTCCCAAAACAGCTTCCCTCTGTCAGCATGGACACAGGTGGGTCGAAAAATAGGAAAAAAATGTAATCCTAGAAGAAAATAAAACCACTGCTCCCCTGAGATAGTGGGAACTAATATCCTTTACAGCAGTGCAACATATTGGTGTAGTTATAGAGTGATATCAGTTGTGGGGAAATTGCCAGTGAGGTTGATACACTCCCATTTCTGGCTATATTCAGTGAAAGACACACAGATCTGCAGTGCACTGAATGGCAGCATATTGTCTGTGAGTGTTCGTACAGATTTCTGCTAGACAAAGACAGACTTCCTATATATTCATTTGCAAAATGCAACGTGGGATTACACTGAACAAGAAACATGAGAAATGAGACAGGATAGGCAAAGCTTTTTGAAATTATGTGCATAAGATGCTGGTATGTTATTAACATCTTTGATTAAAGGTTTCATTAAGCCTGTACTACTCATTGTTGCAAACTAATTCATAAAGTCTGGTTATCAGACTGTGCTTTAATGAAAGTGAGAAGCTTAGCTCACTTGTAAGTGGAAGGTTCCCCAGCTCTGCAGCAGTGCCAGCTGTATGGATCTGTAGTCTCTAGGTGAATGAGGACAAAGGAGTGTTTCAGTTTCACATGTTGTGTTATTTATATCGTTCTGCCTGAGATTTCACCCAGCACTGTCAGATAATAGTATTTATGAAGTACTTCAAATGCTGTAGTTTATGGCCCAGATCAGGAAACAGACACATGGCATTTTTGCCTGCACGTGTTTCATGTATCTCTTCAGCTGGAGAATTAAAAGCTTTAAAATTGGGCTAATGCTTTTTACTATCTATTTTCTTTGGAAAAGATTGAAGTTTCCCAGACTTAGACCCTTTATGGCATTGTAAAACCAACATAAAAGATCTGGTGGAAACTCAGTTGGGAGGTACAGATCCAGCAATACATCTCTTGAACAAATCCTTAACCTGAGGGTCATAGTTGGGAAAAGCACCTTGGCAGGAGCAGCAGAGAGCCTGCAGCTCTGTGTAAGGAGTATTTAATTCCACACATCCAGATTCCTGAGCCTTACTTCTTGATTTTCTGGAGGTGGTACAGCTTCATGTCTATCTGATGGTGCAAACACTATTTAGTAGGCAGCTACAGAGATGCTCTTCAGCAAGTCCCCACTAGCTTTGTCCTTTCTGACTTTTTGAACAAAACTGAAATTGTGGCTATGCTGAACATGGAGTAAATATTTTTCTGACTCACACAGTAGCCCAGCCCTGGGTTTTAGTTGTAATTTTCTAAATGGAGTTAGCAGCACAATGTTGTACTAGAAACCTGTCATGCATTCACTGACACAAAGCAGAGTAGCTGAAGTACATGAGAGCTTTAAAGTGAGCCTTTTTTTAATGTCTGCCTGTCTTGTTCAAGTCACTTCCTCCAGCCAAAACCCAGTGTCCTTTTCTGTGAAGGCAATTGGCCACATCCAGGGAGATACTGACCACTGTCTGCAGTCTTCTGTCGTTGTCATCTAAATGTAATTGACAGTTCTGCCTCTGAAAATTCAGCTCTTGATGGACTTTTATTATTCTTTATTCAGGCAGAACTTTTCCTGATATCAAAATTTCCTTCAGGCTGCTTGGTGACAGCTTTTCAATCACTGTAACTTTGTCACACATAAAGCAGGGGAAGTTGTCAGTTTAAATACATTGGTACTGGTTTAGAAGAGCCCCTGCTTATTTTTGGGGGGTTTTTACAAAGCTTTACAAATTTAATTGTATCTGTACAAACACATTTAAATTATTTTGCATTTTAACATTGTATGAAGACAAAATAGAAATGGGAACTTTAGGAACTGGCTCTTTGTCTGTGCTCAATTCTCTACTTTTGTGTTTCCTTGTCAGTGACTGAGCCAGGGTGACTGGTCATAAAAGGAACTTAAAGTCAGTGCCCTGGAGTGACTGCAGCTGGGTAGAGGCCTGGGTAGTCCAGGTGCTGCTTTCTTGGCAGTGTAACAGTGTGGATCTAGGCACAGATTCCCATTTTTATTGTTCTTAGGGGTTTTGCTCCTACAGCCACACTTGCAGCAGTTCCTATTCTGACTCATCAACAAATCCAAGCTGTAAAAATTGCAGCAGTTTTAGATGAATTGACCATTATTGGTGCAGAACCTCAAAAACTTTCACGATACCTAAGCTCTGCCTTTTGTGTGCAAAGAGGAATATTCAGGTTTTAGGACCTTTAAACCAAGGGGTTTGGGAATGGTGTGTATACAGAGGAAGAGTCATCATGATCTAACAGATATTAACTCTCCTCTAAAGGTTTGGGGGTCGCTGCCAGACTGGAGGAGTTACCAAATTGTCTCCCTGGGCCGCATTGCTCTGGCACTGACTGAACAGGAAATCCCAGAGCTGGATCTGCACTCCATCGACACTGTTTCTGTTCTTAGTCAGCAAACAGAGTGGACTCTTAACCAGGTGAGTGAGTGAGTTAGGCTCTGAAAGGCTCTACTTTCATGCCCTTGGAGACTGAAGTCCTGGAATTGCCTTAGGAAACAGATCCAGGGATCCACACTACTCCCTGCTGCTTTTCTGCAGCTGTGACCCCAGTGAGAGTGGCCAGGTGGGTCAGCACTGGTGTGTGCCTGGCTGGGGGCCAAGACAACATCAATCACTGGTAATTGGGGTGGGGCTGAGTATGTTCTTTAGCACTTGCCCACCAAGCAGTGGAAAGAGGTCAGCAGCTCCTCTCACACTGGCCCTGGAGTAGACACTACTGCTAGGAGTACTAATCCTTCCTAACTAAGGACAATCACAGAACAAGTAGTGTGCCCCAACCCCAGCATTGCCCTAGAAGCCCTTTTTTAGCAGATACACTCCTCTTCTGTTCCTTTCCTTGGATAACTTCTAGTTATGTCAATGGGACTTTCACAGTAAGAGTTAAAACCTTTTATTTATACATGCAATTGGCAGCATATTTCTGACTTTGTGGCCCACACCATCAGGGCTCTGTGGCTGCACAGACTCTGGCATGGTGGCAGTTCTGGCAGAATATCACAAATCTGTTTAATAGATTTGTGTTCTGAAGGGCACCATAAGAAGGAAGCACTTGGGAGGACTTTATACAAAACCATTTTGCTTTTGAGGTTTCCTGCTGTCAGTGAGAGCAGCTAGTTAAGAGATTCATCCTGCTTAACTAGGCAGCTAGTTAAGCTAGTTATTTGAGGCTCAGCATTGTGGGTAGATTAAGAAATCTTGGAAGGTGCTTGTTTCTTTCAGTGGCTTTGGAGGATGCCTTGGTGGCAGGCTTGAGCTGGCTCAGTTTTTAAGGCTTAGTTTAGAATGAGCACCATCCTAAATGACTTTGGAAAGGCACTTTGGTACCAATATCCCATTCATATCTGAAAATTAATCCTAAACACAGGCCACCACTGATATAAGGCACTTAAATAAGTCATCCTGAATATTAAGATCAATAAAAATTACATATTGATCCCCTTAGATATTTTATATTTTCTTGCATCATTTTAACTGATTCTGTGAGGCAATCCAGCACCATTTCTTCTGGTGAAGGCTTTCCTTGTGACCTGGCAGAAGAAGTACACAGTGTTTTCACACCATTTGCACTTAGCAAGTGGTTGGGTAACAGTGCCCTGTTTTAGTGTCACATATAGGTGGTGACAGTGCTCCTCCTGAAGGCCATGGCCATACACTGGGGAGGCTCAGGGTATATATTTATGCTCCATAGCTTCTGGTGAGATTTTAACCATGTAGTAACAAAACCTTTGATTATTATATTTATTTTATAAATATAATTATTTATATTTATAAAATTAAAATAATAATCAGAGGTTTTGATTATTAATATATATTGATTTTTAATATATTTTTTTAATAATTATTTTATTATTAAACCTTTGAACCCTGTTCATGCCATACTACCTTACTGCTTTTGTAGGCAAGAGCTATTTTGCAAGGTTTTCTAGAAGACTCTGGCCAAACCATCAGCACACTAAAAAGTTTTGATTTAGTTGGACTAGGAGCAATCCTCTGTGCTTTGAACTCCACAGAAATCACATCCATAAGGACTGCTGAATTCAGGTACTGCATTTTATACCTAATGAAATATTTATTAGTAACTCTATTGATAAAATGTATTGGGCCATTTTTGTTCTGTTGAGATTTTCAGAGCCTGAAGGACACCTTTTTGCACTTGAAATGCCTTTAGAAAAGCAGTCACTGTTATGGAAGGTGTACAGTAGTTGTTTAAAACATGTTCTATTATGGTATTCCTCTGCCATTTAGATCCCACTGTTTAAGTATTGCATGGAGAAACACAGGTTTTTGTTCAAAAAATGTTTAAATGTTTGTATGCAGTTTATGTATGAGTGTTTTAAATTGAAAATAGGTTTTACAGTCTTCTTAAAGCAGGCTAAGTATATTCCAGGCCTGTTTATACTGCATGTGATGTTGACCTCGTTGCCTTTTGCAGTGCTGCAGTTGCAAGAATTGGCCTGTTGTTCTGCAGCACCCCTGTTCTGAGGCAGTTTAAGAAGATGACAGAATCTGTGTTTGGTGCTGCTAGCAGCTGGAATGGCTCTATTTTGCAGGAAATTGGTACTATAGCAGGTAACAAACTACAGCTCTAGATGGTGAAGGTGCTGAAGCATTGCTGTGGAGAGATGGGTTCACGTAGCTGGGAATTTTTCTTGTCTGGCAAAAGACATTTCTTCCAGAGGGGACTCACCTGCAGGCACAGACATCCAGCAATTCCAGAAGCAGTAAGGAAAAGTGGCATTCTCTGTAGGGTTCTGTCAGTCTGGTCAAACTGACCTTGGGAAGCACAGCCTGAAGTTACCTGGGGCCTCTGAGTTGGAAAGGGTAAATCAAGGAGGGCAAAACCAAGCAGGATTCCAGAGCCAGTGACTCTTTGTGAGCCAGGCTGTACTGGAGGAGCTCTGGCTGCTCGAGCATCCTGCCTGGAAGGAATGGGCTGCCCAGGGAGGAGCACAAGGGCAGGATTAGCCTGGAGTGATGCTTCTCCAGAGTGCTCTCGTGGCCTCAGAGATTTCCTGAGCCAGAGGTCACTCCCAGTTCTGTTCCTGGATTTGTTTCCCTGTTATCATTTAACTGCACATTGAACTCCCATAAATTTCAGCATCCCTGATGCCTGGGGCAGTGATTCCCCCCCATAACTACCTAAGGGGTGAAGAAGTCACTCTCATTGCATGATTATGCTCCCTAACCTCGGATCAGAAGAGGCTGTGAGCAAGCATTCCCTAATAACACTGCTTGTGGTTTTACAGGTTTTTGTAATTCTCTTTTCCAAGAGCAAATAGCTCAGGTAGAGTACATTCCATGTCAATGGCTAAGGTCAGATGATTTGTAATGCTGGAATATAATGAAAGAAACAAAACACAAAAAGAACCAGCATCTCTCTCTATAATGCCCTGGAATAAACCATTTATTGTAATTTTTTTAAATAAATGCTTAAAGTTTACATTACCTTAAAAATAAATCTAATTAAATGAACATTAACTGAGATTTCTTGCTATTATTTGGGTTTTTAGGTGGTTTGAATGAGGATGAATTAAAAGCTTTTGATAAAAGCTTGATGCCATATTTCCAGCCATCAGCAGTAAGACACATACCTCCTGAAATTTTCCAAGTAAGAGCCTGATTACTGAAGAATTTATTAAATTTCTATTGTTTTTACACTAGTATAAATAAACTGCAGCACTGATTTATAGCTTTTGGGTTATGGCAAAAAATTTTCTATGGTCTGTTAAGTGAGAGACCATCAAGGATCTGGAACATGAACTTTGAGCTGTATCATCTCTGAGCTGCCCATGAAATATGCTCGACAGGCTTTATTCATCCTTCACAATGCATCCCAAAGAAAAAGCAAGTATCACAAACCAGGGAATGGATTCTCTATCTTCCAACATTTTATTCAGATCTGAGTTTTCCTCTCTGTTTATTAACATTTGCAGGGATGCTGTAATAGGTTTCTCTGCTGCCTGTGTAAGAGCTGTTTCATTAACCTAAAACCTGGCACCATTCTCCTGAGTTAGCTCTGAAAAACAGATTGTACAGGCAGATACAGATCAGAAAGGAATTACATCTAATTACAGCAGTGCTGAATGTGGACCAGAAATTAGAACAGGGATCCTGAGATCATTGCCCTGGACTTTCTTTGACTTAGTGACAAGATTAATACTCTGCCTGGGCTGGTGCCTTTCAGATGCTCAGGCAAGCAGGGTACTTATGGACAGATGAGCTAAACAGAGAGTTAACTGTGTCAGCTCCCATAAAAGAGAAAAACTCCTTGAGCACTAACTGTTTGTGCACAGCACCACTGACAGTTCAGATAAGCCTAAAATGTCCTTACTGAAAAGATTTCTTTGCAAAACAGCTCTATATAATCTTGCAGAATTTCTATCAAACAACATTTTTGTTAGTAAGAGTAATAATGATGCTACAGAAAGTGATTAACAAAAAGCAGGGTACCTCTTTGGAAGGGTTTTCTGTATTTGAAAGATTCAAAGCAGGTTTTGGTTTTACACAGGTTTTTTATGGCCTCATTTTGCAGCTGTATAAATTATTCACATTTTGATTTATGAAAAATTACATTGTATTATGGACTTCAAGTGAATTAAGAAGATGCTCAATTCAGAATGTCTGGACCTGTAGACATTTCCATGAGTTTGTTCAGTTTAAACCAGCACACCATTTGGCAGACAATGAAAAACAGCCATGGGTTTGCTTCATCGTCTGACCTACTTGTGAGGGGAATTTTGTCTTTCCAAAGTAGAACCTGGGTGCAGAATTGTTGCAAGAAAAAAAAAGCTCGTTGTGTAGGAGGGTTAAAATGCTTGTGACTGCAGAATGTTAACTAGAACTAAAGCAATCCAGCCTGCCCAATAATGCAGGCTTTACAAACTGGTTAATTGCTACGTGATATAAGATAATTGCTGTAAGATTACGATTGCTGTGTTTAATTTTTAAATTTAATAGGAACAAACTGGGAGGATTTTCAGTCTGAAAGAGAAAAATTGAATAATGAGATTAAAGCATGGGGTCTTTTCATCTCATTGCTCTGCTGCTAACTATAATGAAAGGTCAAATGTAAGTTCAAGTGAGGTTGCTTGGGAGCAGATGTAAGAGAAAATAAATGAAAACACAAGAGGATGCACAATGCCATCAGTCTTTGAACAAATCAGAAAAGAAATGGCTGGAAAATTAAACTCCAACAATATATTGAAGAAGTGTGCAATACTGTGCTGGCATAGAAAGCTTCTCAAGCTGTCAGCTCCCAGCATCAAAGAGAAAGGTGACAGATAGATGAGTGGTCAGGGAAGTAAATGAATACAGAGGATTTTTTAAAGCTCTGTTGAGCTCTTTTATAGCAACACAATGTTGCAGGCTACCGTCCCTCATTCCACATGCAAGGCAGTGCTGACTTCTGATTCCTTACCTGCCTTGTAGAATTGACAGCCCAAACCAATTTTTCTGCCTTTTGTTCCTCTCAGGCGTTGTCCCCGGAGCAGATAGCGAACCTGGGTCCTGGGAACGCCGCCGCGGTCACGGGATGGCAGCGGGAGCACCTGGATGCACCCCAGCTCCAGAGCCTGGGGCTGGCACTGGATGGAGGCAGGAGCAGCAGCCCAGGGGCACAGAGCAGTGCAGGATCTCCCCAGGAGGGGCAAAGCCCGGCTCTGAGTGGTGAGTGGAGCCCTCCCTGCTCCTGCTTCCTGGGGAAGGGCACGCGGCTCTGGGGTGTGAGGTCTCACAGCATGCATCAGGCCTCTGTTCTGAGGGTGGGTTGCAGTGAATTTATTAACCAGCTTTTACAGTCGTGCCTCCAATCACACACCTGACCAAGACAAACAGCCAGGAGGATGTTGGATTTACCCACAGCAAGAGGTAATGGAGGAAGACTGTCAGATGGCATTAGCAGCTGTCCAGTAGCATTACAGTGTGCTAAGCACTACCTTTTACACCAGCTAGTCTGAAACAGTGACCTTTTCCCTCTCCTTCTTTCCCATATTCTTTCCCTAAATTTGAGGCAGGAGTCTCCATCTCTGGACCTTCAGGTCACAACTTTTATGTGCAGCAGAATGTTGTTTGCAGAGCTGCAAGTGGGAAAGGAGGTAGCACTGGGGTGGATTAGCATCTTTATCCAGGCTGTAGGACCGTTGAATGGTTTTTTTCTGCCATTCCCATCCTATTTGGAATGAAGGCCTATTAGCACCCATACTTCAGTGGTTTAACCTTTTACTTCTGCATATTGCAGTTTACACTGGGCAAGTCACACTGCAATGTCAGTGGATGTGTTGCAGTGAGAGAGTTTGCACATGGTCGAGACAATGTTGAGAACTTATCCCTATCAGACAGCAAATATTGTTGCTTCCAGTGACAGCAGTGAGACGTCAGCTGTTGAAGGAGAGAGAGGGAAGCTGAAATGGGAGTAAGGGGAACTGAATTGCTATGATGCCCTTACTGGGATTAGAGCAGATCTTCCCAGAAGCACCTGGGAAGTGCTCTTAGCCCAGCTCCCTCTCAGGTGTGACCTGTTCCTTCTGGAGATCTGCCAAAGGGAGGAGTTTTCCGGGTAAAGATCACCTGAGTTCTTGAGCTTCTTGTCCATTGTTTCCATCTCCCTGTGAAATGCTTCTCTTTGGAGCTGTCTGTGTGAAACTGGAAGTGACATCTCCTCAGAGCTGAATGAAATTAGGATTCAACTGCTGAATTTGCTGCACCACTTTGGGGTGGTGTAGGTAAAGAGTTCTGGAGCTGAACTTTAGCGTGACACTGAGACATAAAGCCTTCTGCTTTCCAGGTGCTCCTTGTTTGAGAGGCTTTGGCATCTGGCTGTGTGCTGTGTTTACACTGCACCTGCCTTTCTGAACCCACAGGTGTTAAGCTTGAGGTAAGTTTTATTTTCAGTTGGAGGTAACTTTATAACAAAAGCACGGATCACCTGTAACAGAGAAGGACTGTGGGACCCTTTTCCTGCTTTCAATACAAAGATAACAATTCTTGAGTAATTTTTCTGTATTACAAAGTTGTCTTGTACCTTGGTTAAACTATCTCCGAATGTAATCAAGGGGAAAACATTTTATCTTATCTTTATTGTAAAGCCAAACATAACAAAGGTATATTTAAAATTCCATGTAACACCAATCAATTACTTCATTGTTATTTGGAATATGTTCTTGGTTTTACTCTGTGTTTTGCCTGTTCCTGGCTATGTATAAGATTTTTATTCCACAAACACTTTGATAAACTCTGTTTAGTAGAGTATTGCATCAACTTTCACTGGATTTTAACATTTTGGCTGGCTAATATTTAAGAAGAGCCCTGGTGGGCTTAAAGTTTAGATTCCAATTAGGCAAACTAAATGCTTAAGTATTCTACTGAGTCTTTAAGATTGCAAAGCAAGGCATGTCAAAAGACTTAATATTTTTCTTTGCTTTGATTTTCAGTGTCCTGGAGCTTACAACAGAGATGCTAAAGATAAAAGAGTGTCAGCTCAGCATGAACAGTAGAATCAAGAGGCTCTGAGATTCCTGAGTGCAGAGTGGTGAAATTCTTACAAGCAAGACCCTCGCCTGCCATCATGATGAGAACTATCTCCTTTCCATAGCTTTACCATTAACAAGTAACACAGTATCCCTCCAAATACTCCAGATTTAAAAACTGGAAATGGCTTATCTGTCTCATGAGAAAATCACTGAAATACAGGATTGTGTGTTAGGGAGGAGCTTGAATTACAGTGGAGACAGGTAGCAGGGGACTGTTATTTGGAGGCTGATGTCTGATACCCAGTGCTTTATACCTGGGCTAATTTGGTCACACTGTTGTGTCCATTTGTTGGGTTTTCTTCTGCTTCAAGTGCACATTCCCTGGAGAGGGGCTGTCCTTCTGTGTGGTGTAGTAGAAACTGCACTAAAAGTTACTGCTGCTGCAATAAAATAACTTCATCTCGGGGCTGCTGGTTTAAATCCTGCTCAGACAAGAAGTGATAACAGGCTCTTAGAATTCAAGCACCTCTACAAAACGTGGTTTCCCCATGGCTGTTTGTATTCAACACAGAGCTGTTGACACTGAGGGCATTGGCAATACCATTAGTATTTCATGTGACAAAATGCACCATGGAAACCTGCTTAGGTTCATCAAGAGACAGCCCTTTCACTTCAGGTGGGGTTGAAGTGTGTGCCTGGGAATACTGAGGGGAAACTGTTCACTGGGCCTACACACTGCTGGGGCTGTCAATCCAGTGTTTTCCACAAGACCTAGAATAAGGAATTTCTCATAATTATAAACCAGAGATATTTCCCTGTGTTTTATCAGCATATGACTTACATGACTTAATATTAGCTTCTCATGCCACACCTCAGCATTTTAAACAATGGTGGGGAAAAGATCTATTAAAAATCCTCTGCATGTGACCATGCATTTTGATGTCATTCACCATGATTTTAGACCACAAACACGTGGCACAGTTTTCCATTTTGCCATTGCAAAAGTCTTATTTTTTCTAGACTAAAGAAGGCAATAGATTGAAAAGTTTAGCTTTTTCATTCAGGGCTGTACTGTAGTAAATGCCCTTCAAACTGTGATTTGTATTTCTTTATGGCAAACATTACATCTGCTTGTAATGCCCTGAAAGTAGAATTGAAATTTTGCTCAGGTGGGGAAGCAATAGGAGTGGGAGGGAGGGAGAGCTGGAGGGAAGAGCCTGGCTGCTGCTGGGGCAGGTGAATGTGAGCTGCTGCTGCTGTTGGGAGTAACAGTTCCCAGCACAGTCCCATATATTCTGTAATTCCTGCAGCAGCAGGGGCTAACTTGATTCTTAGGGCTTTGTTATTGGCAAAGTAGGCAGTGAGAGCTGTTTCTTACCCCTTCCTTTCCCTCTCCCCCTTCAGCAATCTGCTGCACTAACCCTGGTATGATGTTACAGATAATACTACATGTTACAGATAACACTACATGCTTTAGTTCTGCATTTTATAAGCAAAGAATTATGGTTGCTGCAAACTGCCTGGCGCTTTTTTCTCTCATCCTCACGGTAAGAGTCCAGCTTCTCCAGCTGCATTTTCATTTCCTGCATGTGAACAGGAGATTGAGACATATGTTTAAATTGAAAGCAGTTTGTTTTATTAATCCCAGCAAATACATGCAAATGTCCACTAAAACCAAAAAAATGCTTCAGTGAATCAAATGCATTATAAAGATTTATCTGTGTTTTCATGTTGAAAGTTCTGCCTCACTCAGATGTGAAAGCACTAAAAGGTTTGATTTCTAGAAATTGCCTGACTTGAATTCTGTGTGCACTTGTGAAGATGCAGGAGAGTGTTTTGGTGTCAGGAAGACAGTCAGCATTTCCAGTTCAGCTGCTTAGGTCAGATACGTGACTTAGCTCTACCAAGCCCTTCAGAAATCCATAGGAGCTGAAAGTGATCTTCTTCTGTCAATATACCTGGGAGTGATTCCGTTTGCAATTGTGTGAGTCAGAGTTTAGCTTTTAATTGGAGCAGGACTGAGCTCTTTGTTTTGTGCCATCTGTGCTGTAATTTCTTTCAAGCACAAGTGCTTTTAAATAGCCGAACTGCTCGATTATTTATATATTTTATTAGATTAATAATTATGTTAAGGACTTTGGCATTGCATTTATGTTTGGTCAAGGACTTATCTATTTCTTACAAGAGTAGTGTAGGAGGGGTAAATGTGGAGCACTGACTTAATGTTGTACTTATTTCACGGTGAGATTGCAAATGCTGTTTGCTTCATGAGATGGTGTGAGCATTTGGATGGCAACTATTGTAGAAAAGCAATTTTGCTCCTGCCAATGTGACTCTTGTAAAGGTCACTGATGGAAAAGCCCATTCCACAAAATCTGGGATTTATGAGATACCTCCATCCAAACTGTTGAAACTGAATTTCAGTGGGAAGAATAGATGGAAAGGGGAGAAAGGCACGGAGAGCACTAGTATGCATGGTATGTAATCTGTGTGTGTGATCTGCCATCCATTCACAGCCCTGCACACTGCCACTGCTGAGAGGAAACTCAAACATGGACACTTCACTTCTGGGAAACAAACCACAGAACCCCTCAGTGCAGGCATCTGTCCCCTCTGCAGATGTGTGTTGCACACAACATGCACGTGATCACTTTCACTGCAATGCATTCATTGGAAAAATGTCTCACAGTCCCTCTCTTTTTGCATGATCAGGATTTTGGGGAAGAATATACCACAGAGAAATGTGGTAGAAAGATTTGATTCTTAAAGAAATGTTGCTGTTTGTAGATGTGGGTGACATTTGTTTAAACCAAGCTTCATTTCTCCTACATTCTTTTTCATTCTTTTAGTTGAGAATGAAAAAAAAAATCGGATTTGTGCATAAATCTGCTGTTGGATATATATCATGATAATAATTTTGTTATCTGATAATTGTGAGAACTGCAGCTGTCCTCTCCACTTGTGACTCCTCTGATGGTTGCTGGGCAGTGCCGTGTGTCCTGTGGGATGTACATGCAACCATCCAACTACTGACAGGCACAACTCTGGTGTGGGCCTGGCTCCTCTGAGTGCTGTGAGCCCTGGCACAGGTGACCCTGTCCAGCAGGATGTGAGAAGGGACATTTCATTCCATCCCTGTGATTGGAGGAGTCTTCAGGAGTTAACAGATGGGAAGGAATACTCTTGTTGGCTTATTATTCAGTGCCTGATACATTTATGTTCAGAATTGGGTTTGGAAAAGAGAAAAAGGGCTACTGGTTCTGGATCAGCAGGAGAGAAAATATCCCTATGACCTGGTACTGAGGTAAATGCCACATCTGTGGTATCTCTAAATCCCCAAAAGGAAGAAAACAGCTCCCCA
This sequence comes from Aleadryas rufinucha, assembly GCA_013397815.1. Lineage (NCBI taxonomy): Eukaryota > Metazoa > Chordata > Aves > Passeriformes > Aleadryas > Aleadryas rufinucha. The sequence goes on along the minus strand of VZTH01015266.1, from coordinate 12,092 downwards.
TCCACAGTGTCTGAAAAGTGTCCCTGTTACAGCTGGCATTATGGCTGTTGTCAGGTTTTGTACAGTGCATGGAATGTTTGACTCCCAGTGATCTCAATCTGTCACATCAGAGCTAACCAGCTCCTCAGTGTGAGGCTCCAAAGATACTGTTTAAAAAAAAAATAAAAAAGGCATCCTTCCTTAATTTTAAGAAGCCCTTTATGCCTCTGTATAATCTGCTCAAACATTCCAGAAGCAATCACGTCCTGCATTATGGCAGATTTAGCTTATCACTTCAGTGCTGTGCCTAGAGCTCATCACCCCCTCAGTTATTTTCCAGTAACACAAACTGCAGCCCCATCACATCAGGCTGGGACCTTTTCAGAGTCCCACTGGCTGCCCCCTTGGAGCAGATGTGAGACATTGCCCAAGGTGTGCCAGCCAAACCCACCTGGGGCTGTGGGAGAGGCCTGACTCGCTCAAATGACACTCAGAAGCAAGGAATCCACAGTCACCTGGAGTGTGTCACTTGAGCAGGTAACTGTCCATAGGGCACTGCTGGTGTTTTGGCTCATGCTGTGTTGTGGTTATGGATAGCACACACTGCTTCCCAGTGGGACACTGCCAATTTCCCCATGGCACTCGAGGAACAGTCCTCCAACTGCAGTACCTCGTTCCCCTGTCACAGACTGTCCTCCTTTACAACAGAAATCAGATTTCAAATCATCTCTTCCTCTTTTTTTTCTTCTTCTCTCAAAAAAGACTCTTATTCCAGGCTGGTACACTACTTTAAGCAATGGGGTCTCTTTTATTTCAGGGAAAATGTTTAAATGTTTTTGATAAGTTTGTGGGGTTTTTTGGTGTGTGTGTTTTGGTTTTGTATTTTTAAGCAAGATCTGTAGGCATGGGATAAGGAGAGCTAAGAACCTTGTAGTCCTGATTAGTAAAATGTTCTCATCCCTGCCATATGATGTGGGACTGGGGACTTCAGTGCTGTTGGAGGGGAGGGATCTGACTTCCTTTACCAGTAAGGCAGGAGATATAAACTGGATAGAAAAGACAGGTCTGCAAAGAATAAACAACTCCACTGTAAGTTAAATTTCTTTTATTGGTACCCCAGAACATTTGGAATTGCCCCTCAGGAAGAGTATTTTGTGCATTGTTATACAGCATGCTGTTGAAAATGCAGATAAATAACAAACTTGTCAGAGAGCAAAACACACCTGTGTGCTATCCAGGTGTCCATAATTTCATATTTTAGTGAAGAGTGATCCATTATCAGACTCTTTCCATATCTATCTACTCAGTCCTTAGACAGAGAAATTATGTGACTACCTCAAAACTCCCCTGGACCTTGCCTGGCATCAGGACATGTAGGAGTTTTGTACCACAGGATATTTTTACCACAATTCACATCTGGTTCTTTATTTGTACCCAAAAATAGTCACAAAATGTATTAGATTTTTTCTGCAATGAGTAGAAAGCAACCACTGTCCATCTGTCTCTTCCTGCCCCTTTCTGTTCAGCATCAGTCTGCTTTCCCAATCCGGATTAAGGAGAGGATTTTCTTGCCCTCATGATGCAGGAACACAGGCATGTTCAGAGCTCACAGTCCAAGTGACTAAACACTGAAGTATTAAATGGAGGAATTGTGATTGATGGATTTCTTGCTTTGCTGGCAACAGTATAACATTTCTCTTCTAATGTTTTAGCAGGTATAATTAGTCTTACAAATACTTAACATCTCACTTAATATCTGTAATCGTCTCTTTGAGGGACAAAGGGAAAAGGAGAGAAGCCAAAAGTAAATTCCTGTGGGAGAAATATAAAAACAGTGGAAAATGCTAATCTGTCACAAGTACAGCAGGGTAATATTTTCTGGTACTGCTTTCCTCAATAATTTTTAACCATTGTATATCGAAGTGAACTGTATTGATTCATCAGAGAATAGCCATTGCTATAGTTAAAATCACATTGGTTTGATGCACAAGCTGAAACTGCCCTAGGTCATCTTTAATTGGGGCCTGACATGTTTCAACATTTAATCAGATGTCACAAAACAACTTAGATCACAAACAAGTTCTGAATATATCCTGCATGAATTGAGAGCTCTGAATATATCCTGTATGAACTGAGAAGGGAGTTGAGACAATGGATGTCAGCTCTCTGCCTTTAATATATCTATTAAAATAGATTCCAGATATGCATCTGTCAGTGTTTTTATTAGCTGCTTTTATTTCACTGTTCATCCTTTCAGAAGTGTTGAGATCTGACATATTAAATGTACACGTTTCAATCAAACAGGCTGGTCCAGGCAGTGCTCTGAGACATGTCTGAGCTTTCAGACCTCACACGTGTGTGCAGTGATGGAAGTGCCTCAGCACTGCAGCTGCAAATGTTGTATTTCTGAATTTGCACTTTCTCCCCTCCTGCTGCAGTCGGTGCCACAGCTCTGGGGAGTTCTGCCAAACGCTGTTGTCTTCAGTACAAATTCTCCAAGTACTATATTTGGGTTTTTACCATGTGTCCTCAAGTAGGCAACTCACTGCTGGTTACATCAAACATTATTTGGTGCCAAAAATTATTCAATATCTTTACTTTAAATATAATAAAATTTTAAAATAATTTACATTTACAAAATTTCAAAGTTTAAAATAATTATTCTGTTAGAGTTCAGATCTATAAAACTTTTCAAATGCAACATCCAACCTCTTCTCTTAGGAAGTGATAAGAGATACCACGGAGCTTGTCAAGGAGTTGTACTGCTGTACTTGTAAACACATTGTTGTAAGAGGACAGGCTTTGATTCCTGATCTCTGAAAATAAGTAAATTTGGTTTTGTCACACTGTG
>VZTH01015265.1:43693-167747 GCA_013397815.1 Aleadryas rufinucha | reverse complement strand
GGTTTTTTTTCATTTTATTTTTTAAAAAATTTTCCCCTTCTATTTTATGCAAAACTTTTGCCTTCTAAATCCCACCTTTATGTTTCTCCTTATCTCTGGAATCATCTTGAAGATGTTTCCGAGAGAGGGGAAGAGACTTGAAAATTATTTTTGCAGCAGAGTAGGACGGGTAGAGCTTTTCATCAGCATTGCTGTGGACATGCATGTTTGAGCACATGCACACACCAACTACCACACTTCCACTGAAGGTTCTTCCCTGACCCATAACTGCCAGTATCGACTGAAAAAAATCCCACACTGCTAAGCATGGTAGAATGTCTGGTATTTTTGTACGGGAGCTCTCTAGACTTCATCAGAAGAATCTCGTCTGTAAACTGCTGTGAACACTGCAGTATCATTCAGCCTACACACAACAATATATTTTCACCTGGCAATGCTTGCCAATGTAGCAAGAACATCTAACAAGTAAGATAAGGCTACACAGTACCTGCATTCATTTCCATTCACTTCCTTTAGTAACAGGGAATCTACATTTAAATTAAAATTTTATTCATTTTTAAAACTATCTTAAATAATTGAAATATATTACTGGCCATCAATCAGTTCCCAATAAATCAATCACTCTGGCTCAATGCTTGAGACTGTTTAAAATCATGTTGCATATTTGAAGAGCAAAAAATTTAAAAATCTTTTTTTCTACACATCATGCCCAGCATACAAAAGCTATGAAGAAATTAAGGCTCTGTAGCTGCAAAAACTACATAGCTGGCCAAGAAGATTAAAGACCCAAGCATCTCCTAATTATTCTCAGCATAATCCACAAGATAGCTTTGAAATTCTAGGACTCTGAAGTGACATTGCTTCCTGTGGACACTTGGATACTGAATTCTGAAATTTTTTACTTTATAATTTCAAAACTGAGGCAAAGGCTTCTGTTTATGCCACTCTGGAGTGATCTTAAATGTTTCTCATTTGTATGGGAATCTGAAACACTTCTGTGAAATATTGTTTTTTATTTGAGGGTTTTCTCCAAACACAGAGCGCATTGCCACTTATCTGCTACTAAAACTGAGCTTACAGAGTCTGTGTAATCACTGCAGTAAATGCAATGAAATCTTCAAGCCATTTCCTAATACTTAGACTTTCCTTTGTTCGAATTTTAAAGTCTGCTGCTGTGTGGTTGCTGTGCAGGGGCTGTGATTCAGTAACATGACTGAAAACTATGAGCCTGAAAACATTTAAATGAGCTCTTGGTGATTACAGGGGAAGAAATAGAGCCTCTAAGGCCTCTCCATTTTCCCACATGGATATTAGTGCAAGCTAGAGTACACTAACTCTAGCAGTTACAGCCTAGATGTATGCAGCAGTTTTTCCTCTTTATATACCTTGAACAAACCTTAGAAATGAAATTTCCCCACGTTTTCCCCACTGCTACCTGCAGCTGTTAGACAACCTGAGAGACATCACGGGGTGCAGGAAAGGGCTGGGACATCTCTATGTCCTCTCCAGGCCAGGACACAGACGGGCTGTCCACAGACTGTGCAGTAGAGCCCCTGTCATGCCATAGCACTCATGGCTCTTGACCCTGAGGGATGAGGATGCCTCTTTGCTGCACCACTACTCTGCTGCCTCAGAGGTCGAGCAAACTGCTGGTAGATGTGGAACAAAAACATTTTCATTCTCAAGTGCCAGTAGGAGTCAATGTGCTCAAATCATGTTCCTGCAGAAAACCGGGGGTTACCCTTGCAAAATTAGTTTTCAGGTCAGTTTTCTAAAACAAACAGATTCTTTGACAAGGTAGTCTGCAAAGCTACTATGAAGATTCGTAAGCCAAATAACAGGATAACACACACCTAACCACAGGCATAAGCATATTTTCACACAAACCTTTTGATTTGTTGGTAACAACCTTATCAGATACTGTCTGAGGAAGGGGAAAGTTCCCATAGCCAACTCATCCCTTTATATATTTAACCTTCAAAACAACAAAAATTTATATAGAGGAAGTCAATGTTACTGTAAAGAGTCAGGTTTCTGAACTTCTTACCGTCAGCTCCCCTCCCACCCTTTAATTCACATACCTATTGACACAGGTTTCTATGCTGTAGAGCCCTGATATTTCTTCAGTACCATAAATACCTATAATAACAAGTGTTTCACATACTGCAGAACTGCAAAAACAGAAATGTGAGAGAGTCAGAACACTGATATCAAAGATATTACAATGAGAGGAGGTAATTTATACTTGGACATTTCAAGGAAATGATAGTGCTTTACCTGTAATGCTTCAGAGCAGTCCCCAGGGTAATAGCACACATTCCTTTTGGGTTTTTTTTCTGGAGTACATGGGACATCATGTGCACATCATGAAAAATATATCAACTTGTTGCTATTACAGGCAGTTTGCACAACATCCACAACACTTGACACTGTAGCACAACATTTATTTGACATGTGCAGGTGAGTGCCTTCCCCCGCACCTCACTGAAGCTCGCAGGGAGAAAGCCTTGTCTTTCATCACCATGTCTATCCCTCTTCTTCTCATGTGGGATTCATTAAAAACACGGCTGTAGGAGCCAGCAAAAGGGCTGGCAGTGCTACACCTGCAGCTGGGGCAGAAGCCTGACTGCCTGCAGGTCAGACTCAACAGGAGGCCCTGGGCGGCAGCGCTGAGAGGGAGCTGCTGGCACGGGCAAAATGCAAGAACAGCTGCTCGTACTATCACAGCTTATTTCATAAAAGCAGAGCTGGTTTTGTTCTGAAGGCAGAGACAAGTCAAGTGGCCAGAAAGAGGCAGAAAAAGAGTAATTTCTGAGACTCTCAGTACTTTGCATAGAGTGTTCACCCCTACCTCAAAAAGGGGGAGAAGTGAAATGGACAGATGAACTGCTGTAATGTTGTCAGTTCTGGGACATATATCTACAATCATCTCTTCTATTAAGAGCAGGATCTCAGGTGGCTTGGAAGGGAAAGATCCAGTAGGGCACACTGACAGAATAAAAGCTATTACTTCTTAGGCCTTTACTAAAGAATTTCAATGGATTTAATTTAATTTCAAGAGTGTTTTGAGAGCCAAGACTGTGCAGCCTTTTATCAAGGGTTACCATACCCATAAGCATGAAGCTTCTTTTTTTAATGTATCTTTTGAGGTTTTTCAAAGCAATGACTTTTTCTTTTGAGAGACTTCTATTATAGCCTATGCCATGCTCTGTGAGAAAGGTTTAATCCATGCTGCTTCTGCTGTTACCCATAGTGTCAAAAAAGAGCAATGCAAATATTCACAATATCCTCAAATAGAAATAGAGAGAATACTTTTGTGCTTTCATAATAGCCTAATTCCAATTTTTTCTCAAAAAAAAAGAGAAATCTTTCCAGGCATTTATTTCAAAGATAAAAAAGGCAGCTACTCAGAATTGCCAAATTGATAATGATTTGCCTTTATTGTTGATTCCAGTAGCTCCTGTCAGACCACATATTTACTAGAGCAAACTTTTCATATTAGCATTAACTGCATGTAAATGAAGTCCCATTTCATATTAAAAATATATTTTTTTAAAGTTATTCACCTCATTCTTGCTATGACTTCAGGATAGCACATATAGCAGTGAGGCTCCCCTTTAAATGCTGTGTGATACCAAAAATCCTGTGGCTCTCTTCAGGGCCAGAAAATATTCCCTGGGATAGACAAGGATCTTCCAAAATGTTCTTCTGTACAATCTTTTGTTCCTCTTCATTCTCCCAAAGTTTGACCCCTTGAACTTCTATGCAATAACCACAGAAATACACAGCCAACATCCCCACACAGGAGCTGTGAAGGAGGCCCACAGGGAGCTCTCCCATGGTGGCTCATGCTCCACGGTTCACCATTATAGGCATAATTCTTGTCAGAAATGCACCTTTTCAGTCTGTTACACTTCCAGGACAATGACACCAACCACTTGGGACCTATCTTTGGATCACCACTCCCGTTGTTTCCCATCCCATGCCAAGGAGAATTTCAAACAAGCTGGGGCTAAGGCACGGTTTGGAGCTGAGGCTCGGGGAGGTGTTATGAGGGCCCGGCTTCCCTGCGGCAGCTCCCGCCAGCCCCATCTCCCACCCCAGTCCCACCACCGGGACCCGGGCCCAGAGCACACCTCTGGCTGCCTTCTTCCCCCTCCTGGTTCCCAGCAGAGCAGCCCCAGGTGAGGGGAGCTCTGTGGGATGAAGCGGGAAGGCTGCTCAGGTAGGGGGAGGCTGCTCAGGTAGGGGGAGGCTGCTCAGGTAGGGGGAGGCAGCTCAGGCAGGGGGAGGCGAGGCGCGAGGCACAGCCATGGCCCCGCCGAGCCGCGTGGGCAGCCGGGCTTCCGAAGGGACGTGTTTAACACACTGCAATGGTGCTCAGCTCCACTGAGCCCTGACGTTACCGGTGAGTGAAGTGTTTGAGAGAAAAGCAAAACTAAGAGTGAATCCTGGCCTTCTTTTCAAGTCTGTGAGAGCGACAAATGCTCTACATTAAAACACACAGAGATCCACACCAGCAGAATTACCTTCTGCAGAGGAAAACCCAAGTCCCTACGAGCTACCAAGGGAATGGCAAAAAAAAAGAAAAAAAAAAAGTGTTTACACTTCACAAAGGCTTGACAATAAAAATCCTTCCCCCTCTAAAATGAGGAACTGCCTGAGACACAAGACTCACTACTCTCACAGCCACATGACAAGCAAGAGAAGCAGAGAACAAAAATACCAGAGACATGATGTAAAGTAGTGGATGGGCTAAAATTAGTTAATGTTCTGATTTCTTTTATGAAGGGAGGATAAGTTCTATTTTTATTTTTTTAATTACACCAAAAATCCTAGAGAGCACTGGAAAGTGGTGGAGTAGAGATACTTAAATCTCAATGCACACACGTAATAACATAAGTACACGTACATGTTAGTGTTTAGGGACACTAATTAAAAGCAGATTTTACAAAGGAGAAAAACCCCTCATTCACCTCCAGAATTGTATCAGAATAACATCAGGAAAAATTACAGGGACGTCCTTAGCTAAGGCAACTTCTGCTCTATTTTAAGAGACGGGTTGCCAGCAGTTGTCATTTTTTCCACCTCATGTTTTCTGTCTTACCTTTCCAAATAAAGCTTTCCTTCTTCCTATTGAAGTATTAACATTTTCACTACAAGAAAGGAAATTCTTATTCTTTTTTTTTCACTTTCAGTTTAAGCTGGTGTCACTCAGAGCTGGAATGAAATACAATTCATTTGATTGAGTAGAAAATTAAGATTTTGTTAAAAGTCAGAAAACTGATTGAACAACCTTGAGCTATACACAAAGCAGCAGCACTTAAGTACAACGCAGAGGATCACATGTTCAGCTCCTCTAGGCTGCAAAGTTGAACTATTTTCTTTGTGATATCTTTGTTGATCTTGTTAAGTCTAATTTGAGACAGCTGAAATTTTCTGATACACTACACTCAGTTTTCTTCAAGTGAATGTTCTTCTATGACACGGATGTGAGTTGTTGGTTAGCCTACACAGTTCAAAATATACTTACATGGCTCCCCACTTCCCCTCCCTGCCTGCCTGAGTGCACAAATACACGGGTGAAGCTACAAACTTCTTTTGGGAAAGGCAGCAATGTGAAAAATTGTAGAGAGGATGTAATAAGGGAGGAGGCACTATTGTAGTGCAGGAGAGTGGGAGAGAAGATAGCAAATAGCTGCACTGGGAAAAGAAAAAAAAGAGAAAACTCTTTGAAGTGAAGCTGTGTGCTGGGGCTGGCTGCGATGGAGTTAATTGCTTCATCACAGCCTGCACCGTGCCAGCTTGCAACTAAAATTGTGCTGAAAGCACACCAGTGTTTGAGGTATTGCTGAACAGGGCTTGCAGGGTGTCAAGGCTTGCTCTGCTCCTCAGCTCTGTCCCCCACGGGCACAGGCTGGGGCTGGCAGGAGGCTGGGAGTGGGCACAGCCAGGACAGCAACACGGGCTGACCAAAGGGGTGCTGAGTGTCAGGCAGTGCCAGGCTCAGCCACAGAGCTGGGCATTTGGCCTTCCCACAGTACCCGCTCTGTGCAGGCTGACTAGGCATTGGTCTGCTTGTGGGAGGTGAGAAGTGACTTCCTTTGCATCACTTTGCGTTCCCCTGCCCTTTCCCCTCATTTTTAAAACCGCTTTTATACCCTGAGCCACAAGTTTTCTCACTGTTGCTCTTCCGGTTCTCTCCCTCGTGCCACTGTGAGGGAGTACATGATCTGCTGGGTGGGGGTTTGCTGGCTGGGGTGATCACACCATACATTGAGAATAGGAAATAACCACAACCAGAATGACAGTCAAATTATAAATTAACCTGAAAGTTAGAGCCATAGAAACTATGGCTTTCTTCTGCTGCTTTTTCTTTTGCACTTTTTAATATTTACCCTACCTGAATTATCACATAGGTAGTGGAAAAAAAAAAAAGGACTTTTTGTATTCTTCATTTTTCTCCTGGAAGTTGAAGAGATCTTTAAGAAAAGTAATTAAATACACAGCTCACACTGGCTTTCTCTGAATGCTAAAGCCCCTAGAGTTGCAAAAATAATTACTTCCATTAAGACACAAACCAAATTTAGGAAAAAAAAATGAGCTGGTTTAAAGGAGGTGTTCAATATAGGGTCATGAGAGCGCTATGCCAGCTGAAGTTGGGGCTATGTTGCAGGCTTGGCCAGCAGTCAATAAGCTTACCCAGACAGTGTGGCAGCAAGCTGCCTCTAGCAACATTTTAATATTTATTCATCTTTGCATACCTTTTTGTTCCCATATTTTTCAGGCCTATGGGTGAAATTCAGGCTGCTGAGGTCAACTGTGGTGATATCAACAGAGTGAAACTGTCAGTTTCAGAAAACGCTGTAGCAAGAACCTTAGCTTGTAGACATAATTACAACTTCAGTACAAAGTTCATAACTTTTCCTTCTAATGTAAGCAAACAGGGTTTTTGAATTCAGAGAGAAAAGGCCAGGATTTTCAGATATGTATGATGGTTTTCAGGGCATGCTATTCAATTTGTGTACAAAGACCTTTTGCTATTAATGCTAACAGGAGCCCATCACTCTCTCTCAGCATGGCAGACCTTCCTGCATTTGATGGTGCTCCATTTTCATCAGAGGAGCAGTCCCCACCGTGCTGCAGGAAGCCGTGCAGGTGTGCACCCTGCTTTTCCTTGCTTAGGCCTTTCTAGAGCAACAAAACAGAAGGCACACAGAGCCAGGAAAGCACCCGAGCCAGCTGCCCTGCCTGACACACCGCTGAGCTCGAGGCTTTATCATTGAATCAATGTCGCTGCTTTGAAGCTGTGGCCTGAACAGAGCGTGCCACTTAGCAGTCATAGCAGCTCATTTGGAAAGAATTTGGTTCATAATTTTAAAAAAGTGTTTAAAAAAATTGTGTGCCTTGGGAAATACAGCCACAGAGACAATGCATGGGAGACTTTCAAGTTAAACACGTTTCAGTGGAAACTCTGCCTGCTGCCCTCCTACATACAGGAGAGTCTGTGCACACTTAAACCACAATAAAAGGATGCCACAGCACTACCTTTACTGCTCAGTAGTAGGTGGATTGAGAAGGTGGTAAACTCATGCTAGATAAGGCTCGATCTGAGTTACAGCAAACAGATTTTTTCCAAATAAAATAATCAGAATTAGCTGGGGTGAATTCAGCCACTGGCCCTGGCCTTCCCACTGCAGAGATAAAACAGCAGCTGCACAGCCTCCATCTAAACTCGAAATACCTGATTTAGAGTGTTTCTGCTGTTCAAGCTGTGGGTGAGCAGGGAGACCTCAGCAGGATCTCTCATGCCTTGTAACACTCTTCAAGAGCTCTTGTTCTACAGCTTTGCTTTGAAGGAGTATGAATGCCAGAACTGAGCCCATTTTTCCCTTTCTGTCAGTGGGGATAACCAGAAAAGGCTCAGGAAATTCTGGAAGCCAAGATAGATAGGCAAAATGCTGAGAAGAAAAAGGAGACTTTAAAAAAAACAAAACCGAAACCCCTTTTCTCTGCCCTCTGTCTCTTTGGTAACACCTCTCCTGCCCCCATCACCAGTCACCACATCAGCTTCTCTTTTCTAATTAAATGAGTCTGGAGCTGACTCGGAAAGAAAGCCAGCAACTACGACACAGAGTTTCTTACTGGTTTGTATGATGAAGTAGGAGTCTGTTTGGACAGTCAGTGGCTTAACCTACTTTATTTTAATGAATTATCCATGAGGTGGGATACACAGAGGTGCCATGTCAGCATAGTCTGAGGTCATCACCAACATCATCAGACAAGCTTTGAAATTAGTTCCAAGTGTCAGTACTTCGTGTGGAGTCTAACAAAATGTGTATAAGCACCAGCCAAAATAAATTATCATCTTCTCCCCTGCAGATGTGCACAAGTACCTGCCTGATGCCATGAGGAGGGCCATCATGGCATGCCACCAGACTGTATGGAAACCAGCCATAAGGAAAATTATAAACTGAGATTTTTTTTTTAATTCAGAAAAATATTCAAAGTGTGAACTGTGACATATGCAGCTCAAATGATCTGCTTAAGAAATATATTAATTTTTTCACAATGGAAGAGCTTCATAATCTCTTGAAGATTGCATCTTTTTCCCATAAAAATTCATCATATAGAACTACTTTATGTGAAATATTAGTTAACAGATTGTAAATATCAAAATTCAGATCATGAACGAGGTTCACGTAACATAATTATAGCATTGAGAACTGCTCTGAAAATTCAAAGAGTCTCACCCATAATGCTTTCAGCCAAGTCCAGAAACTGAAAGAGTTTAATTTTCCAGTAGTTTTGTAACATTTCTCGCAGCAATGAGATTTGCTTGACAAGACCCTTTGCCTGGAATGCACTTTTGATGTCTGAGACGAGCCTGACATTTCCACTTCCTATTTAATTTTTAAGTAACTTCTGCTTTAAAGTTCTGAGCCCAAGTTTCCTGCCCCAAGTAAACCAGATCTCTTCATTTTTTACTTTCATTTTCCACTTCTGCTTTTCTTTGCCAGTAAAATCACTTGTAGCTGAGTCCCAGTGGCAAACAGCTTCCTAACCCTACAGCTTCCACATTTTTTGTGGAATTGATCATCACTGCTTCTTCTATGTCTAAATAGAATAAACTTCAAGGTAATAACATTAAAATCTTCTAAAAACAGTGCCATGTCCACTCTCCTGCAGTTAGAGTGCACCCCTGGTTTCAGTGCTGGAGATAAGCAAGCATCTCACACAGCTTCTGAACAAAGAAGTAAACTCAGTGATTAATACGCTGTAAGAAAGGCAGAGCTTGGATGAAATTTGACTTTGCAATATCACAGAATAGAAAACAACACAAATTCCTTTTCCAAGTGTCAGCGCTGCTGTCATTCAGAGCATAGCTGAAGACAGCAATAGGGCAAGAGGTTTCTCTTTCCATTTTCTCTCAAACCTACAACTGTTTGGGAGGGGAAAAGAGGCTCCATACCAATAGTACACATTTCCTCATCAGGATCAGGTAACAGCCTAGCAGAGAAAGGAAATTGCATGACACAGCTGCCCTGGGAAGCCCCAGAAAAGAAAGGGCCTTACAATAAGAACCATTAACAGAGAGCACCAAATAATTTTTATATAAATGCATTTTATTTATAATATATGCAGAAATCATATCTACGTGTATAAATATATAACTGTATAAATATAAAACTGCAGCACAAAAGAAACATTTCTATCAGAAGGTGATCTTCAGTCCTGGCAGAGCTCTGTCAAGAACTTCTAATAAATATACTTTCCTCATGCTATGAGGTATTTTTTACAAAAATAAATCTATTTTAATCATGCAACTTGGCATGTTCCTCTCCTGTGCAATGGCTGAAGTACCTGTAACAAGTGGGATTTGTTGGGTTTTTAATGAGGATGCAGAATATGAACATGCTGCTTATTCATACAGTAGCTCACAAAACACTCTTTCCTTCTGTAGGGAGTGGGATGTGCATTTACAGCCATGCTCAAGCATTTGTTTGACTGGTGTGTGCATTATGACTTGAAAGTAAAACCTATCCCACCATTCATACCTTCGAAGAGCCTGGATCTTAGAGCTAATCCCACAGCTTCTCACTCCATCTCATCTCCACTCACCTCCACCATGGCACATTACAAGGCAGAGAATACCTCAATCACCATATGCTTTTTTAAAATGTAGTCCCCAGTGAATTAATTCCTATTGAAGATTTTTTTTAAGTGAAAACCCCAATGAGTAGTGTTAGCAAGTAACATTAAAGAGAAGCCTACAAGCAGTTCTTGGTGTTCAACCAAAATCAATTGTTGACTGAGCCCGATTCTTCACTTTGAGGGGAAGTTTTATTTAAAGGAAATGCCAAGAAAATATTCTTTTCCCCCCAGTTCCTAGACAAGGTTAACTGTATTCTGCTTCAGAAATAAGATCCTAAAAGAGAAAAATTTCCCCATTAAACTACAAGCCATTTAAAGTGCTCTTTTCGTTCCCCAATGTGTTAATCGGACACTTCAAGTTCGCTGTGACCCTAAAGAAAGAACATTCCTTTCAGCCTCTCTGCTGTGTTTTTCCGACTGCACTCCCAGGCCTGTGCGCCCAGCAGCAATCCAGGCACAGCCAGCTGGGTTGGTACAATCTGGAAGCTTGTTGCAATAACACACAGAACAAAAAACACAAGGAAGAGCCTGGCAGCTGTATAAAACTCCCTCTGAGCTCCAGTCTCCACAGAAGTTCAGCAGCCCCAGCAATCAGCATGACCAGCCAGTCTCAGGGAATCCAGCAGCTTTTGCAGGCAGAAAAGCGTGCCAAGGACAAACTGGAGGAAGCCAAAAAAAGTAAGTAGCTGGCCTGGTTTTACTGTACTTCTCAAGTGCAAGCCCTTCAGAATTACAGTAGCTCACAGAAAAAGATTACTTCATCTGTATACATGCACTAGTGCTGTGCCTTGGCTGCAGCCAGGCATTTACTCAAATGTGAACATTCAGAGTTTGCTTAGAATCCCCTGTGCCTGTGTGTACATGTACACATGCTTTATTACATTAAAAAAGATTTTCTTTGTTATATTAATCCTCTCAGCTGCATTTGTCTCAATTCCATTAATGTCATTACTGCCTTGCTATTTAAACTGAAATCCTGCATGCCTTTGACTGCCAGCTCTGGAGGACCAGACCCCAAACTCTTTATTTTTATTTATAGGTCTTGCTAAAATTTTTCAGTGTTCCTCTTTACTTGCAAAATCCAGTAACTTGTCTCCTAATTGAAGCTGGGCTTCAAAAAAGGATATGAAAACTAAGGGGAGACTTCAGGACCGTGACAGTAATCAAAATCATGGTAAAATCTCGAGCACTCTCAGTACTGTACTAGATCATTCACAGAAGTTTTATTACATGGTGCAAGTAATTATTCTCCTGAGTGCAGGTAACAACCACGTGAGTCATTGACCTGCACTAGCACTGAAACATTAACACTGTTTTCTGCAGTGATCTTGCTTTAGAAACCAGCAGCAGGAAACAACACTGTGCTGCAGAATGCAAAGAAAATGCATGACAATGATGTCATGTGGAGCAAGAGTGTGATTAAAGGAATATATTTTGTTTTCCAGGGAGGAATGGAAGCTAAACAGAATAATTTGTGTAGTTTCCATATCCCTTCTACATATGAATCAGCACTGTTGTGTGCTCATTAATTTTTAGTGTGACGTGTCAATTTGTACAGCAGCACACAAAAATAAGTGGAAAGGCAAGTCCCCTCCCTAAGCACCCAGCCACTGCCTGTGCCTTGCAGACACAACAGAGATTAAAACAAATCCCCCCACCTCCATAAAACAGAGCTCTCTCAGGCAGAGACCTGATAGTTAAATAGTGTTTTGACCTCTTATATAGCCAAACTAGGAGCTCTGGGAGGGATGTTTTTTTCCCTTCTCATGCAGGGCAGAGGAAACACACTGCTCTCCAAAGCAAGAGAGCATATGATCCAGAAAGGCACTGTCCCAGTGCAAGGAGAAGGAGTTTGGCCTGAAAACAGACTGCAGAATCAGGCCTTTAACTATGGTAACTTGAAGTGGATTACCTTTTACTTTTGGGTTTAGGGGTTTATTTGTTGCTTTAATTTCATTTGGGTTTGTTTTTAAAACCAGAAGAGTCACTTTAACTTTTCCTTTAACAGGCAGTTAAAATGGAAGCTTCATAAATTAAGGAACTCCAAAAAAGAAAAGAATCATTACAGTATAAAAGTGATGACCAAAGATGAATGTCTTGCAGAATCCAGACACAGTTATGGATGCATTTACTCTACTCTGCAAAAGACACACTCCCTTGTCATCACCTCATCCTCACTTGGAGTGCTTGTGATAAGCACAAGTTTTCTTACAGATAAAGTATCTTCAGACTGCTCTGAGTCAGAAACTTGAATTAAACCCCTACCAATGTTTACCTCAACACTAACACACTGGTAGGAATTATTAACCAGCTACAGAAAAACAGCTATTAAGAATTTTGCTATCAGTAAAACTATTTAGACTGAAAATAAATCATCACTATGGCTTTCTTTTCTATTACTTCTAAGGCCACAATTTTCTTGCATTTATAAAGACTATTAAGGAAAATTAAAATTTCAATTCACAAATTTAAACATAAGAAAACAACCCAATGACTGCAAGGGAGGAACAGGCTGCCCAGAGGCTGGAGAATCTCCATTCTCAGACATTCAAAACCCATTGGATATGGCCCCAATCAAGCTGCTGTTGCTCCCATCAGGGAGTGTATCCCATACACTCCTTCCAGCCTCAGCAGTTCAGTGTGATCCCATGAAAAACCTCAAGAATTTCTGAAAGATTTTAATCCTAGGCATAGCAGATCAAGGGAAAACAGTTTAAATAAATCCACCCTGGATTTTGTGCTAAACCAAGCATTATAGGTAATTTACCAGAATAATTATATCTAGACAACCATTATATTCAACATTGCAAGAAGTTTGCAGTGAAGCTACAAAATAAAATTTAATATTTCCATGTTGTCCCTAATTTCAGTATTTTTCACAGCAATGTCACTACACCACCTTAGATAACTATGCCAGCATAACTTAAATACTGTGGGACAAGGACAAAAGGGATTCTTTTAGGGGCAAATCTGGCTATGCTAAATTGGGATTACTTCAGCCGTCTCTTCCCCACATTGATTCTGCAGTTAGATCAAAACAAAGGATTGCAGAGTTTGTCTCTGAGCATAAAAGCTAAGCTAAAAGGAAATATATGGAATGCAGCAGATCTGTGCAGTGCAGTTGGTTGACCTGTGCACACAGAGCCGGGTGAAACAAGGAAGGATGTGCTGCTTCAGCCCAGCATGGCCAGCTCAGATCCACCGGGTACCAGTCTGGATCAGCAGCTGCTGCTCAGGGCCTGCACCCTGCAGGTCTGGGCTGCCGGGGTGACACTGAACCCTTCCAGGCGTGCCAGGGCAGCCCCAGCCCTGTGAGCTCCTCTGTCACCGCAAACGGGCATTGCGCAACACCGCTGTACCAGGGAGCCCGGCTACTGCGCTGGCACATCAGCTGGCAGGTTGTTCCTGGGACACTCCCCGAAAAGGCATTTGCAAGGAAATGTGACTGGCAAAACCACCCTGATGCAAAGCCTCCAGTGTTTACAGTTGAGACTCACATAACCAATCTAAATGTAGTGTGAACACACATAATATTGTATATAAACAGATAATGGGCCTGGGTTTTGCTGACATATGTGCAGTTGTTGGTAATGCAAAAGCCACTCTAAATAACTGAAAAAATTAGCAAATAAAATTGTATTTATACACACAAAACAAAGCAAAAATACAGTGCTAAAGCTCCACTGTACAAACTTTTTCTTACTTCTTGCTCAATACCCTTTATCCTGGCATGATATCATTAGCTGATATCATTTATACCTGGGAAACTATTAATAGTTTAATTAATTAATTAGCAAATGCACATGTGCAAGGCTGAAATTATTGCATTGATTAAAAACAAGCCAAACTAGTCTGCAATCTTTTGGCCTTTTGAACATGGTGCTGCTTTGTCTATCATTTTTACTTTAAGCACAATTTGGATTCCAGAAATAACTGAGCATTGTCAGTGCCAAGACATCAATTCCTGAAAATCCTTTTGGGTAAAACAAGGGAAACAAATGTGTCGTGAACACTGGGCTTAGCAAAACATGTTTGCCTATAGATTTTTATGTCTTCCCTTGAATTTCTCATGCCTAATAAAAAGAAAACTCAGATGAAAGATAATAGGAAAACAGATTTAAACCAAATGTTAATCAAAATAAAATATTGCAAACAGAATTATATCTATGGCACTCTCTTGGATAATATCCAAGACATATTTTCTCTGGTGAGAAAGCTATACATAATGCTCAGCTGCCTCTATTCTATTTTATTAAAAGTGCAAAATAGTTTTCTCAGAATGCACATCCCCAAATCCCATTTTCCAGGCAATTTAGCAAAGACAACTGATTTCTTTTAAGAAAATATGATTAATTTTTGGCAACTTCTTCAAATGACTTGATTTCTATGCAGAAATTCAGCCTAGATTATATGTTTGAAAACAAAACCCCAATTTTAGCACTGCAGTTTTTGGAAAGTAAGATAACTTAGTGTTTGAACAAATTAGAATGCAACATTTTTGCCTCCTACTGTCTTTCTTGCAAGATCTAAAATACTCCAACAACCTAAAAGACACCAGTTCTTGTGGATCTAACCAGAGCAAGGTGTTTCATTAACATTGCAGAAATACCCCGAAAGAACACAGCCGTTCTGTGTTCAAACAGAAATATACCTTCCCATGTTAGGCAAGAAAATCCCATACAGGGATGACTGGTCACAGCAAGTTTTTTTAAGATTTGGCCAATTTAACATGATACCTAAAAGTTTATAGGCTGTGGACAAGGAAACCAGGCATCGCACAGCTGCTTCACTACTCCCCATATTCAAGGCTGGAAGGAGGGACAGAAGGCCAGCAGCAAACCTGGCCCCCACAGCACGACCTTTGTGGCAAAAGTCTCTTCAAACTTGGGGCTTTCTGTACCTCACCTCCATGATCCTGGAGGAAATGTCATAGGGCCAGGCTGGTTTGCCCATCCTCCTGCATTTCTTGCCCTCTTTTTGCATGATTGGCTCAATTTCAGAGCTCTGCCACCCTTCACTGTGTAAGGGGTGATTTCAGCTTGGCTGTGCTCTGCAGAGAGCCCAACCCAGCAGATCAGTAAGGCTTTGAAAAGGCAGTCCTGTATTGCACAACCATGGTAGCAGACAAGTGGTTAACAACAGACTGATTAATTAATTTTGGTTTGTCTCTAGTGGAACAGCAGGTTAAGCTCTAGTTCCTGCTTAACTTAATCAGGTGCAGCATATGCACCATCGCATATGTTGGCAGTTGCTGATTCTGTCCACAACATTGTTGAACTAGCAGTAATTTACTCACAGCTTTTCCACTTAATTAAATAGGAAGCAGCAGGTTCCTGCTGTGCCAATCCTAAAGGCATCATGGAAAAATGAAATGGCTGCCACCCTACGGTGACACCCTATGTATTGTGCTTACTCCAGGGCACTGTCAAGAGCTGACACGTATGTATATATGTACTCTTTGGTTCACTATCTACATTGTCAGAGGCAAGTGAACTGTTGCTTTACAGTTAATCTCTTTCCATTTTGTGCATTTTAAATGGATATATTTATCTATCTGGTGGCCAAATATGCAACATATTTACTACAGATGGCCCCCCAGATGGAATTTGAAATTAAAATCCCACTGATTTTGAAATAATTTAATTTGCTATAGAGATCCAGTTCCTCAGCTGGTGAAATTGGCAAAGCTTCATCGTAGTCACTCCCCCTGACTGCCAGCTCCAGAGAATCACCCCCCGGCTCCACTCCTACAGAGTGGAAACTCTACAAAAGGCTGATCAGCTCCAAATTTGGAGAGGAGAATAAGGGAAACTTCAAAATACAGACCTAAACCTGGTTCCTAATTTTGTTGTCCAGACTTATGTCAGGCTCTTACACAGATCTGTCAGTTTACTCGTCCTGGTCCCAATACTTCATACAGTGAGTGGTAGAAGCTGGGGGAAATCAGCCTTTATCAAACAAATATAAACTGGAAAAGTACCCAGTAGGTTTTAAACAGCCTCTCTCCCCTTTATACATAAGCACAGTGGCTCAATGGCAGAAGGACTCCGAGAAATATAATTTGCCACACAAGAGAGCCCTGCACTGATGGACTGGCAGTCAATAAAGCTGTCTTGTTCCCCAGCAGGCTGCTCCTTCCTGTAAAAAGCTTGTATACAGTGCCACCCCCGAGGTGCCACAATAAGCATACCCACAAAAGCCAACAGTCCAGGAATCAAGAAAGGTAATCCACATTTCGTGCATCTCTCTGCTTCTACTCACCCATCTGCAGATAATTATTTTGGAAGGAGCCATCAACTGGTGAAGTCATTTCCTGCTGAATCAGTTATTTTACCCAGGCTTTTGCTGAATCTCAGATGTATTAGGACAAACAGTCTTCCTCCCAAACTTCAGCTTCCTCATTGTGCCATGCTCAGTGGAAGCAAGTTGCTATATGACACACCTGATACGGCTTCAGAAGCCCAGCTCAGGTGTAACCAATCCAGTGTAACAGCTTGGAGAAAACAAATCAGAAATATTTATGCTCATCTTCCTAGCCTAGGCAGAGAATGTTCCCTAGGATTTCAGGAAAGGAGGAAAGGTACCTTTTGTCTTCTGTGCTTGAACTGAAAGCCCAAAAAAACCCCTGAAAAATCTATTCTTTTTGCTCAGTGACATTAAATAGGTTGTTACAGTAAGTAAACAAATCAATGTGCCCCATGAGATCAAGATGGCTCATTCAGTTGCCTAGGCCACCACTCTCTCATTCTTGTGATATCCTAATTTAAGCAACTAAGCTGTTTTTCAGCCACTGAAGATATTGCTCCTGTTAAGAAAAGGGAGCAAGCTTATTTCCCCTCCCAGACCAAAATTCTAGCTGTGCAGCAGAAAGAGACCCCAAAAATCAGCACCAGCCCAGGTGTCTCAAGTGTAACATATCAACATTCCATACAAGAGGTTTACAGTTAGAAAATTACTTTTTCCTCACAAGGCAGTGTAGCAGAATCCTGAGGAGATCCATGCAACTTTACTGACTTTATAAATGACAAAGAAGCCCATAGGGGTTTTATGACATGCTCACCAGCTCCTTCACGTAAAACCTTAAACATCACATTTCCATCAAACCATTTACTCTTATTCTTTATGTGACAACCCTGCTGGATCAAGAAAGTACCTTATGCCTAGTCCTGTAATGACTTAAGTTCTCTTGATTTGACAAGCCCATAGTGTTTTACCCAAAACAAAGTAACTTCATAGCAAACTAAACTAAGAATGTAAACAAGCTTGGTGAGGAGGAAGACTCTAGATTCCACTATACCCTAAAATGTCACCTTACAGACCACCTCTTGTTTAAAATGAAAAGCAAAAAATAAAAATTTAATCCCTTTCATATTTTCTGTGCACTGGCAGAGAATACCATTGACCTCCTTACCTTAATCACTCACCTCTGCATTTAACAAAGGTGGTGGAAAAGGGTGGGGGAAGAAAAGGACAAAGCCTGAAAGTTGCAACTCGGTTTGGTAGTGGTTAAGACATATCCTGGAGTACTTTGGAAATCTGCCAGCTCTAAGCAGAATCCAGTTGGTGTGGGATGAAGGGATTCTGGCAACCAATCAATACAGGAAATCTTACAGAATAACGTCTTTTCCCATCCGTGACAACTAAAATCTGTTATCTGGCTGCTACTACTGCTGATGAAGAAAAGATAGATATTTATTTAAACACCAAGCTGTGATTAGAAAAAAAAGCATTTGCGTTAGGAGAAGACGTGTAGTTGCAAAAAGACTTCTGTTGTCAGCAAACCAAGAAGCTCTTTAGTTGATGCGTGCTTCTGCACAGGAAGCTGGTCTCAGAAGATGGCTACTTGCATGACTGGCTAGCAGTCAAAAAGTATTCGAATTAAATCACTTCGTCTTTTCTGACCATTCTTGTGCAAATAAATCTGATGAAGAAGACTTTCAGCAAAGTCAGTGTTTTACTATGCCAGCTAAAATACCTCTGATTTAGAGAGATTCATCTTTGGGGATACGACGATGGTATGAAACAAGTGCCTCTTTCTTCTCCCTCTAGGAAAGGGTAAAAGGCTGAAGCAGGCCAAGGAAGAAGCCACAGCCGAGATAGACCACTACAGACTACAGAGGGAGAAGGAATTTAGAAACAAGGAAACAAACGTAAGTAAGAAATCTGCATATGTTCTTTTGTTGTACCAATCAAATGGTAAACCAAATTGCTTCCAACAGTATTACATGGAGACTCCTGCAAATCAGTGTGGCCATACTGATTAAATACAGGGGTTCCATCTACAGTGTGTATATGCTTCATTTGGACTTTTTCACAAGCTTTCATTTGTAGAAGAAATTGTGGAGTTTCACCACTAAAATTGTCCAGATCCCATATTTGGTTCATGCTTATGCTTTGAAGACATATGTCCCTTAAGGAAAAATACTTTTGGGTCCTCTTTCTATAACCACAGACAGACCTAGTTCCTGTCCTGAAACTGGAGGATTCAGTAAGGTGGATGTGTCAGTAAAAGCAAAAGTTTAAAATGTTTCTTTCCATTTTGGTTCCACTTCAGCTGTCTCTTTTCATTACATAAAAGACTGCATCCTTTATCAACTGAAATTGCCAAAACTTTGGAGTCTTTCACTATGTTTCTATAGTAAAAGTGGTCTGACTGATACTTTCATATCTGAATAAAGCCATTCTATACATTTATGGCATCTTACATTTTTCTCTAGTATTTCCATGGAAGTTCACAAACCATTTCCTTTTTACCTGGTGATCTTTCTCTTATATTTTTGGTCTTGTTTTTTCCCCCAGCTTGTATCATGCAAAGGCAAGGAAAGTACTTGTGCAAAAACACCACCAAAAAAAAAAAAACAAACAAAAAAAACCCAAACCAACCCTAAGAGGTCAAATAAAATCTGTTTTACAAACCTGTCATTTCAGTCACACTTCACATAAAACATTTTCCAGCAGGGATCACGACCCTTAGGAACATCTGTACACACAAAGTCTCTATCCCACCCTGCCAGCCCCCAGACACACTGTCACACAGGCAGGCCAGGTAGAACCAGCTCAAATGTACAATTTCAGATGTTTACTGACACTAAAATAAAGTAAAAGCACCTCTAAAATTTGTTCATCTTTTCAGTCAAGCCAGACTTCTTGTTTTTGGTCTTGATAGCAGAAGAATAAAGATGATGTTTGTTGTGAACTCAATTTTTTCATCACAAGCAAAATTAAAGCTGCAGGGAAAGGCCACTATTTGTTGACTGAACATTTCACACGAGCAGGACAGAGCACATATTGCTCCTCAAATGACAGCACGTTGTCCAAGATCATTGCAGTCCTCCTCCACGTTCCCTGACCCCATTATGTCGAACATTTATCTACCCAGACAAATGCCATCGTTATTAACCTGTGTCTGGGAGGCGGTCGGGAGCTCCAGCAAAGCCGGCGCAGAGGGAGCTCTGACGCCCGGTTCAAGTTTGCCTTCTCAGGTATTTGGACACAGGTATTTTTAATTCTTTGTCACAGTCTCCTGGAATGCCATTCTACCTCTTACTTTGTGGTGCTTGTATCCAAACTGGAGCAAATTTTCTCATACTATGAGATGCTTCATATCCATCCAGAATTAACAACAGCAACAGAAAAATAATGATTGAGGTTAGAATAATAATATGCAAAATAGTTTTTCAAAATGTGCAAAATTTTTAGCCTGGATCTCAAACCAATTTTGCTAAAGTTCATGGGGTTTTCACTCACAGCCTGAGGTCACCTAACTCTGGAGATGTGCAGCCTAGTTCTGAATTTTGTAGCTTCTGAGCCAATGTAATATTTTAGCAGCTTTGGAATGACACTAGCATGAAACCTGTATTGGCAAAATAAGGGACAGACCTTCAAGGTCAGCAGAAATCACAAACTAAGCAGAGCATTGCCTGCATTCTGCGAGAAAAAGGTCTTCAAATTCAGAAGTAGAAAAAGAGAGGGAAAAACACACAGAAGAGTAAGAATTTACTATCTCAAGTTACAATATTAGCATGAGCTGAGAGAGCAGGTCTGCAGAGGCTCATCTTAAAATTATAATACTTTTCTTGAGGCTTTTCAGAAGTATTTAGTAGCTGGATAACACACAACCATCTGGGATCTCTAGAAAGTTATTTTCCCCAGTGGAAAAAATCAGCTCCATAAATCTGGTCTAAGCTGTACAACCTTTCCCACACGTGACCCTTGCAACTCATCTAAAAGCTAAAACAAAGTGTCGGCTAAAAATATTTATTATAGAAAACTATAATCTTTTCCCAATACTTATTATTATGTCTACAACCTACATTTCTTCCAAATTGAAAAGTGTTTTACATGTGGATTATGGACAAATGTCTTACTACATTGCCAGGTACTGATAAATGGAACAGGGAAGGTGGCTTGTGCAAAAGATGCTTTTCCTTCTTTTAAGGACTAAGTTGGGCTGAAATCACATGGAAAATAGAGTTAATGACCCCTCCCTTGTTTCTGGTCATGCTGTAGGTATCCCTCTAATATATCACAGGTTAGCTCCACCTGCTAGTCCACCCCAGAGAACCGTGGCAGGAACAAGAACAATATGTTACTTATTCCTTTCATATTCTGCCAGCATGCAGAAATGTCTTCTTCTCTCCTCATGGAATTCTTTAGCTGGAAACCAATTTCTCTGCTGGTATCTGAAGGACTTTTCCATAAGGGAAGAATTCAAGGGATGTTGGGGCAGTGGGGGAGGAGGGAGCAAAGTCACAGATTTGGAACGTGTGCATCTGTTTATAACATAACCTTGCTAAAATGTTCAGTGAGTCTAGAGTCAATTAAATTCTAAGCGAATGTCCTGATATTAACTGTGCCAGAAGCTGTCTGGTATTTCGCCAGATAAGAAAATGTAACATTAAAAGACCTTGTCTGAGGGCTGTTGAGGGTTATACATCACTAACTGCTGAAGACATTTCAAGTACTCTGAAACTGTAATTATGCATTTTCAGGAAGGTTTATCCATGTTTGGTCCTTAGCTGCACTCACAGGCATTCTCAGTGAGGCCAAATGAAGCACACGGTGAGAGAACTTAGCTGACTAGTCATTAAAATAGAAAACAAATTAAAATGAGCCATATAAAAGACAAAACATACACAACGCTTCTCCCTCAGCGAGCTGGGAAACTTTTATTGCATGGGGAGATTCCCACTGCTAAAGAGCATGTGAGAGTTGCCTTTAATCCTGTTTTTATGCATGCAGTTCAACCCAGATCATACCCTTTCTGTTCAGAAGCACTGTGATGTGTTTGTGTTATGCTTGTGCTACATGATGAAGAAAAGTACAATAAACATGGTCATATATAGCCTCTTATTTTGCTCAGAGGTCTTCTGCTTTTTCAGGTAATGGGCTCCCAGGGTAACTTCTCTGCCAAAATAGACGAGCAAACAACAGAAACCATCCGAAACCTCACAAGCAGCTACCACAGGAACATGGAGAGCATGATGAAAAAGCTCTTGAGCACAATATGTGACATCAGCCCTGAAATTCACCCGAACTTCAGACCTGGGGTTTAAGATTCATTGATGTGCCGTGTTTGTAAAAAGTAGCCTTCTTTCTTCATAAGCATAAATACTTCCTCATGTATTGTTTCTGTATGTGTGAGAAAAAAAAGCACAAAAGCCAAAAGCACACAATTCCACACAGGCTTTTGATGTGACAGGAATTGTACAGGGTTTCACAAGCATTTGTTGGAATATTGTTTCTTTTAGCTGCGCCCCTGTCATTTAGACAGGGGCAAGTCAACAACAGCAGAATAAATGATTATTTGACACCAGCAGGTTTTCAGTGGGAGTCTTTGTTCCTTTTGTCTTATAAAATGTTCTGTACTTGGATGTTATGTTGCATAAAGTCTGTTTATCCCAATCTCTATTGTTACTTGAAGTCACATGAAATAGAATATCACAAAAGCTTAAAATAGAACATTTCTGTTTTGCCTGTGATACTTGGAGTGGTCAGGTTATGGACCATACAGGAATCTTGTAGATTTTGGTCAAAATATTTTCAATTTTTCTATGGTAATTTAAAGCAAAATATAGTTAACTTGTACAGAATTATGCTTAAAAGCCATACTCAATATAATATTTAACTACACCACAAACTTTATATAGCTTTGTTAAGTCTGAAAAATAAGAACAGGCATAATCATTATTTACAAAATTGCTATGGTGCAAGGGACAGAATGGCACTTCTATTATTATCTGTACAGTTACCTTGAAAGCTCAGGAACCCATGGGCTCAAACTCTACACCAGTTATGCCAAATGGTACCTGAATCCACAGGCTGTTCACCAGAAATCATATCAGCTACAGCTCATCTCTGTTACCCTAAGTGACCTTGGGTAATACTTCCCTCTGCAATAGCACAGATTTCCCTTGGAATAAATTCTACTGAAGTTAGGAAAATACAATATGATCTGTGCTCTCAAGGTGAAGCCCATTCAGTCTGATGGGAAGCTGATGGGAGGCACTGATGAAGTGAGGATCTGACACTCACCTGCACCATGAGCTCCTTTAATGCCTTGTCTCCACTACAAAATTACACCAAATTAGAAAAGAAGCTTGAGAAATTGCAATGACTAGCAAACAATAGCCATGATTTTCAGTCCATGTAGATGCAGACAAATCATTTCAATTTCACAGCAGCTAGTCATAGGCAATCTCCTGTTCCAGCAAGGTTTACACAGCTGACACACTGTCATGTGTAAAATGACCGTAAAACTGTAGTCAACCTAATGTCAGCAAACATGACTCCTCAAGGCTGTGCCTGGAAACTACATAATCTCCAAGCCCTGATTGTTACAGCCTCCTGTGTTTGATTATATTCTCTCGAGACCCAAAGATGCTGAGGAATGGGAAAGAAACTAAAATCCTACTGACACCAGCTGAAAGGCTCATTTATTTAGGAACGCTTTGAATCAAGCTGTGACAAGTTTTGATTTACTGAGGGGATGAAGGCACTCCAGACCCATGCAGGACCCAATGCAGGCACCTTCCTGCACAGTTTGGGGCAGTCAGGACTGCCTCATTGCCCAGGGGCACATGCCTCCAGCTTGGGTCATGGCTGCAGTCACAGTGCAGCACTCAGCTGTGAAGCACAGATCTTCTGTGAACTTAACCAGTCACCAAGGTGGGCACTAATACCTCACAGGGTCTCACTTCAGTGCTCAGGACTGTTCTCCTTTCCCTCTGGGCTACCTCAGCACTCCTGCCTCTAGCTATCACTTCTAAACATACAGAAATGTTGCAGGTTCAGCTGCAGAACTAAAGCAATGGGGCTTCCATTGCCAGCTGCATGGGATAAAACACACACATCCCTGCTCTGTGAGAGCAGAGTTGCCACAGCTTGGTGGGCAGCAAAATAGGACACAGCTTCTCAGGAGGCAGCAACCCAAGTTACATGAAATAAAGGTTTGTCTTCCTTGTTACCCTGCTTCTTTTTATGACAATCCCTCTCTCCCTCATTCTTGCCAAAATCTGTCTTCTGTCACCAGCTGTTTCTCTTGCAAAGCTTTTAAGGCTGTCTGTACCCTTCTGGTCCTAATGGCCATACACACATCTCTTATTTAAATATCCTCTGTCCTGCAGTCACAGCCGTGACCTGCCTGTATCCTTGTTATCACCTGCATACCTGAGGTACACTCTCAGTCTTAGGTTCTCAAACCTTTTTGAACATGATTATGTTCTTGAACTCTGGCCAGTCCATGGCTACAGCTCATGAAAAAGGAATGAATTTGATATGATGAGGTCTTTGATCGTGAGATATAAATGTGAGAGATTTTAGCACTCTGAGCATTTACTCTCTTCTACATTCAGTCCTACTTCTGGACAGAAAAAAATTGGTCATACCATCACTTTTAGATGTACAGAGGTAAGGGTCAAATTAGACTTCATATAATTTGGCAAGATACTGGGGTTTTCAAAGGAAGAGTGTAAAGTACCAGCTGCAGCAATGGAATATCGGGGTACCAAGAAATGCTGAATTTATGAGCGCACAAAATACCCTGTATGTGACAGTCACATACTCATGATAATGGCAAATAATTGCTCCATGCAAAAGAAAAGGAAGGATTGGTTATTTCAAAATGTTTTAAAATGCTTAAAAGAAAGGTAAAAATGGTAAAAACTCAATCAGCAGTCACCTACCAGGGATGATTACAAATACCCTTTAATCTCCTGGGAATATTCCCAGACCCAAGGGAGGCCCCAGCCCTCACAGTGCCCTGACACTTTATTACCTAATATGCACCAATGAAGTTGCCAGATAAAATGGCAACATCTCACATACCACAACACAAATATATTTTAAGAAATAAAAAGCCACATATAGACAGCACTCATACTTGTATAAATCTTTCTCTTTTGTTTCATAATTACCATTGAAATCAACTGCAAAACTCCCACAGTGTGAGATATTAGGACTGAAACAACAAACTTGAGTTTCTTAGATTGGCCCAATTCTCTGCTGGCTCACAAGAGAGGGGTTAACAAGGCTCTTTCAGTCTGGAAATGAAGACCTGTATTAATCAATAAATTCTAAATCAGATGATTAAAGTATCTCAAATAACTACTCGTGGAAAAGGCCATACCAGTGGAAAGTATAAGAACTGTTTTATACAACTCATGACATGAACTGGGCTGAATTTCTCTGGCTGCTCTCCCTCCAAATTCTCGTTTGAGTTATAATGTATGAGGAACTAGTGATGTGGTTCCCATTCATGGGTGATGAGGGAAGATCTCTGAACTCATGCCAGTAGGACAGAATTTCTTTCAAGTCTAAATAAAGTAAAATGAAACAGACATGAAAAATTAATACTATACTCTATGTTGAAGCTGTCTACTGACTTTCCCATTAATTTCTGAAGGGTTTGGAAGCCAAGGTTTGGGAAATCAGAACCAGATGTTAATGCATTACATGGATTATGATATTAACTGAAATTTTTCCATATTAACATATACTTGGAAGTTCATACAATCTGTAAAACATAAGTTGTTCTTGTAAATCATCATATGTAGGGCGTAAGTGTGTGTGTGTGTGTGAAGTTTTAACAGAACAAAATATTTCAGTCCCTGACTTAAAAGATTTTGTAGCTCCAAGGCTGTGAGAAATGTTTCCCTGTGAGTTGGGACAGGATGACCTGCTGTTGCAGAGCTCAGGAGCCACCACAGGGCAGGTGACAACAGACTGCCGTGATGTACAATCACAGGAGATGTGAACCTGAAGATCCATACTTCCACATACAGCCTTGCCCAGAGCCATCCTTAGCTGCAAACAGAGCAGGAAAGATGTCTGTGTGTAACAGTATATTGAGCATCCCTGCAGCAGGGGCTGTGTCAAACTTTGGGTACAAATTTGGGCAGGGTCAGACATCAAACTGAGTCTGGGGCTGAAATATAAAGACGTTGTTAGACTATTAAGCTGTATCTCCCATTGTTTGCAGCAGCAATGGATATTAGCTATATTGACAAGCAGGTAATACTGACATCAATTAAAGACACATCAACAGTAACAGTTCTTACAAAAGAAAGAATGAACCTTGCCCCTGTGGTCCATTAATGAAAATACATTATGTTCAACTGGAACTTCTCTTAACTGGATGCATCTTTCAGCTATGGATTTGTTTTTTTCTCAAAATAACAGCATGCACACTAATCAAATGTTATCTAGACACAATTCTTCAGTCTCAGCCACAAGTCAGGCTCTTCCTCTAGGATGTCCTCACCAAAAGACTAACCCATGGGAATGTGGCATCTCATCACCACCTTCTCCATACCCTGGGGCAAAGAACATGACCCCACCTGTCCAACAACTCAGTGTGGAGCCAGGTGCTATTGAAAATAAACATAAGGGGAGGAAAGGATACTGGGCAAAGATTTTGGGGTGACAGCAGCAAGTCCAGGTCTTTTCTGTTCCAGGAACCCCCCACAGCCATGTGTTGATTAAGTAGGAAACTTGAGCATTATGTAAAGTTATGTTCTGCTTCATGTATACAATGCATATACTTCAAAATAATTTCCTCCAGCTCATCATTGAAATAGAGGGAATGCCTGTTACACAATACTCGAGTGTCATATATTCCTGTCAGCTTCCCTGTGGCCTGTCCTTCACAGATTTGATTATTCCACATTTTATGGTAGCATAAGGCACTTCATACCCTGAGTCCTCCCCGAGGAACGTTAACGCTTGTTAGAAGTACATGACCCAACCAGAATTACTACAAAACACTTGGAAAATGTTACATTGGAGTACTATTAATACACTCTATTGCACTTGCACTACATGACTGCATGTGGAAAATCTGATGACTTGCAAGCTTATTAACTTACTGAGATTCTTCATTGCTTTTATGAAAGATATGCCACAACTGAACTACCTGACCCTGGGTGATTCCTGAAAGTTCCTCTGGCCCCAGATCTGATTTATTTCCAGGGACATCAGACTCCAATATGCTACTAAATTTCCATATCACTTTTGGAAATACAGGATTTTTGAGTAGAGCTATGCTCCAAAAACAAGCTTTCCACAAAATATGCCAGAAAAATGACCTCAAAACTTGCTATCAAATAGACCTTGCTTTAAGAAACACAGTATTTATAATTGAATTCACTTGAAACAAACCAAAAAGCATAAATATTAATATAAAACAGATCAATGTAAATATAACCTAATTCGTATAACCTTCTCTACATATTTCATGTAAATATTTATTTAACAATCCTGTGGCACTGATTTATTGTAGAAAAGAGACGGATAGCTAATAACAGATATACAACACAAATGTAAGCTAACCATATATGTGTCTTTGGCAAATAAATCTGGCATTTTGTGTTGGTCTCCTTTCCATGCAGACTCACTCATGGGAAATGAGCAATCCCATTGCTGGATGGATTGAATGGATGACTCATACCTGAGCTTAAAATGAAGTGAAGGTGAAGTGTGGTGGCAGCTCCGAGGGCAGAAGTGAGACACAGCAGCAAGGACAGACTGCCAGGGCACGGTGGGTGCTCGGAATTGCTCCTGCCATGAATTCTGATCCACGTCTCTTCTCCAAGGGGGGCTGCCCTGCACCTCACACCAACACCGCTGTTCTACCAGCCCATGAACACACACCCTCGACTCTCCAAAAACCTGGTTCCCCAAGCATCAGGAGGATGTTTTACCTCTTACTCACGGTTTCCCAGCTGTTAGCAGTAGAAAAGAATGTTTAATAAATTAAATAATTGTGTCTTATAACAGAGTAACACTTCTTAACAACATATCTACTAAGATCAGTTGCAAGGAAAAAAACCAAAGTATTGTTTCCTATTAACACTTAACTGCTCTGCCTGCATGTGCTGTGGGTAATGTTTCTCATGGCACAGGCTGCCAAATCCATTCAGAATATTCTCCCTAATGTTTTTTCCATTCAGCTCTGGAATAAGCAAATTAGCATTCAGCACTTTTCTCTTGTTTTTAAACCATTTTTCTTCCACATCCTTTTGGAGTCACCTACAAAAGTGACATTGAGACAGTAATTTACTCCAAGGTAAAGGGTCTGCAGGATCTTCACCGATTTCCATAAGTACACCCATTTCCAATTCTTGCTAACTTGTACAATTTTGACTGATACACATATATATGAGCATAAATATGTCCCATATGTATCCTTTGTATTCAAGAAGTTAAAGGATTTTTCATTATTCATTCAGTTTCTGGTTCTGATCATAATTATTTACCCACCTTGGAAAAAGAAACAAAAACTACTTTCCTACTTGTTTGTGTCAAATTCGAGCCTGAATGATTCGTCAGTTTCCACTTAATCACTGCCTAAAAGAGCCAATATTCACCATAAAGGATTTTAGACTTGACTGAGGAGAACACTCTCCAAAGCAACTACAGACAGATTTCCTGGAAAAATTCCTTCCAAACTTTTGTTTATGTAGAACTATTGTGAGACAACCACGGAAGGCTTGACTGTCAGCTGCTGGGAATCACTGTAAGTCAGATGATACCAACAGAGTAGCAATCAACACAGTTTAGTGAAAATCTGTGAGCTCTGCATCTGTCTCTGGCACTTTCTGTGCTGTGCTGCTCCACAATGTCCCAGCACATCTGCTGCTCTGCTGATGCTATTGCTCCTATCTGAAAGTAGATTCAGTAAGAAAAACACCTTGTGATGGAGGGGGTTGCTAGCCTAACAAGGCACGAGAAAGATGATGTACATGGTCACAGTTTGTGCCAGGTCTGTGTGCAGTCACTTTGCTGCCCAAAATAGCCCACTGTCAATGACAAAGGCTGAAGGGTACACTGGGGAACTAGAGAGAATTTCAAAGTGGGGGTGCCTTTCAGGAAAATTGGTTCTCTCTTCCTGAGAGAACTTTCTACGAAAAGTTTTCCAATCAGCTCAAGCTTAGAATTGTGCTGTTCTATTATTTTCAGTGAGAATACCTTTAATAAAGAGAACTCATTCTGAAACACACTGCAATACCCTCTGGACCACAGTCTTCTTGAACAGAACAAATGGACACAGCCATGTTCAGTGAAACACGAAAATTTGTCACAGCTCTGATCTGCACAGAAATTCAGTAATTCCACAGTAAAGCATGGTGTTTAGAAATGATTCACTTGTTTGAGATGTGACTCGTTCAAGCACTAAGACCAATATTTATACTCTTTGGTGGTTAAGAAAGATGTCGTATTCAGAAGAAAATATGTTCTACACAGAAGCATGTGGACTTGTCAGCAAACATTGAATGTAGTCATATATACTAATACGTTATTAATTGCTTTGTGGATAGTAAAATAAAGTCCTTGATGTACTTCAGAGTGAAAATATCTTTCCTCTCCTTGAAATGGAGAGCAAACTTGTATCCTATGTACTAACATGGATGCCAGCATTCCTCAAAATCTTGTGCAGCTTTTAAATTAAACTTGAGATTAATTCTCTATTATCAGGTGGAAAAGGTGAGATTAAATGTGCACTAGTTACCACAGCATGCAATTAAAATTCAAAGCATTAACAAAAATGGTACTATACAGTTTCCAGTTGACTTGCAGACAAAGTTTAATGAGCCTCTTTGTTTTCTCACCCCTTTGCAACTGGTTCCAACCCTTTTAGCTATTGCTTTGCCTTGTAAATTCAGGTCCTTGTGAGGTGAAGATCAGTGTGAAGGTGTGTGTAACCTAACAAGTGTCTGAGTTTATGTTTCAGTGCCCTGCTTCCCCTCAGCTGCTCACATGAGACTGGAGCAGGCAGAGCACCAACAGCAGCCGAGTGCAGGAGTCAGCCCAGAAACTGGCACTGCAGTGCTTACAAGTGTTTGTGGAGAAAAGAACATCAGTGGTACATGCACAGGCGTGTGCTGACCTTACAGGCTGCTCCTGGAGTTCAGACTTCAGCGTGCCTATGGAAGAGCTGGGAATTGAAAGAGCAATCTGAACACAGACCTATAAACGAGAGGAAGCACACTCCAACAGCGTGGGTTTGTAGGAGGTCCAGCTCTTGACTTAAAGCCTCAGGCTACTGCCCTAAGGAAATTGCTAGAGGTGAATATCCAGCTCCTATGCACAGTGGGGCTGTCACCAACCATTGGGGTACTCTATATTTTTTGTGTATTTGTTCTAATACAAATGAGGCAGAGAAGGTTTATTTACAAAGATCACACTGCTGACATGACTGAAAAACTTGAAGTCATCTCTCCATAATTCTATATACAGATTTCATCTGCCTTTCACAGGGTCTCTGCTCAAATTAAGCATATCTTCCTCACCAAGGGAGTGCAGGTATGCTGTAGCAACGGTTTGTTATTTAGTCTCTTTCTCACAGACACTAGTGCCATTGTGAAGAGTAAAAAAACCCATAAACATAAGGCCCCCCAAAACTTTCCTGGCTTCTCACTGTCATTAGGCCAACATTTTCTCTCATACAAAATGTAACCTGCTTTTCTTTATGTCTAAAGTGTACCCTAACTTATTCCCATCATAACCTCCTTAATTTCCACCTACCTTATGCATCCAGCTTCCATTTTCCTCTAATTACTTTATCAAATAATTATCTTCATGCTTTCTCCTTCTCTAACAGGAGTTCATCATAGACACACATCACATTGCTTCATTTTCCTTCTCTACACTCCTAGAAATCCGACTAAAAGAGCATGGCAACCCTAAAACAAATTGTGTTATGAGGCTACTACCCAAGAGCATCTCAGTTTCTTTGTTTTCTGACTTCCCTATTCATCTGTTGCCACACTGTGCTACAAACTCCTGAAGATAGGAACCATCTGCCCTTTCGACCTCAGCTCCAAGTCCCTCACTGGAGTCGTGGTCCATGGCTGTGGTACCCAGGAGTTATCAAACACAAACTATTACTATTAAACAACAGTGTTTGTAAGGGTTTGATACAACAGAATGACTGAGGAACATTTTAAAGTGAGAAGCCATAGGTAATTCTAACTCATCCCTTTTACACTCAGTAGAAAGCAAAAAATATTCCTTGTGTTTATCCCTGGGGTGGGGTTAAAAATGCACATTATAAAAAAATCCCATTTGCATTGTTTTTACTGAAAGACTAATTTAACAGGTCTGATCAGGATTAAAAATAATGACC
This sequence comes from Aleadryas rufinucha, assembly GCA_013397815.1. Taxonomy (NCBI): domain Eukaryota; kingdom Metazoa; phylum Chordata; class Aves; order Passeriformes; genus Aleadryas; species Aleadryas rufinucha. The sequence goes on along the minus strand of VZTH01015265.1, from coordinate 136,969 downwards.
CTCCAAATTCCAAACATTCTTCATGTAAATACTGGCTGTCCATTTATAGCATAATTCAAGCCAGTTCGTAACTTGTAGCTGGCTCACCACCACCTGCCATTAACAGCTTGGTCAAAGTTGAACCTAATTGTACAAAGAGAGGAGAAAACCATCAAAGTTATTTCTTGACCAATCCATCATCTTTTATGCCCATATCTAAGTGTGCCACTGCACTGCTGGTAGGCAGACTAATCTCTCAGATATATAAAGGAAAGGGACTACTGCTTTACCGTTATTGCTGGCTAATCTTATTAAAATAACAATATGTATACAATAATTACATGTCAGAAATAATGGGTCCTGCTCTAGTTCTACCCTCTCCTTTTTTAATTTGACTCTGTATTTCAGGAGAAGGTGATCCAGTGGCCTCTAGTTCTGACCTTTATCAAGTATTCCCGAGATCTGCAGCTCAGCTTTTCCAATCTTACCTTGACTTCTCTTCAGTGACCCCCTGTTCCCCGTTACAGACTTCCCCAATTACCTCAATATTCACAGTATTCCCTAAAGCACCGCTACACGGAACGCTATTATCTCTTACCTATTTTATCTATTAACCTTAGGAGCACCAGCAAGCTATTATGGGCAATCACTGTACTTAGAGAAAAAGGACAGAAAAGGGCTGTGCTTTAAAAGCATCCGTGGGAAATGTTTGCCATTTTGAATACATTTTGTGTTTTCTTCTAAAGGAAAAATAACCAGATATTTCAGAAGCAAAGCCAAAAGTATCTCAATTAAGCCTCTCAGCTCTTCTGCATTCAGTGAAGTACTTACATTTTTAAAGATGTTTCCCCTTGAGTCCCACACATTTTGTATTGGTCACTGTTCATAGAAAACCTGTCAAAAGACAACAGCCACCTGGGGATGGAGGTGCCCTGGATCTCTAACTCTAGCCCCATATCTGGTTTTCTAGCCCCATACCCAGTTTTCCAGGTTGACTGCCAGGTTCTTAGGTTGGTGATGCTGTGCATCTGCCTGAAGATGGGAAACAAACTCCTGAAGAGCAGGCTGCTTCAGGAGAAACAGATAGCTTGGGAGAGAAGGAGCAGCCAGCTCAGAAAATACAATAATACCACGAGACAGCTGGAGGAGAGACCTGCAGGAGAAAAGCTCATCCCTGGTCGTGTACCATCAGTAGAATTGGCAAATTATTTTTGTTTCCCAGTCAAAAGGTTTTGGGCTTTTGGAAATCTAAAATTTAGAAATAACTTATGTAAAGACAGCCGAGATCAATTTTTCCCCAGTCACTGATGGTTTGTTTGTTTGGGTTTTTAAAGTTGCAGATTTGCCCATGTGATCATATTGTGTAATATTGCTGATTGCAGATAAAAGGGGAAAAAATTTGTCTGCTTCACAAACAAACTCAAAGCATACATTTTGATCTGCTAGTTTTGGTAACTGCTACTTTTTTTTAAAAAAAAAAGGAAAAAACCATAATCTTCTCTTTTTCCAAAAAGCTCAAAATTTTTTGAAAGCTATTTCTCAGTCTGAGGGGGAGAGCAGGGGCAGAAGCACACAAATGCTCTGAGGGCAAGCAGGAGAAATCCTTCAGGCTCCACTGTACTTTTGGAATGACATTTCAGAGGTACAGATCTTATTCCAGCTCCTGCAGAGCAGCAATATATGCCAAAGTAGTCAAGGCAATTTAGAGATGCTGATATTTTCTAGTGAGGAAAAAAAATTCACGTATGTTGTGCTTTCCATATTTAAAGATGTTGTTTAATCACATAATTAAATTGTATTTTGAAATGTAGTGCAAAATGCCATCCCCAATCAGGACTCGGTGCCAATTCCATCTCTACTCAGCAGATGGCACCATGAATTCGTCAAACAGCACAGAGACCAGAAAAGTATAAATTTATCCCCCCAAAAATGGGGAGGAAAAAAAAAAAGGAAAAAAGCATACACCCAACTTGACACACATAAAACAGGAATTAAATTCAGAGGGTGTAACTTTCCCCTCACGCCACCCCTCCAAAAATAAAATGGGCTGTGGAACACGCTGTGTGACATCATGATGCACAAAGAGCAGCTACACCTATAATGTCCCCAGCCTTGCCCTGTCACTGACCTACATTGTCTCATGGCCTCCTGTGAGACTTAAAAAAAAAAAAAAAAAAAACTTGAAAAGAAAAAAAAAAAAAAGTCAAAAAAATCCCAACTTTCCTTCTGACCTCCCCTTGCTCTGAACAGCACCCTCTGGAGGAGGCAGCCTCCCCTGGGCTGGAAGGGGGACCCAGGAGCAGCACAGTAGGGAGCTCAGAGGAGAAGCTGCAGGCAGAGTTGAGATGCAGCCGCAGAGGCTGAGCTGCTGCAGCACGAGTACAGACTCACAGGGCATCTGGAGTCCACCCAGCAAACCATGGGCTGAGAGCAGGCAAGTGCAGAAGAGTTTGCAAGACTTTTTTGTTCCACTAAAACTGCAAAATTTCTACTTGGAATTCGAAGGCTGGTAGAGGCAGCCTCCCCATGTCCCTCACCAGCGCCCTACATCCCTGAAGGAGCACAGCACGAGCCCACAGCTCTGCAGCAGAGGCAGGGAGCTCCACTCAAAGGAGCAGTTTGGTGTGTCTGGGTGTCTGCTCTTCCCCTGGCCCAGCCACGCTCATCCTAACCCCTGCTGGTAGGATAACTCTGCTGGCAGGCATGGAGCTGGCACCCACCTGGCAGCCCTTCACACCCACTGGGCTCCCGCAGGGCTTGGCCGGCGGGCACGGCGTGCCATGAGAAGGCGGTTCCTTGGCACACGCGCCAAGGGATGTGCAAGATGTGCTCACCCCCAGCAAAAATCTGCTGCCTTAAATATGGGCTTCTCCATGCTCTTATATATGAACAGTGAGTGTGAAAATCCTGCCTGTCCATCTGTTCCTTAAAGGTTTCTTTCTTCTGCTGCGTGTTATAATTTCTCCCCAAATCTTCTTCAGTGGCACAAATCACATCAGTGACATTTATAGGTTAGGTAAATGGTATGCTGCTGACATCATCTAAGCACAGTAACAGGCACAGTTAGGTTGTCTGTGGATAGTTTTAATGCTATGGACTTCAAGCTCCATTTATCCTGTTCTCAATGAGCAATAATTAAAATGTGCAGTAATAGAAGTATTGCTCTGAGAAGCAACAGCCCTACTATGCAAAAACCAGAAATTTTCCCAACAGAAGAGAGCATTCAATCAACAGTTTCAATCGTGGCACAGGAATGAAAACTCTGACTTTTAAAATTCAGAGAGGAAAGCAGAACAACGGTAAAAAGATGAGCTTACCTTGCATTGCATGGAGTCATCTTGTCTGAGGCCCAAGGAGCAGATGCTGTAAATTTTTGCCACTTCAGGCTCTGCACGTCTGGTTGTTGCAAAGTGATTTTTCTTCCTGGCCATTCCTTACTGTTTTCCCAGCCTGCCTAGCAGGCACAACTCAGGAATTACCAATACCTCGGCAGTGACACAATTGATTAAGTATGAGCAATACCATCTTGGGTTTTGCATTCAGTCAGAGCTCTGTAATGGCAGCACAAGGGGCCTCGCTTGTTGAGCAAGAAGGGCTTTATGTCACTTGTCCCTAGAGCAAGGCACAAGTGATCTTGACGGAGAAGGCAGCGAACATACTGTCAGAAGCCATATTCGCAGGGAAAAGGCAGAACAATGGAGATTAAATGACAGGGCAGAAGCAAGGAATTAAATCATCCCCGAGGCTCAGATATTCCAGGCTTCCCCATGACACCTGCTAGAGGCACAGGGGAAGACCTGGAGCAAATCCCTGTGGAAGTCTTGCTGTCTGTACCAACACTCTCATGGAAAATCTGCAAAATCGCTTGTGGCTCTTCTAAAAATCATGGGCCATACAACCTCGTGTCCAGCTGCACATTCACTTTTCAGCCAGTTTCCAGTCGGAAAACTGCACTGGAAAACAACCATAGAATTGCTTTGAATCCAACTCTTTTTAACTCTTTCTGTTTGTAAAAAGTGTAACTCCTGCCTACCCTCCTGCTGTACTAGTGGAGTTCACTTCCAAGTGGTAGAAAGAAAGGAAAATAATTGCTTGCTGCAGACCAAAGGAGGTTGTGTAGGCCACATACACACTTCTAACTTGGTAAAAACTCCATTCTTCCACAGGACAGGAGGCACCCTGAACCCACACCTGCCCTTTCAGCAGTGCACCCAAACCACCACGGCAGAGCCCTCTGCACACAAACATCTTTTCCTCCAGATGCTGTTCATGCTCTTCTGTGCTTACATGGACCCATAAAAGATATTTTGGCTGGGAAGAGAGTAATGAGAGATTTAGGATTGTCACCTGAGAGGCACAACCACAGTTCTAGGCCTAGTGCCAGGGAAAAACTAAATTTTCCACAGACAGGGAAAGAAATGTGGCAAAAAAGGGAAAACTAGAGGTCTGCTCTGTCTGTAGCAGCCTGATAGTTCCATATCCTCTCAGACCAGAGGGAAGACACTTTTGCTTCAGACAGGAAGACAAACCCCTGGTCTGAATCGGATGGAAAATTTAAACCTTGATACTATATTTCCCAGATTTGTACTGGAAACAGTTTAAATGCCTGTGCCAGAGTGAACAGCAACATTTCAAAGTCTTGGTAAATAAATTCAAGATCCAATTATAGCAACTTACTGCTTCTTTATGTTGAATAAAAACCACTTCTGTGGAGCAATGCTTCAGGCTGGCTGTAGGTTTGTGAAGTTCCTTGTTCCTTTTGATTCAGTAATATGCGGGGATGATGGGCACTGCTCACGTTACAGCTCCGTATGCCTGCTCCTGCTGGTGTGCAGCCACTACAACCCTGCCTCTTCAGACCATTCCTCAGGCTGGTACAAAACTCAGGCATCTTGGGATCTGCTCTCAGCTCTGTCAGGGACATTGCAATGGTAATCTTGAATTTTTACTAAGCTTTTCAGTCTCTTGCCTTACACTTATCTTTGCATGACATTGAGGGTTGTGGGGTCTTAATTGAAACCTGAGGCCTCTAACCCCCACCAGTATGAAAAATAATCTTCAATTGGTGCCAAAGAGTTTCTAGGCCATGCTCAATGTCTTCACCAAAACATCCTCCTGTGCCTGCTTAAAACAGAAGAGAAAGTTACGAAACAGGAGCCACCACCTGTTTGGGAGTCAGCCTGAAATACACCAGCTGCAACTGCTGCTCTGCTCAAACAAACAACAGGGAGCTGATGTTACACAACTCAGTAGCAAGGGGAAAGTGACCAGCAGCAATATTAACAAATTTACTCCATTCATTCACATTGACTTCATTCATTATCAATATGGGACTGTTTCCCTTATACTTTTCTCCTCACCAAAACAGGTTTTCTATGCAATTTTCTCCCAGCTTCAAGTTGGATACAATCTTTTTAAAAGTAGGTGCTTAAAAGGAGAAAACTAAACTCTTTGCCATGGCTTTGGAAAATTAACATCATTTGTGTCACTAGTAGGATATCGTTGGGGATTTTTTTTAGCCAGAAAGGCTGTGTTTAGCCTAGTGACTGAAACACATCTTCGAGACACCCGGAGCGTGTGTCCCTCTGCACAGCTTCTGCTTCCAGTGGGGAAGTCGTGAGGCTGGCATCCCCCTGCTGCCACCACACCTCAGAAGAGAGGGACGTGCCTTTAGCACCACTCTGTGGCTTTCTTAACTGCTGATATTTCCAGTTTTCCTGTACCCACAGCTGGTTGTTGTTTAGACAGCTTCTATAACGTTAGAGAGTCACAATGACTGGTCTCGAGCCTGAAGCAGTATTTTCACTGTAAGCACTGCTGCTCAGCCCTTAGAAGTGGAGCTAAGTAATTCAGGGCGAATTTTATCTGGCAAATGTAAGCATGGTATGCGTGAATTTTCATTAATATTTCACATGAAGAAAACAAGGCTGAATTAATCAGATAGTGGCTAAATTGCAATACAGTCTCTGGTGATAAGAAACCACACCAAACCCACAACTCTCTTCAGTTGCCTCAGTTTAAAATTATCAAGGATATTTCTTTGTGAACAGCTTTATGCTTGCTGGACCTTCTCTCAAGTGCTTACTTACATATTTTGATTTAAAACTAAAGTCTGAAAAAGTTTTTTTAAAAGTTCTCTGTCTGCATTCCCTGCTCCAAAACACACAGTCCCTCCATGGCCCTTTTCAGCCCACGCTCCCTTCACCCCTGTAGCTGCCCTTGCTTTACTGCACCTCCTCTTGCAGGGCTGCACAAGGCATGGGAGGAAAGAAGTCACCTGGCAGCAGAGACATGCACAAAAGATGATAGAAACAAATCCCACCAGCCTCAGCAGGCTTCATATCTACCTGCTAGTAATACAACAACAATCCTCCAAAGGTACCCAGGCTGTGGAACAGCCAGAGAGTTGAAATATATTCACAAAACCGTCGGAGCTCTCCCTCAGATTAGTACCAGAGTCTAGTGAACTCAACCTGAGAGGCATGGACACCTTCAAACTGTGCAACCACAGAGCTGTGGACAACCTGCCAAAATCCTGCATTTCATTGCAAAGAAGCATCTAACTCCTCAAATGTAACATTGAGCTAATGTCAGCATTAACCCAGAAAACATATAGCTGCATAACAGCAATTTGAACTGATTTCAGAAGTAAGCTGAAAGTATCATACTAACAAAATGCACTTTATGACCTAGTCCACACCTAGTTTTAGACACCTCAGAGACCCTTAATGGTTTGGGGTTTTTTTTCTTTGTGGGAGTTGTTTTCTGGGTTTGGTAATATTTCATTTACAGGAAGGTTGAAGACTGTATGCCAATATATGCACTTGCACCATATTTCTTTAAATATGTTCCAGGAAATGCCATACTCATGAACTGCTCTGTAATGTAATCCTTCAGACTGGAGCAATTCATAAGATCCCAAGAACAAAAAAGCTTTTTCAGCAGGTATAGTTAATCAGGAAGTGAGTACATGCCACATTAGTATCCCCTCAGGGTTTCTAGTCCTCAACCAGAGCATGGCCAGTTTGTTGTTTTGCTGGGAAAGCTGTCACAGGACAGACGGACTCATTAGAGCTCCATTTCCATGTTCTCTGGAGTTCGGAGCAGAAGCTTTGCCATCTCTGCTCTGAGACCTGTATTGGTTGTAAACCAGGACAGACTTGAAGGAAAATTCTCAGCCCAACAGTCCAGAAAGTTCACAGTGTAAGAAGCAATTCACACCAAGGATAAACTGTGAAATGCATTCTTTAAAGTGTTGTATTATCATTTTTTCTTTGAGCCTGGTGCTGGAGGTAGACATCTCTCTGACACAAAGCTCTTTGTCCCACAACCAGTGTAAGAGCTCCAGGGGCAAAACTGCAAATTGGTTTCCAAGTCTATTTTAGGAATGGCTTAACAGTCAGAAGAGGAAATGTGATATTCAAATCAAATGGCTAAATTTTTCAGTATTAAGGGTGATGAGGCAAGATCTGCTCTAACAGCACAGAAGAACGAAATGCAAATATTCTAGCACTGAGCAGCTGTGCATGGGCCAGCACCTGCTGAAGTCACACATTTCTACCTGCTGACTTTGGTAGGGAATAAGGCTGTAGAGGAGCTCCTGAGGGACAGAAGCCTGGGGGGCTGGGGCTGGTGTCCCTCCCCCAGCACAGCACAGCACAGCCGAGCAGTCGATGGTGAGCAGCACTCTGGCTGCAGCTGCATCCCCCAGCACATCACCGTAAATTCCAGCTGCCCAGAAGCCTCCAGCAAACATCCAGCAGGGAACACTTATACCATCACATGAACACCCGAAAAAGCAATAGTTTGAGGGACACAGCAGCTCTAAATATTGCATCTTCCTTCTCCTTGCTGGAGCAGACTCCATTTGAAGTGGGTAATGAATTCCATCAGGCTGGCACATCAGGCAATAACCACCCCAGCACAGAGGCACGCAGCTCTCTGGATCCTGGCAGGGTGTGGCACAGGCACCTGGGCAGCACTGCTGCATACAGCAGCTAAGGGTGCCTGCACAGACACTCAAGTCCAGCTCATCTCAAACTCCACTGTTTCCAAAAACTCCACTGATAAGAGAATACATATATACATATAACTAAACCCAGGTTTGTTTGTGATTAGCAGAGAAAGGTTTCTTAGTGTTCATATTAAGCTATTTTTGAATTGGTACAGTTACTTAGTGTTCACTTGCAAAAGCAGAAGGCTTTTATAGATTTTTTCCAGAAAAGTAAAACAAATGTTATCAGGTGACAACATAACACAAAGGCACCAAAGAGAAAGAAGTAATGCCTATTTACAGGAGCAAAGGATCCAGCCTCCAGTATCCTCTGTGCATTCAGATTAAATGGACACACTGCAACCTTTCGTCTGGTATAAAAAGTACTGGAAAATCACTGTTGGTGCAAAACCAGCTGTGCCTTTGTACTGGCTTTTCCTGTGAAGCACATCATGTGCGTTTGCTTGGCCCGATTCACAAGACAAGGCATCCAACCATACACCACACAGCGGGTGTGAAATCCAGCCACGTGCTGCTTTAGGGGTGTCTGCATATCCCACTGCTCAGAAACCCAACTGTTAGTGTCACTGGCACTGGGGGCAAGTCCGTGCTCTGAAACGTGGCTGCTTGTGGGAAATGGGTACTGCTCTGCTTGTCTAAGGGTCTGTCAACATAGGGGAGATTTACTGATGCAATTATCCTGCCTGTAACAGGGCACTAACCTGCTACAGTCACTGATGCAACTCCTAGTACTGAAGTACTTATCTGCAGTTCAGATTAAATTGCTTTGAATGCAATATAATTATTACTCTGACAGAATCGTAACAGCAAATATCGCTTTGCAGACAAGTTCTAAGGAGCAAAAGGCTTTTCTGCCCTGGAAAAGACTAGGCAGATACAAATAATGTATCATCAGATTTTTTTTCTTACTCCTATTATCTGTCTCTGCTAACAGCCTACATGTCAGGAAGCTTGAGCTAATGGACTGGGCATGGTTTTAAGACAATGAGTGTCTCATCTCTGGTTTTCACATGCTGAGTGACAGCAGGTAAGTCACCTATTCTTTTTGCGTTTGGGTTTGTTAGTAGCACCAATATTTTTTCTGGCAAGTCAGTAGAGGCAAAATGCCAATTTAATAGTCACTGTCTAATTTTCCTGTTTCAAATGCTTTTTCCTCTTAACACTGATTAAAATAAACAAGATATCTATTGCTCCAGCATTCCACATTACCACATTCCCCACAGAAATATGGCTCCTCTGGCTCAATGCACCTGATGCTGACAGTTGCAAATAGTTTGCAAATTTAGAAACTATCTGAGCTCAAAACTCAGGTCCTTGTGAGTCTAACCAGTGTAATTCTCTGGAGACAGACAAGGAAGAGCAAAACCACATTTGATACGATACTGTTGCCTTCAAGCCACAGAAGAAGCAGCTTTTTGTTTCCACATAGCATTTTACCTGCTGTGCTGCAGAGATGCATGTGGTGACTGCCATCCCAGATCTCCAAAAATAGGTCTTTCTACACTATCTCACCCTGCTAGATGATTGGGACCTGCAGTAGGTCACTATCTGATTGAAATGACCTTAAAATCTATTTGCTGATAGGTCAGTGTTGGCCTAGTCTCAAAAACCACACCTTGCCGCAGTCCAAGAGCTGTGCTGTGCCACTGCTCCAGACCGTGGTGGGCTGCAGAAACAGCAGCACCTCCCAGCCAAACACTGGCTCATGGGAGCCCATGTGCCTCTGGAGACCCTGATACAGCATCTCTCATTCCTTTGTCAGCCATGGCTCCCTATTCCCAGTAGAGGCTCTATATGGTCTTCATAGCCACCAACCTATGCCCTAACTAGCAGGCTTTTAAAGGGGACAGCTAATGTCATGGATTTGAGGGCTGGATGCCTGGACTATCAAAATTACTTCAGGCTTTCTTTGGGGTAGCTTAGTCAGAGCATCCTTTTCTGAGACTGATTTTCTTTGCTTGCTTAACTAACAGGTGGGAGCTAGGGGCAACCTTCCTTCTTCTTTTCAGGTGCCTGTCAGCACACAGGGATGTGGGCACAGCTGCTGGAGGCTCCAGCAGGTGCCCAGTCATGATGAGAAGCAGCAAAGCCTCCAAAGCATCCTGAGGCATTCCTGGCAGGGAGTTCCACAGTGGGGATGCTCAGCCTGGCATCACCACCGGGGGAACTGTGCCATGCTGCAAAATGACCCTCAAGAGTTTGGCTGCCCTGTGCCCTTCACTTTGGGTCTGGACCCTGTACAATGCCCTATATTGGACACACACTGCACCCTGCCCACATTTCCCTGGGGTCCTGGCATAGAAGAAGTGTTTCAGAGACAAAGAGCCATGAGAAACATCTAAGCAGATAACAACTTGACATAAAAGAGAGGAAGACAGTACCCCCTTCAGACCCAACCTGCAAATAAGTGAAAAAAGACAGTACTCCCAAGGCAACAGCCCGAGATGACTCAGATCAAAAGCCAGTGATGTGCCATTAAACTCCTGAGAACACCTAGGGATGTGAATTTTTCCCCTGGTATTTTTGAACAGCAAAGTGTAAATCGTGTGAAAAGGTATGTGTGTCCTTCTCCACCCAGCTAGCACAGGCCACGGTTAGCAGGCTAAAAGAGATGGTGTATCCTGTGAAATGCCTGTGAGAAAAAACCATGGTGAATGTGCCAGCACCTGAACATGAAAATATCAGCTTTTATCTAATAACATGGAAAACGTGCATCCATACTCTTCCACAAAGCAGCAAAGAGATGAAGAAGACGAGGAACATCTCACACAGGAAGAGTTTTGGATAAATAAAAACAATGGTGGGAATACATAAAGGTAGTGTTTGCATGCTACCCATCTAAGGGTTTCACACACTGAAATGTCTGCATGAAGTCCTGGCCTCACTGAGATTTGGAGTCAGTTTTATCCATTGAAAATAGATGAGGTCTTCCACTTAGGAAAAAAGGGACTTCAAGTTTAAGTCATCAGTGGGGATAACACCTGGAAACTTTCTGCATTATCACATATTTGCTTTTTTACTCAAAAGTATCCTGAAATACTTAAGTTAGTGTCTCTCTGAAACATTCACAGCTTAATAAAGTAGAATTGTCACATGATGCAAATACTCATTTCACATAGTCAAATGACCAATTCGTGATCTTGTAGGTACTAAAACATGCACACCCTTACCTGCCAAACAGAAAAAATTCAATTTCACCCACGTGGACAAAGCTCTCTGGCATATGGTGTGATTCTTGGGGTTGCCTTCTGCAGGGCCAGGAGCTGGGCTTTGATGATCCTTGTAGATCCCTTCCAACTCGGGATAGTCTATGATTCTATTAGCGGAATGACACATTTTAAAATCAGTATTCCCAAAGCATCTAAATGTATGACTCATGTAAATGTTGCACTGTACAGCTTCATACTTTTGAATGAGGTTGTTCATATTTGCTAAACTAAAGAAACATACGAGTCTTTGAAGGCATGGGGAATAGTTTGAGACACTGAGTTGTACAAAGGAGAAAGAAACAGATCACACAAGCAAAGAGATGACAAAGATCAGCATGACACGGCTGCCTCACTTTTGGGGTACTCTTAAGAAAAGTATTAGATATTCAGGAGATGCTGAGTATTTACCTTTAGAGAAAAATCAAGCCCATCTGAAGGTGCCAGACAATCAGTCCGCCCTTGAGTTTCACTTCTACTGTGCCAAGGGACATTCTGCCTCACCTCAGCAAGCCCCTAAAAAACCCTGTAAAGACTATGATGGAAGGTGCCTTACTCCAGGACATGCGGGTATCACAGCACTGGGAGTCAAATCTGGGAAAGCCACCAACCACAGTGGGAGCACTAGTTTCCTTCAGGGTTTTTCTGCAGCTTGTTTTAAATTTGATGCTTCTTTAATTTTTAATCTCTGGCCTGGAAGCCCAGCACTGAGTGGGGAGTAGCATAGGTCATCCCAGGCAGCATCTCGAGCTCCAGTGCTCCAAGCAGCTGCTCCAGGCACCAAGGGAAGCTGGAGACGAAGGGCTTTGTGCACTTTTTAGGCGTAGGTTGTCAGTGAAGTTGCCTGACACTTTTTTGGTGCGGGCACTCGTTTCTAGGAAACACTTTGGTAAACAACTTTGAAGTCAAAATGAAAAATTACAGCCCGAGTGCTTTTCTCGCTTTTATCCACCGTACCTTCATGACTGTACTCGGCCATTTAAATGGCAAAGCAGTGCTGAATGCAAACAGCCTCCTTCTGCAGGCTGTCTCCACAGTTCAATTACCAGTGCTTTAACATTGCTAATTAGCATTCCTCAGAGCTAGATCTCTTTGAGTGACAGGTAACCATGGAGAGTCACAATCCTGTAGGTGATCAGCAAGAGTCTGACTTTTCTTTTTAATTAAAAATTAGAAATGCCTTAAACAAAAATAATAATTCACTGATTTATGCTATTATCCCAGGGTTGCCAAGCTGGTGAGAATAACATTAGTGTTGTAAAAATGAAACAATTTTTAAATGAATAGACTAGGGCGATAGAAAGGAGAGCAGGTTTATTATCTGTAACAAGAGAATGTACTCATAATGATGGTACAAAATAGTAGACACTTCTCCAGAGAGTTGGCATGGAGACCAAAAATAGGACACTTTCCTGAATGTGGGATGGGATTGCCCCAATTTATAATAGATTTTAACAAGATAGATAGATAAATACTAAGTCTGTTGCACAAATAGAAATTTCATAGGGATACCATTTCAGTAAAATTTAACCACGAGTTATATTGAGAGCTAATACTGCATCTGGTCCAAGTGGGAGGCAAGACTGGAAATTGAATCAGCCAGATAATCAATTAGTGAAAATTGTTTTCAACGTAACTGTGCCATTTCCTGTCAGCTAATGATCTACGGCTCCTTCCAGAAATGGACTCCAGCAGCAAAAAATTCACAGTCATATTTTTGAAAACGGCAGTGGGTCTAAGTCAGCAGCTGACCCAACCAAATCTGAATATTATTCATCAACAAATAATAAGGAACATTTTTAAGCTGAACTTGCCAAAGATAGGAGGACGGATATATGAAAATTTGTAATTATGAAATATTTTTCAAGACCAAGTTCTCTCAACTCAGCAAGCTCATTAATTGTAGATTCTAATAAAAATAATTGCATATAAGACAATAAAAGGAAACACATGATTGAGCAAAAATTATTCTAATAACCAGCAATCACAGTGCAGAATTCTAGCCATTGTTCATAGGCAAAATCATGGCTGTGAATTGTGAAGCATCTATTCAACAAGGGGTTTTTAAACCTTCCCCATATAATTTCTTTCCTATATGCAAAAAAAATTCAAAAGCCCCAAACCCAAAAATCAATATGGTTTGCTTTCATATGGAGGTATTTACATCTTTAATGTAAATGAGAGCAAGATTCAACCCTATACAGGAAGGAAAGAACTAAAGGTAATTGCACCTGTATCAAAATTTCTGTCAGATTGCATAGTACTATATCAATTTATAATTGAAATGTTAACCAAAAAGTTAATTTCTACAAGTCATCGGAGGAACTCTTTCCTAAAAACACAAGTAAAAAAACCCCAGATATCTTTCCAATTTACCAAATATAAATGCAAAGTAGGCACTAGTAAAATAAATACCCCATTTTCAGCTCATTTATTTAATACTTTAAGCATACAAATGGATAACAAAGTATCTATAGCTCTCAAGATATGCAAACAGCCAGGGCTAATCACAGTTTTACTGAAGTTTATAATACAGTCAAAGAAAGAAAGAAAAAAAATGATGAGATATCTGAGTCTAATATTATCTTCATTTCTGTCTGTATTTACAAAAATATCAGTCACTGACAGATTTTTAACTCCACTGAATGCTCTGAACTTTTTCTTTTTGAAGGAGAAATTTTACAAGCAAACAAGTCAGAGATCTGGCTTTGTGCTGTAAAGAGACTCAAGCGCTACCCAGCCTGCGAGCTTTATCCAGAGAGATCTCAGCACAGCCGCAGCAGATCTCAGCCTCAGCCACCCCGGTGACTCCCAGAAAATTCAGTTTGACTCCTTACTGGTTATCCACACACTCAGACACACATCTCCAAATTTTTAGGTCTTGTAATCTTCTTCTTACTCTCATATTTCAAGGAAACAATACATCCAGTTTTATGATAAAGCTATTTTGCTCTAAATTCAGTCTGCTGGCGCATCGATGTAGAACGGTTCATTCAAATACTGCCAACTTTAGTCAGCAGCATGGACAGAAAATTCTTAATAAAAGACAATTAATTAGTAGAAAATAAGTTGCAGAATAAAGGCAGCCTGCTTTGGAAACCAGGTTTGTCACTTGTTTTGAAAGCTGTTCTGCTTTCCTTAATCTCTACTGCAGTGCAAAGAGAGCAGCAAGGGGAAAGAGACAGCTTATGCAGGAATGGGGTAGGAAAATAAACCCACCACTCTCTCTTGTCACAACTGCTCCTGTCCTTGCTCTTGCAAAGAAACTCTTTTTTATCTGCTAAACTATCACCTACTTAAAGACAAAGCAGATTCGAGCAACTACAAAAATCACAAAGATTCCTGTCAGTAACTTCCAGATTTTAAGATGTAGCAGAAATAACCATCATCTGAAATGCTGAAGATTTTTTTTTTAAAAATAAATGTGCTTGGTTCAGAGTTTAATTAAAATCATTGAAAATTAAACCTTCTATAATATTACTGTGCTATTTAACAGTTTATAGCCTTCTTGCTTCACTTGCCTAAATAATTACATCCTGGCAAGTTTAGGGTTTCAAAGATTAATTATCCTATCCAAAGAGGATTCATTTCTTTCCCTTCATGTTGGTAAAGCTATCAACACGCTTATATCGTACTAACAGGCTATAATCCACTCTCTGCAGCATCAGAAATTTTGAAATACAAAACAAGCTCTCTGCTAGCTCTCAGCTGAGGGATGAAGTTCGGTGGCAAAGGGAGCCAATAAATTCCCCCCAGAACGGCTCCCAGAACTTCTCAGCAACGTCTCTCAATATTACAGCCTCCATGCCTTGCCCTGTGACTGCCAGGCTGGAAGGACTGCTAGCTGGAATATCTTGGTTTCTTTCCCAAATTCTTTGGCAATATCTCCATCGCTCTCATCCTTCCCCAAAAAATCAAGGCAAGCAATTAGATTACCTTCAGTAGAACTGGTACCGAGACTTAAATGTGCTCCTGTTACCAATTCTGTGATTGATTCTGATGGATATTTCAGTATTAGTAAATATTTATAAAACTTCAGATTTTTATATAAACTATTATTTCCTCCTCTTCCCTGACAGAAACCCTCTGGCTATGAAAACTGACTGGCGTTTTTCTGAAACCACACTCTGCTTCTCTTCTTTCAACTTTTGCCTCACACATCTTAAAAACAAAAATAACCCAGTCCAGTCTTCGCATTAATCTACTTGTAGGCAGGCATCACAGGGCAAAATCAACAATATTTTCCATTTTTTTCTTTAAAGGGTCCGTAATTCTTCACCAGTCTTTGACTGTGGAGCTAGTTCCCAAAAGCAGGAGTCTTCACAGGTGGTGCTTTAACACACCGTCTCTGTCCCTGCTGTGATAACCTCATCTTGCTTTCATCATTTCTTTATGCTTTGAAATGTTTACAATTTGATACAACCATTTTCTGAATAACATTGTTGGGTGTACTAAAAATCTGCTGTTTAGGAGTCCCTCTGGATGAGAGAACAATTATAGAGCTGAAAATATTTCCTTCAAGGTAAGAAGCAAAACCTACTGAAAACATTAAATTATTAAAGTGAAGAAATTGCTCTCCTGAAGAATAGAATGTAATTCTGTAAGATGTGCTTCTTGCTGTAGAGCCCGGGCTGGCCGGGGCTCTAGGCCCCTCCCCGGGGTTTGGGCCTGCCCTCGGGGTGACCAAGCTGGACCCTGCCACAGGCCCTCAGCCGTCCCTGCAGGCTGAGCCACAAAGCAGGGCTGTCACCTTCTCCTAATTGCACCCTACACACCATTGCCATCAACCTCAGAAGAGCCCTCAGGTGTGTTCTGCTGCCTGTACCCAGAAGCAGCCACACTGCCCATGGTCAGCAAGGAATCGACCCTGCTCCTGACTCCAGCACAACCTAAGAGGTCAAAAGTCGAGTGTGGCACACACTGTTATTTATTTTCCTATTATATTTTGTGTTAGGTCCATTTTTGAGTCATTTTCTTTAGACAGCAAACTGAGACTGGACTATGGATCTGCTCTCAGGCTCCCCTGTGGAAGCACACATAGCAATGGTGTTGTTTGCATGTGGCTAAATTTTAGTTAAACATGTATGGCACAAGGAAAGAGAAGGTGTAAGTCAGACATCCAAGAAAATAAATGCATCTCTGTTTTTAAAGAGGCTGCTGGAAAAGCTGCTGGCAGCTGCAGAAGCCCTGCCTAGCTTGGCTACTCCTTTCAGACTTGGTGTCAAAATGGAAAATTTCAGTGCTGTCCAAAGGAGATGCTGCATTTTGACTTTCCCAGGAACAGGATAGAAATTGGAAACTAATGAAAGCCTACTCCAGTTTTTCCTTTGGCAGCAAAGAGGCTGAAACACATCTGAAAGCCTAGAAAGAGAAAAAGTAGTATGCATCTTCTGATTCCAAACAAGAGGAATTAATTGCAAAGAAAGAAAATGTTATCACAAGATCACATATTGAGTTTAAAATGTACATATTCAGGTAGCTGTGCATATGTTAGAAAAATTCCAGATGCAGAGGGAATAAATTTAAGTTTCAGCAGCGTTAAAAATCTGTTTGCTACTTACTTATTTCGGCAGGCCATAAGTGATTTTTTATATTCAGCAGAACAGGACAGAATGTATTTCCTTCAGGTACAGCAAACTAAGTATCTTGCAATGAAAGCCTACATTGTTTTGTTCAAACTAAAGAGAAATAGTTGATGAGTGAATAAGAGCACGATCTAAAGCCTATTGAAATCAATGGAAAGATTCTCATTGACTTCTCCAGGCTTTGGATCAAGCCTCAAAAGAGCAGCTATTTCTCTCTGATACAGCAAGGAATCAATTCCCTCTCCCAGTGGTACTGTAAATAATTCAATATTTTGTCTCAGATCATTTCCTAAGAAAAATGATGAGGATGTTGTTTAAGTGGGCGATACCCTGAAGTGACAGAGTTTACAATGCATTCAGCCATGTAAAACCTGCTCTGTGCTGTGGCTGCACAAAGGCAGGGCAGTCGGAGCAGCCCTCGGATGCTCAGGAGTCCCTCCCTCCCCGCCCGCCGGCCGAGGGACAGCACGGTCCTGCTTCTCCCCTCGCTGGCCAGGAGAGACAGAGGAATTGCGCTAAATCGCAAGGAATGCCCACACCGTGACAACTCTTTAAAGAAGCAGCATTATTTTATCTTTGCAGTAAAATCGTCATCTCTTTGCACAATTTCTTTCGATGTCCACAGAAGGGCAAAAATTGCAACGTTGATCATGTTGTTATTTACCAACAAAATTGATGCTCTCACCATTCTCCAATGCTTTTGCTTTATAGAGCAAAACACTATATGATAGTAGAAATGATATCTTCTTTCTCAGCTCTTTTGTTCCACATGAAAAATTCATCAGTACAAAGCAAACCAGCATTAGATTGAGGAACTCTACCCCAAACCTCAGCAAAATCTTACTAATTTTTACTCTCCTGCCATAATGCAGTGGCCTTCTGCACACTAATCCTTTTCTCCTGTAAACTGGAGAAGCCTGCTACAAGTTTCTTACGAGGAGTTTGGAGGTGAGGCGCAGCATCTACGCTGTCTCCTGGACACGGAGGCTGACAGGAGCACAGCCCAGCTCCCAGCCACGCTGCCTCTGAGCTGGCAGCAGAGCAGTGCTGGGATGTATTCTCCCCATTTGCACAGAAAGACAGCAACTTGCAACACACTGTTTTAAGAGTGGGGGAGGGAAATAATCCCACTTCTCCACTCCCACCTGGCAGCTACCTAGAAACAGTTGACAAACGGGCAGGATGAAATAGGTACTGAACTGTAAGTGGGGTGATGATCCCCCTTCCCTGTGAGTTACACCTGTGGGGAGCAACTCGCCAGCAGCACCTGTGGTGACTGCAGACATGGCAGCTCTGGCACATCTCTCTCCTCACTCCCCACACAAAGCACAGCCACGCTTCCATCATCATTTGTGGAGAAATACTAATCAGCACCTGCCCAAGCACGCTCCCGTTTCCCTCCCAGCCTCTTGCTGCCTGCACACGGTGTGTACTCACAACTCCTGCTCACCGTGCATTGCCAGTGCTTACAGTGCTGTGTGCTGCCTCGGGTGCACTGTGGTGCCAGCCCCAAAAGCTTGTCCTGACTCCTGTGCAAAGCCTGGAATTCCTCATGCACAGAGAGAAATTTGCTGCCAAGGCCAGCTTCCCCTGCCAGCTCTCCTGTAAGAGCAGGAAGAGACACAGGCTCTTCCCCTTGTCAGGGCTGCTCAGTTTCAGATGGGTTTCAGAGATCAGCTGGGTGTTTGTACCAAAGCCCACCCAGCTGCTCTGCCGGGCTGCTGCTCACCACTGGCACAGCTGGGACAGCCACGGGGCATGGCTGACTGCCCAAAACACTCGAGAAATCGTCCTCACGGCTGGCACAAAACACACCTGCTCTCCTCTCAGACACCAGGAAGCGTCTGGTCTTGGCAAGGCCAGGGAAGGGGATCCTCAGCATCCTTCCTCTGCCATTTGCCTAGCACTGCCACATACAGCCCAACCTCCCACCCAACCCCAAAGTACTTCTGCTCCAGTTTCAGAGGACTGTGTTTGCTAAATTGAGCTGCTACCCAGAAAAAGAGACTCAGAATATTTCTGACACATCCTTCAATTTCATCAGAAAGTGCCCTTTTGATTTCTCAGGCATCGGGACATTTAAAAATGATGAATTCCAAAGACATGATAATAATCAGATACTGAAAAACAAACACCATCCAGACTTCTAATCAGAGAAAAAAAAATTGTCTGTAGATAGATGAATGTATCCCACCAAATTTAATTGTTGCTTTTATATCATTGTCATTAAATCTCATACTTTTCTGCAAAAGGCTTTAAAATAATGCAGCAATGAGCCTTTAGTTCTCTATCTTTTCATTTAAACAGTATTCCCAAACCTTTCAACTCACATTCCTCCTCCCAAATCGATTTTTTCATTAAACAATTTGTTACAATACCAAGGGGGATTTGGCAAAATAACATATTTAGGAGTCACTGTACAAAAAATATGAACCATCTCTTTGATTTGCTATGTAAACCTACAAAGATGAGTTAATATCAACATCACTCAGCCATGTGAATTGCAGTAACAATGCTTCGTGAGCAAACTCTAGGACTGAAAACAACAATTGGAATTCCTTGTTTTAATTTGCATTTTAAATTGGGTTTTAAAGAGAGCATAAACAGCTTTTTGCACGCTTTTTATGAGCAACAAACAAGAATAAATATTATAGTTAGAAGCTGTCTTCTAGTACAAACCATTTAAACTAATTTATACATTAGACATTTTACCTTCTTGCATAGAAATTTAGGCACTACACACAGAAGACGTGGGGTTTTTTCCCCTCACCACATATGAGCACCAAACTGAGTCTTTACCCTCTTCCATTGTGCCTTAGACTCCACAGCTTGACTGCCACACTGAAAAGACCCCAGGAGACATCTGTGTGCATCACTACAGCCTCATCAATAAGGCACAGAGTAATGCCTACGTGTACCTCCACCCTGCACTTCAACCATCTTATTTAAAGAACAGGATGAGGCTCTGTCACAGTCCCACGAGTAAAGGGGAAAGGCAGCACGAGAATTTAGGAGTTATACATATCTAACCACAAAAAAGAAATTAGCTGCTAAAACACCACTTCCTTTTCTAATGAGCAATTTTATACAGCAATGAATAAAATAAACTTGAGAGCTGCTATTTATTACAAGCAAATTAAAAATCCTCGGAGCACACAGAAAGTGAATTTATCAGGGAAGACACTGCATCCAGTTTTCAAATGTATTAACCCCTGACTGAGACAGGGGAGGAATGTTCAGCTTTTTCTTTAACCAACCTTGGTCCATGTTATTAAACACACCCCCGCTGTTGATAAAAACCAGTGGCACAGGAGACCCCACACTGGCTGTCTTGCCTCTTTTCCACCCCAAGCATGGCTCTGCCTTTGGGAGGCTCCCAGCCGGATCCCACACTGCCAGGAGCATGTGTACGCCCGCTCTGCTGCCAGACACACAAAACCTCATTGCAGCCCCTTTGATTCTGTACTTTCTGTCCCTGCCTAGATAACTTTTCAGGAGCTGACAGAGCCTTTACAATTTAATTGGTGTTGACACCTTTTGAAGCAATGCCTTGAGGCGCCGAGGGTCATTGTCTACTTTATCCTGCTTTTCTGCGGCTGCCTCCATTTGGCTACCTTGCAGCCTGTGGTGCTGTGGTGGCCCCTGCACTCTTCATTCATGTTTGTACTTGTACTGAGTCCCGTTACAAGGACCCTTGTTAAACGCCCAGCAGGCAGCTCTGAATAGAGATTTTGACTATCTGGGATTTGAAGGCCTCTAGCAATAAGGGAGAAAGGCCTGTAAACACAAAAGTATCCCAGTAGCAGTGGGGCGTTAACGTAATCACGCATTTATGCCACAGGACCTCAGGACCAAGCTCCTTACTGTCAATTCACTGGCTATTAAGCCTTGGTAATTAGGTGGTTTCCCGTGACTTTTCTTTCCTGGGATTCACCAAATATCATTTTCCATATGTCCCTTTTTCCCAGAGCAGCTATACACCCTCACACATTCAATAAGCCAGGCAGATGGTACCACGTACCAGGCTCTGAGCAGCCAAAGCCAATTCAGAACAAGAAAAAAAGATTTGGCGTGGCATTCCCAAAGCTGCCCAGGAAACCTGGATCCAAAAATCACGGAGATCACACAGTCTCATGATGGCAAACACATCTCTCCAGGTTCAGCCCTGCAGTGCCTGTAACTAGTGACAGGTTTCTGGGCAGCCACTTTCCCAAAGCAGCACTAGGACAGAAGGTGAACAGGACAGAGCACTTTGAGAACCATTTTTCACTTCATAAACAACATTTAATATGCATTTCTCTGATACTTTCCAGGTTTAAATAATTAAGTCTCTCAAATTTCCTACTGAAAATGCAAAGGACTTACTCATTTCATTTGGACTTCAGTGCCAGTCATCTTGGGGCCACATTGCAGTAAAACACAGCCTCAAACACTGTATTAAGACAGTGAATGAATAAGATCATAACCAAATAAAATGGAAAATAACATTTCAGTTAAGTAAATATTTCAGTTAAGCAAGATATTAAAGCATGGCCAGAACGACCTCAGTGGCAATTTCCTACTTGAAAAATTCCCTGCCCTCCCAAAAAACCAGTCTTGCTCGTCAAACCCAATGGCTGGACTTTGCATTTTCCAACACACTCTCTGCCACATTTCAGAGTCTGCTTTTCCACAGTCACTCTGAACTCCAGCAGTTCACCTATAGATCTCTCATAAATGAGACCTGTAATTCCACTGTGGAGCTGCCAACTCCTCCCACATTCAGTATCGTTTGGTTCTTTGCCCTCTGGGGGATGCTTGTCCCTGTATCCATGATCCCATAAAACTCTTGCTTCTATTGTGGAGAAAAGCCAACAGAACCAGGCCCTCATGCACACCCGCATCCCATGGAAACTGGGATGTGACTCCAGATCTTTACTCCTTTTTACCTCTCGTTACCCTGCAGTCACGCCTCCCAGCCTCTCATTCACAGCCATTCTCCTTCCCTGTGTCCCCAGCTTTCTGGAAAGGAAGCTGCAGCTCCAGGCTCTGTATCTGAACCAGT
The DNA here is from genome assembly GCA_013397815.1 of Aleadryas rufinucha. NCBI lineage: Eukaryota > Metazoa > Chordata > Aves > Passeriformes > Aleadryas > Aleadryas rufinucha. Next base: position 115,141 of record VZTH01015265.1, on the reverse strand, counting down.
GCCATAATGATACATTTCCATTTGCCCAGTTAACCTGCAACCACGAGTTAGCAAGATTCAGAACAAAAACTTTTCCACAGACAAAGCTGTATTCAACTGTGGCAAAGGACTTACCTTTCTCATGCTTTATGAAATCCCTTCACATCTTTCCATGTGCTTCTCTGGCACGGTGCATGGGGCTTTATAAAAGCACATCAAACTCCAGCAAACAGGGCAAAAAACACCCTGTCTAGGCACAGTGGAACAAAGCAGTGGTGTTGGAGGGGCCAGGCTGGCCTGGCTTTGAGCACACATGATACAGAGTTTCACCTCCAATGACAGGTGTGCTGTTTCAATTAGCTGAATGTAAATAATGCCAAGAACAGCTTCCAGCTCAACATGCTTTAGGCAGCTCTGCCAGGAGAGGTTTCGTTTGGCTGACAGAGGCAAATGCCTCGTGCAAAGATGAGTGTCCCACCAAGAGCATGAGCAGTGACGCTTTGCTGCACAGGCAGCAGAGAAAGTCACTGGATGAGAGCTGGTTACATCCACCTATGCATCTGGTTCCTTGAAGGCTACGGTTAATCCAAAAGTCATCACAGCTGAGAGCACACGTTGGGGCAAAACTTTGCTTTTTTTCCATTTTCATCATGTCATCAGAGTCTGCAGGGATGCTGGCTAGGAAAGAGATAGTGAAGAAGCTCCTCTAGACTGGCCACTCTATTGTGCAAGTTCAGCTGAAGGTGACACTTGCCACGATTAAATCAAAGCCATAACACTGTCCTCGTGGAGGCAAGGACTCCACAGAGTCCATTGAAAGGTACAGGATATTATCTATGTACAGAAACAGCCATCATGTCTGCTCAGATGAGAGGCTAACCTTTTTTCTGTAAGTGATCTTTGTGCCCTTCTATTTAAGAACCTTTAGTGAAGCTTTCCTTCCATTATTGCACTCAGACTCTTTCCAAGTCCCACCACGAGATACCCACCCATTTCAGAATCATGATGCTCATTTAGAACATTTGGTGTTTCCCTAACGATTCATTCAAAATAGCACAAAGTACAGGAACTGTTCCCTCAGATAGAAGAGTTTTCTGTTGTTTGCTTCTCTTATAGGTTATGGAGGAAACATTAATTTTATTTCTGAAACATTCAATATCCCTCTTTCGTTGCTTTTTTTGTTTGGTTTTGGTGGTATTTTTCTAAATCCCCTGTATTCCCTCCAAGATGGGAAGAGCGTATTGTATTCAAGGACTTCTACACACAGCAGCTGCTGAGCCAAAGGAATCCCCACGTCTGCCCTTCTTCCAACACACTTTACATGGGAGCTCTCTCCTGCACCTTCCATGCCCCAAACACAGGCAGGCAGGAAGGGGTAGCCCTGCTCTTTTGAGAGCTAGCAAGGAGAGGTTATATTGAGGTACAGCCCACGTCCAGCAAGGCACAAAGGCTCTCCCACATCTGCTACTCAGACTTGTATCCTTGGGGCTAAATAGTCATGCTGATTACAATGAGCTCCAAAATCTGCTCATTTAAGGGAGAAAATAACTAAAAAAGCCTAACTACCTTTACAAGGGGACTTTTTTGTCCTTTGAGTTAGATTTATATCTGTCCTGGTTGTTGTCCAGGAGTCTACCTCTGATCTCCAGCATGTTGAGGATGAAACTGTCCATCTGACTCTAGTTACCAAAAAAAGCAATACTGATCCTACCAGGCGTCACAGGGGAGATTACAAATGAGAGAAGGAGCCACCCCAGCTGGTTGGATACACTTCTAAATCCTTTCCTTCCCGCATCTCGCATTTGCTGTTTATTAAAGCAAAAAATAATAATGCACTGTTTACTTAGTGCACAGGGTAGCTGTAAAATTTAATTAATCACTGTAGCTTAGCTTGCTGAGATTTTTCAATGAAAACCACTATAAAATGTAATGTTTGCTATAAAGAAAACCCCTCAAAATTGCCTGACTTCCTGCTTTGGTATTTTACCTTTTGGGACCAGAGACAGGACACTGCCTACAGTCCTGATTCAGCAAGTTACTTGGAAGTAAGCTCATAGCTAAGCCAGTGGACACCAAAGTGTGCACTGATATGCTTGACTTGGGATGACTTAAATTGGTGCCCTATAGACTTTCTTCTTCTGCATTTCCTGCCCTCCTCCAAGGGAGTCTGAATTACCAATGAAGCTTTCCTTTCTCACTTCCGGATTTCCAAACACAGAGTCAAAGCATGAGCCCCTATTTAATAGCACCTTACTTCATGAATATCCCTATGGGTCTGGATGAGTGGGTACTGCACAGTGTGTTATTGTGAACAACAATTACATTTAGGATTGCTGACCTAGGAAAAGTAAGATGTCCCACCCCAACCCACGTCCCTCCCCAGAACATGGCTGGGATTTGCCCCAAGGTGCAACACAGGAATGCACGTGGTGGTACAAAAGATCAATGCTGTATTTAAAGTGCTTCTTTTGTCTTCAGGGTAATTCAGTTTTATCCCACGAATATATACTCTTACAAGCTGATAATCTCCTTTCTCCTAAATCACATATGCTAGAAGACAGCAAATATTTGAAGATAGCAAATATTCTTCTTTTTTTCCCCCTAATTTACAGCCTTAAATAAAGATTAGGGCATAAGGATGGGCTGAACACACCACGTTTCCTCCCCCTGCAGGTATTATTTTCCCTGTTCCAATCTGAACAAAAAAACCTCACGGGTTAATTTTTTCAGTTACAAGGAAAGGCAGAAAAGAAGAGGGCCCTTAGTGAGGTACAATAACATGTGCAGGTTTTCTTGGATCAATTGCCAGCATTGACACTGCATCCTTCAGCTAGCAGGCTGTGATGAATGGTACCCCGTAGCATTGGAGAGAGCAACAGCAGCCAGGCAGTATGGGTGACTGCGTGCCCTCCTAACTGGCTGATGAATCAGGAAACTCAAGAGAGACTCCGAGTGTGGGAGCTGGAGTGGTAAATGTTTTCATCTTTCTCTTTTATGATCTTCCCTTCTCCATTTATATAGGACATTTTAGAGATTGAGCTTTGTTACAAACTATTAGCCCAAGGCAGTGGGTTGGGGATGTGAGATCTCATGGAAAGACAGAGCACAAGAAAGTGTGAACAACTGGAACTACATGTGATATTAGTGGTTTGTTGTTGGAGGAATTTCTGTTTGGATTGTAGTTCAGACAGTTGCCTTGATGTACTGGAATGAAAATCAGCACCCAATGTGCCTAGAGACAAACCACAGAACTGTCAAAAAATACTTGCCTTTTTATCTCCCAGAATCTTGAATTCAAAATGAAAAGTCCCCATTCACCCACAGCACAAAAAACAGCTCAGCACTCACAGCACTGCACAGTTCTACAGGAAACAAGAAAAAACAACTCCCCCCCAAGAGCACCAGCCTGAGACACTGGTGTATCCGACTGGCCAGATTGCTCTGGCACACACTGTGACACTGGAGAGCCTAACTTCAAGCAATCCTACCTCTGGTAATGGCCAAGAGCCAGGGAAGCACCCACTCAGCTTGACCAGATCGCAATTTGCAATTCAGTTTTTGTTATGCATTTTTTTCCGTAGAGAAGAACAGAAGAGAAGAATACACTATTTGCTAAGTATATCATGACCCACATGTGAGCAAGGCTTTAACCTGTGCAGGACCAGTTTGTTCATCTGTGTTGCAGGCTCAGCTCAGCCTGGTGTGAACTCTCTGTTCCCTGGGAGTCACAGATCCACGCAGGCCAAGGGTACGGGCTGGTGCTTGCACACCACGCTGAGCTGGAAGCGACACCGTGTTTGTCAGGCACTGAAAACACCCAGCTTCAGCAGAGCTTGGGCATGGAGCTTGTGCAATGGCTTCCCNTGGAACTACATGTGATATTAGTGGTTTGTTGTTGGAGGAATTTCTGTTTGGATTGTAGTTCAGACAGTTGCCTTGATGTACTGGAATGAAAATCAGCACCCAATGTGCCTAGAGACAAACCACAGAACTGTCAAAAAATACTTGCCTTTTTATCTCCCAGAATCTTGAATTCAAAATGAAAAGTCCCCATTCACCCACAGCACAAAAAACAGCTCAGCACTCACAGCACTGCACAGTTCTACAGGAAACAAGAAAAAACAACTCCCCCCCAAGAGCACCAGCCTGAGACACTGGTGTATCCGACTGGCCAGATTGCTCTGGCACACACTGTGACACTGGAGAGCCTAACTTCAAGCAATCCTACCTCTGGTAATGGCCAAGAGCCAGGGAAGCACCCACTCAGCTTGACCAGATCGCAATTTGCAATTCAGTTTTTGTTATGCATTTTTTTCCGTAGAGAAGAACAGAAGAGAAGAATACACTATTTGCTAAGTATATCATGACCCACATGTGAGCAAGGCTTTAACCTGTGCAGGACCAGTTTGTTCATCTGTGTTGCAGGCTCAGCTCAGCCTGGTGTGAACTCTCTGTTCCCTGGGAGTCACAGATCCACGCAGGCCAAGGGTACGGGCTGGTGCTTGCACACCACGCTGAGCTGGAAGCGACACCGTGTTTGTCAGGCACTGAAAACACCCAGCTTCAGCAGAGCTTGGGCATGGAGCTTGTGCAATGGCTTCCCAGAAAACAAAAAAAACCCACACAGGTGCTCATTTAAATAGCTGCAGGCCCCCTGTGAGTGCCAGGAATTTCTCTGGCCTCTTAACTACGTGCAGCTCTTAACTACCAAGATGAGAAAGTGGGCACAATGAAAACGATACCTTTCTTGGCACTGTGTGCTTGGAATGGCAACACAAGAGCCTCCTAGGAAACACATACACAAAAATCTACATGGAGAGTCCATAGAGAGAAAGGAATACCTGGGGACACCCCAGGAACGTTTGATTTCTCTAATGGTATGACACCCTCACTCAAATATTTTATTTTAACTGAAAATTAGTAGTGATACAATGCTATGAAGTAAAATATTTCCTTGTGTTTACTACCATATATCAAGGTGGGAATCACTGCGGGACTGAGCTCATTCCATGGGCACATTACAGAACTGTGTTAGATGGCTGATAAGTCTTTACAGGAGCTCTAGAACTGACCAAAATTTAAAATATTGGCTACAGATTGTTAAAATAGCCCTTTCTGTCCCTCTAATTGTGAGAAGATTAGTTGTGAGATTTTCCTCCTGTCAAATAAATTGTTTGTTTTCCACTTGAGGCAAACGAAACTGCCTACTGGGAGAGCCCTGCAATGGAAATGGCTGAGGAACAGAATTCCCAGTTGTGAAAAACTGAGGGCTTTAACCAAAGGGAATTGTTGTTTCCATATTACATTAATCAGTTTACAAAATATGAGACCATAAAAGAAAAGGGGAGTTCCCCTTGTTAAATATTTACCATTAAATCTCTGCTGGACTCCTACCATAAGTCAGAGAACAAGAGAAATCAAGCCATTTATTTCCTGCTTCATGGTGCACACGATGCCTGCAGGATGGGACCAAAATCTTCACCCTGAAGGGAACACTAAGGATGGAACTGTCTTCTCCCTCTGAGTACATCTTTGATGGGTGTGTGTAGTTTCCTCTCCTCTTTTGCTCTCCTTCATTAATTTTTATCAATATACTTCATAGGAAAGCTTGAGATCTGTGGACAAAGCTTTTAATGAGAGGAAACTGAACAAAGCAGGGCCAGGTTGGATGGGGCTTTGAGCAACCTGGTCCAGTGGAAGGTGAAAGGTGTCCCTGCCCATGGCAGAGGAACTGGAACCAGATGATCTTTTAATATCATTCCATGATTCTGTGAATGTTCACATTTAAATATAGAGTTTGATTTTCAAAAGCATAGGCTACAAATAATGAATTTAGCATTGCATCTTTATTTTCTAATAAATTTATTTTTGCAATGCTTTTACTTTGTTTTTTGAGTATTTTTAGTCCATATTTTGTCTGTCCATGCTTATGGGAGTGGGAAATTTTGAGTCAACTAAACAAAAGTAACTTCCAGGTCCTTCAAGCAAATGAAATTGAACATGCATGTTCTAATAGGAAAAAAAAAGAGAAAACCTAACTAAGCCACAAAACTACAAGCAAAACCACCATTTTCACACTTAAGTAGAAACGTATTTGAAAAACTGTAATAGTAAATCCCCAGGCAGAAAGCAGGGTTGTCAGCAACTCAGGAGACACTCAGTGATGGAATCTTGAGTGAGGCAATCCCACATTAGAGGTGATTTGACTGCACAGTCAAAAAAAATCATACAGGCGACTCTTCGAGTCCATGAGGATTAATGACATACCTTTCTATTCTACTTCAACAAGAAAAAATAACAAGAAAAAGTCTTCCTTGATCTACCACACCCAACAGGACATTTTCCCCATCACCTTCCTAACACTCAAACAAAGAGCCCATTGACCAACTCTGTCCATCCAGGGGAGCAGCAACAAGGAGAAGGAATGAAGACATTGGTGAAGAAACAGAGGGAGACTGCAAAACCCAACAGCTTGGCCTGAAAAACTGCAGGTCAGGCTGTCTTCAACAAGTCAGTATTCTGACTGGTGTGGGTCACCCTAATTAAAGGTCATATTTTGTTTATTTCTACTGGAAGAAGTGTCTGAGGAGGCCAACAGAAGAACCCAGCAAGTGACAAGTGTTTTGGTTACAGTTGCAGGTTGCTCTGGCAACCATGGGATATTCCAGGAACGTTTCCCCATAACAAAGCCTAAACTCGTCCAGAATATATTGAGGTTTCCTACAGTTCAGGCACACCTCATATGTAAATAGTCTGTGTCACTTTTAATAGAAATAGTAGAAATACTTGTTCTCCAAACAAGGCCAAACAAGGTTGCCAGAATTACTTCAGACAGGAAAATTAAGATTTCCTATAATTCCAGTAGATAGTAAAATTCTGTGGCCTTTGGCCCTCAAAGGCTGGTCCCTAAAGCAAGTCCCAGTGCTGCAGCACTAGGGTGATGAAAGCAGCTGTCAATGGTTGAGTCCTGAAGTATCCCAACAGGCACAACTCACAGAAGTTCTGAGTTCACAACATAACGTGAGCTTAAGAATCACTGCCAGACTCAACCCATCTCCTCTAACCTGACTTTTGTCTGGTGGTGTCCCACCTACTGGTTCAGTCTGGGAACTGGTTGAAGTCCTTGTCTCCATTAACTAACGAGAAGGTGCCACAAGGAGGGAAGAGGTGAAAACAGTCTCACTGACCTTGTGGATCTCGGTTACTGTGGTACAAATCCCAGAGAGAATAGAGTCAAAACACACCACTGAAAAATATAAGTTTCCAGCCTTGAATTTCAGCCATGCAAAGACCACCTTTTCACCTCCAGCTCTCTTCAGTTTCAGGCCAGAGCAGCCTGGTTTTGCCACTTGAATGGTGCTAAATGGAGTGGACAGAAATTCATATTGAGCAAAGCTCTTATGCAGAACAGCCAATTGTCCTCCTGGCCTAGAGACCCAACAGTGTGGATGTGGAAAATGCAATAATGGCACCATCAAACAGCCTCAAAGGCTCATTATTCCAAAGCAAAGATGAGGCACAGTGAAAAATGAGTACTCACTATACTTACTTTAACAAGCAAAAGACATCAGACTTGGCCAGGTCAGTCCTGAATCCTTTCGAAGCACTTGGAGCTTGATTTTTTTCTGCTGTATGTCAATAAGGTCAAACTTCCAGAGTTAACCTCTCAATTTGCACGGCAACGAAACACAGGAGAAGTCATACATTTATCAATATAGCTTAGAAAAGATGATATAATGGAGAAATATTCACCATTGAAAGTAAAACAGAAGGACTAAATAAAAGGACTCCACCTGCTTTTAATTTGAACCCACAACACAAGGGAGAAGTTAAAACTCAAATAGGTACATACATTCCTTTGAAAAGCTAGATCTGTGCCTGAACAAAAGAAAGAGGCTTTTCACTTACCTCCTGTGGTATCAAAGAGCCCATTAAAAACCAATAAAATATTATGAAGCTTTTTCCCTTTGTGAAAAAGTGCAATTAATATCCTTCAGCAGATGATTATTGATTTTTATAAAGCAATTTACAGGCTTCTAAAGTCATGATTATTCAACCCTCTGGGGGCCAGAAAGGAAGAGTTTTCAGAAGTAGGAATTGTATTCTCATTTCCACATCAGCACAGCCAGAATTTACAGACTTCTGGTTGGGTTTTTTTTTTTGCCCCCAGGATATTTTTGTTGTTGTTGATGTTGCAGTGCTCCAGCACAGGATTAACCCTTTTATTCTCTCCCACCTGAGACAGATTTTTTTTGTGATCTGTTCTTGAAGTATATTGCCTGTCAGATATTTATCCGCTGCTCACGGCTGGTGGGTTGGATGCTCAGCAGAGTAGACTTCGTGTCAGAAAATCAGCAGCTGCTCATATATCACAGTGGTCATTAGCAGAGGATCATTCTGGACCTTTGCCCACAGCACCTTGCTATGGCAAGAGAAAGGCTATAAAACCCTAGGCCCTGTCAGCTGTTGTCATTTAGGTGAGAATTTATCAGGTCTCAGAGTGCCCTCTGACTGGATTATTATGAATAATGAATGAAGCTTTATGCCACACTGAGGCATTAATAAGACTGGGATGACTGGGAGAAATTCAGTCCAACATCAGAGCAGTAACTTTGTGCAAGCAAGTACACAGCTGGTGGGCTCGCTGGATTCAGCCTGTGCTAGACACTGCCACTGAAATGAGAAGCTCATTTAATTATTGAGCAAGGAGCACAATGCTTTTGGTTTAGCCTATGGGTGGTATTACTGACCTGCTCACAGAAAGCTTGCAACAAAAGGCTCTCTACCCTCCAACCAAACTCATTTTCTGCTCTTAAGAAGCTGGATCACTGGGCTCTCCCCAAAATAAAAACAGTGAATGTCAATCCTCGTATTTACTATTAATTCAGCTTTAAAACAGAAGGATATGGAAGAGCAACCAGCTAACAATAACTCCCTAAAATCTCCTCACACAGAAGTCGTCTAACCTGTTGGTGATAACTCAGAGGATATTAGCCAGGATTACCAATTTTCTTCCTTGTTTTTCCTCAGTTCATTCAATATGTATCCCTACGGCGCACAAATGAGAAACTGGGAAGGAAGGAGACAAAAAGGCAGCCACTAACCTAACTTGGACGGGAAAAAAAGCAACAACAAAAAAAGCAGATGCACAGCAGAGACTATTGGCAATAATCTACCTCCTGGTGCGGCAGTTCCAGCTGCACTCCAGAGGAATGAGCCCACAGAGCTGACAAGCACTGGAGGCTGTCATTTATCTTGGTACCAGCTCCACTAGGAAAATTATTTTATAGGGCTGGACACACTTTTACAGACTCTTTAATACCTTAGGTGCATAATATCATTAAAACCTTAGGCTCTCAGTATCTCATATTACTGTGCTCTCAGCAAAAACAAAAACTGCATGGTCTCTTTCAAATGAACATGTTCTCTAAACTGATTTTCTTTTTATTTTTCCCCCTTTAATTTGACATGCAGTCTCAAACTAATCCTTGATAATATTAGGCCAGATCTTCATTCTTCCAAATGGCCCTGAATAAGGAGGCAGGGAAGGAAGAGGCAGGGAAGGAGATCACCAACTGGAGGCACCACATCTCAGAAACACAAGTCTCTCAGACAGAAACGTGTAGTTCAGGAGCACTATTTCAACTCATTCCTCACACACGGGCAGTGCTAGGGCTTGGCCTAACTCTCACATCACCCTCTCCGTTAACTGTTTTTACAGCAGAGCCACTGATGAACAGCCAAATTATGAACAGAGAGGAACTTTTATCTTTTTCAAAGGGCAAATGCCTCTTTGGCAGGGGCTGGACATAGGAAACACCCCTTTGAAAAGGTTCAGTTTCCAGCTCACACAGTCACGGCTGGAGAGCAGAAGAACCACAAGGAATGGCAGAGTGGGGACACGACACCGCCCACGGGCAGCTCTGAGAGCCAGCCTCTGCCGCCAGGCACAGGCCTTGGGCACACAGCCCTACCAGAACTGTACAAGCAAACACGTCAGACAAGTCTAAGAAGTTTTTCTTCAAAATATTATCAACTTGGGTACAATATTAATGCTACAAGTTTTAAAATATACTCATTCTGCAGCAGCTCTCAAAGCAAATATTACATTAAAAGTCCTTAACTTGTCCCAGCTCGGTTTCTGCTCTTTGATCCTAACTGCTTCGACCTTCCTGACTCTCAGATAGGACTAATTTTCGAGTATAATGTTCAAGATTTTGTTATTTAAGAAAAATCTGATCAGGAAAAAGAGGGAAATACCCACATGCACATTTTTTTGGAATGCTACATAAGTTCTTAGGACAGCAAATTTCACAGTAATAAAGGAAGCCCAGTTCGGTCTGTTTTGTAGTGAAAATACAGCCCCTGACACTTTTACTACTTTTTTGAGAAAAGCAAATTGTAAAAAAGATGCCAATCCCTTAATTCCTTTACTTCATAGAAATAATGTAAAATGTTTCATTTTCATTATTTCAGTACTGGACATGTGTAATTTAAAGAAAACTTGGTGTAATCTGGAACTCTGAAACCCAATACTGAAATAGCAAGATTCCTATAGATTTTTCATTTTACTGGATTTAAAATATTTATCATTACTATCATTCACTGTAAAATTTTTTTACAGTATCTTCATATTTTTACAGCTTTGATCTAGAATGCCTCATATTTGCATCCTGCCACTTTTGTTATGTATAGGGAATTTAAAGATGACAGCGCAGTCATGTGTGGTTTTTTAACTTGTGGATCTTTTCATTTATCAGTCTTTCTCACAATGAGTCAGGAATGTAGTCTACGCTTGATTCACATTGGTGAAAAGCTTTGAAAAGCTGTTTAGAAAGCTAGGAAACAGAAAGCTAGGAAACAGAAAACTGAGTTTCCTCTCTTTTTTTTTTTTATATTTAATAATCTTTATGTCTCGAGGTGGTTTCCATCTTAGTAGGAGATTTTGTATGCTCACAGCATTTTGTCTGTAAGGACCTCCTTTTTTTGCTAAAAAACAGCCACAGTCCTATTTTGGAGGGAATAGCAGCATGAATGGGAGTAAAAAGCAGAGTCCCACAATTAATTGAAGCATCATGGCCACAGGCTTGGGTTTTTTGGTTGTTTTGTGGTGGGGGGGTGTCTTTTTGGGACTTTGTGTGGTTTGGGGATTCTTTTCTTCCTTCGTTTTTAAGGAATCTATGGGGATCTGGGTGACAACAGGAACTGGGTGTTCGCCTCACCTGGATTTCCTGAGCGTGTCCCAGGCTAAGCCTCATTTGTGACACTGTGGTAATTAACCTTTTATTTCAGCCTGTTGAGGGTTTTCCCCCTCTTCCCCATTACTGCCTTCTCTGATGGAGCTTCCCCATGCGGATTTTGGGGACAGCAGGTGCTGCTTAGCCCATTTCAGACACATCACCCAGGCCCCCACCCCATGAGACAAGTGCCTGACCAGGACCACAGTGATGGATCACAGTGTCTGCCTTGTGATGCTCCCTCTGTGCTGAGAACATGGAGCTAAAACAGCATCCCTGATACCCTCTTCCCACACTGCACCTCCTTCTGCCCCCCTTGGCTCACAATCCATCCTAATTTCCTAACACTTAACTGTACTCTATTTTCACTAAAATATTTATAAATGGGGTTACATACCCTTAAAAGACATTGTCCTTTCAACAGCGGAATAGAGCCAGGAGCAACCTGCCCAGTCTTGGCAGCCTGAATCCTCCCCATGTCAGAGGACAAATCACCAGTGGCAAATGTGTTTGTAGAACTTGCAAGAAGTTAATTTTAGCTTCTTTTGTGATTTTTAAATAGCCATTTGGTATTGCAGATGTCTTGCTGCAAAGTAACATTGCCAGTGAGACCTAAAATGTGAGAAGCTAATGAAACATAACTAAAGCAATTTTTTTGACTTTTTTTCTTTTTTAAGTCCCTGCACCATGGGTAACCTGTGCAGTTACTCCTAAGTCATTGTAATGTTGCAAGCTGTTATCATGTTTAACAGATGATTACCACAATTCACTGAAAAATTATATTCAGAGGCAAACTATCTCCACCTCCCCTCCCTGGGGGTCTCAATGTCCAGGATTTACACATGGCAAAACAGAGTGATTCTTGAGGAAAGAAGGGGGAAAAAAAATCTGTAATTTGCAAATAATGGCCAAAATTGCAGCCTTAGAGGCAGTGAAACAATTTGTGAATTCAGCTGCATTTTGACTACTGAAAACAACTAAACACATACATAAAAGTTAAAGTTTCCTCTCTGCACAATGCTGAATTTCCACATGGCAACTCTCCCACTGTTTTCTAGTGTGCCATTATAATGGAAACAAGGAACCCACCCTCTCAGCAGAAAACCCCCAGCTCAGATTCCATGCTCACAGTAAAGTGTCCCATACTAAGTCAACCATTTCATTCCTTTGAGCCACCCAAGATTTTTGAGTGCACCTGTGAGCCCCAGGAACAGCCTGTATGGCCACATATGCAGCAGCCCTTTGGAAGGAAGCCTCCACTGGTGAAATTGTGAGAGTCAGGCAACAAACCTTCCCCTCAGTCCCCATCCCTCCACACAAATCAGCTGGTACCTTATGGCAGAGGTGCTGCAGCTTCTGGCTCGCCCCTGGCTGGTTTTTGCTGTCAGTGGGGTTCTGCATCGTTCCATGGCAGCTCTATGGGTCTCCTTCCCTAATTAAAGTAATAGAGATGAGTCCAGCTGAGTTTCACAAAATAACAGAGGCAGAGAATGGGGCAGGTTGGAAGGGAGCGCAGTGGCTCACCTGGTCCCACCTCCCATCTAAGCAGGGCCATCCCAGAGCACAGTGCACAGTTCTGCAGCCAGACAGTTGTGGAATATTTCTCTGTTGTTGGGCACACACTCCAGCTTTTGCTTTGGATGAAATCTACAGGCAGCCACACTCATTTTAAAATGGGACTCTTCATGCAGATAACACTTTGTGTTTCAATTGTTCGGGTGCCTAATCTAGGAACATTGGTATTCCCACCTTTTGATTGCAGTTGAGTTAATGGACACATGTAAGAACACAAATACTGCCTAACCAGCCTTATTTTATTATCAGCAATAATAAGTAGCAACCCATTAATTTTAAAAGTCGAGGTATACACTGTAAAGTTAATGAGAACCCAGAGTCAATTAAAATAACAACAATTAGGGAATTTTATTGATTTTTCAGCTATCTTTTTTCTGTAGCAATTTTGTGTCACATACCACACTGATCATCTGTGTGATACACTTCAATGCAGATGATCATTTCCATTTAAAAACTGTTTTACTTTATTATGACTGAACAAGACAGGCTGCTTTAAAAATTCTGGTTTACTATTAGATAGCTAAACTATGCCATTTATGCATTTTTGTAAAGCTTTAAACCATTTTTCAAGCTTAAAATTTCTTAAAAGTTGGGTTAGGAGAGTCTGGGATAGGTGGAAGAAGAGAATAGTCTTTCCCACACCATATTTTGTAAGTGTTAATTCAAGGTTCTCTTCTGGAGAAGAACTTTTTTTTCCCTAAATTTATTTCCAACTACTTTTGTTTTCCTTGAGGGACCTTTGAAACACTATATTGCTACTTTTCATGTTTTTTATTTGCCCTCTGGAACAATAAAGTCTCAAAGGTTCATAAATATGCATTCTGTAAATGTATTATGCTGACAAAGTGTTGCTCAGATAGCTGCTTTTGCCTTTAGGGAATGAATAAGTTTACAGCATGCTTAAAAAACAGTGTAAGGGGAAAGAGAGAGAGGGAGAGCTGTGTCAGCGTGTGGGCTGAAAATGGAACAAAAGAGTTATCCTGAATGCACAGAGAAAAGAGAAAATAAAGTTAGGTAAGACGCCACAGCGAGCACCTCGCAATAAGCAAGGGTGGGGATCTGAGGGTGCTGCTCATCAGTGATGTGTTTGAGAGGGCATCAGACCTTGTTTTCCAGGAAGGCTGCGTAGACAAGAGCTCATAAATCAAACTTTTTTTGCTAATTTTGGCACATGACTCAGGGTACCTCCTTTGTTCTTCCCAAAACATTCAGTCTGTGGCAGAGTCCTTGTCCTCGTTCATTCTCATCCCATCAGACACAGAACTGCTTCAGTCATCTCTGCCTCGCTGGAAGCTCAGGACTGGTGCTTGTCAACACGTACACTTTTGGCAAGAGGAAAACATTTAGCAATTAGAAATATCATTTAAACACATACCTCCAAATTGGCTTATTAATGTTGATATGACAGTATGCTTTGACAGATGAGACTCCAGACCAGGGAACTGGGTTTGCACAGCAAAGTTTTGGTAGCGGGGGGCGACAGGTGGCTCCTATGAGAAGCTGCTGGAAGCCTCCCCCAAGTCTGATGGAGCCAATGCCAGCTGGCTCCAGGCTGCTGGCCAAGGCTAAGCCCAGCAGCAGTGGTGGTGGCATATTTGGGATAATGTGTTTAAGGGACAGGCAGGAACTGCACAACAGAAACTTCAGCCAGAGAGAAGAGAGAATAAGAGAAAGAAGCGGTTCTGCAGACACCGAGGTCAGCCAGGAGGGAGAGGCAGGAGGTGCTCCAGAAGCTGCTCCAGGTGCCAGAGCCGAGATTCCCCTGCAGCCCGAGGACCAGCCCATGGTGAGGCAGCTGTGCCTCTGCAGCCCAGGGAGGTCCATGGAGACAGGAGCATTGCACAGCGATGCTTCTTGTCTCCTGAGGATGCAAAGCAGAGCTGACCCAGCCCAAGCTGCCTCCATTCCCACCTGGAATCACATGCACATAGACATGCTCAGCCTCTGCTCTTCACAGGATGATGACTTCTCCAAAAGTCATTATCTGTACTTATGGCTAAACAAACATGCCAGTACTGTGAGGCTACAGGTGATCTTTTGGACCCACAAATTTTAAGCCCCTGACATTTCAGATGGATAAAATCCTAAGGGATAATGTAGCCAACCAGCTGCTAGCTCAAATTTTTTAATAATCTTTGAGCTACTGGCTCAATGTCTCCTAAGCACATATATTTTCATATATATATATTTTCCTCCTTCATTATGTAGGCTTGTGTCTGGTTCTTTTCTTGATGAGTGCCATGGGATCACCTGTCTTATACACCAGTACTGGCTACTAAAGTTATTCTTTGTGACCTGAGATTGTCTTAAGCTAACTTGGTCTTTCAAAAGTCCATCTTTCCTGTTCTCCTTCACCTCATTCCTTGATTTTATGTTACATTTCTCTTAGGCCAGTATTAAATATTTAAAGCTCCTTGATATTTTTTTCATAAGATTTTTTTTTCTAGTCTTGCTTTGTTTCTTCTCAACTGTAGGAAAAAGCAATTTCCATCTGAACAGTTAAAGGAGGCTCCTTTAGCCATGTAAACAATTAACAATGCTTGCAAACGTCAAATATCAACAGACTACAAAACCCCCTTCAAGTAACGTCTGGCATGTTTTTTTACACTACTCTCAAAAACCCCCAAAACCTCTAACTTGAAATCAAGTTAAAAACCTTGTATGACTACATACCATAAAGAAAAGCCAAGTTTCCAATCTAAAGTTGTTCTCTTCAGAGAAGGCAATTCTTAGCAAAAATAATCACCAAGCTGTGCCTCATCAAACCCTTCTCCAAATGCTGCAAAGAGAGATGCAAGATGTGTTTCCTGGTACAGCTCTGAGGATACATCAGCCTGCTTTGTTGTCTGGTGCTCAGTGAAACCCCAGACACTGCTTAGGGCAAGCTGGGGTATGTGAGAGCACAGAGCCTTCATTTAGCCCTCTGATTCTCCCCAGTGCTGCTCCACCGGGGAGAGCCTGAATTCAGCCTGTGCCACAGGTCCCAAACTGCAGGGAATGAGGCACATCCACCCCAGAGTCTGGGAAGGTGCCTGTGCTGGATAAAAGGGCTTGAAGGGCACAGTGAAGGCTCTCTGGAAGCTTTGCCCCGTGAATGGGGATGAAGAGCAGTCAAACAATCACATCTACTCCAGTGAAGATATGAACCCATGTTCTGGCTTTGCCCCTCTTGCACAAAGCTTCCACAGGAAGCAGCAGGGGTCTAACAGCCTATGAAGCCTCAGCTTTAGCCTGAAACTCTCCCTGACAGGAGAGTAAAGTTTGAAACAGAAAATATAATTATTTCACTAGTCCTCTCTGTTCTTATAACTGCACTGCAGCCTAGCACAGCTCTGGCCACAGGCAGAAAACCCCAAAAACCTGGGATTTTTTCCTAATCTGCATCACAGGTCACTATATCATTCCACTGCCACTTTTACCACCCCAAATTTGCTTTGCTGAAAAGCACTTCCTCTGTTTGAGTGGCTATTTATTTCCATAAAGCTCACTTTTTCTGAGTTAAAATCATTAAAATGGCCATCTTTGATGTACACTATGTTCCTACATCTAAAACTGGAATGTTCACCCAGTTATTTCTCAGCCCAATTCTGGCAGTGACTCTGGAATCAATGCAAAATAAACTCATAAGAAAAAGCCTACTTGCAGAGCACAGAATAAAAAACAGAATGTCATTGCTTAAGACTGGACCTATCTCCCTCTTTCCCAACAATGCAGAATTAGTAAGATTATTTTTAAGTTTTTCTCAAAATAATTACAAGTTTAACTTGCAAAAATGGAGCAGATCATTCTAGGAATAAATCTGTGGCAAAAGCATTAAAAAACTCTTGGTAAATATATTTTTATTACGGATGAGAGCATTAATCTATGTTTTCAGAGCAAACCTCAAAACCCATTCAAGTGGCAAATTAACTTAGTACCTCCTAAACTCATGCCAAACATGAATTTGACCCAAAAGTGGCTGCTCTGTGGGACAGAATGTCACACAGATGTGCCACAGCAATGCAGGGGCCTTTCCCCCGTGAGCCCTGAACTGTGCCAGACACTGACCCTGAGCTCTGGCTGCAGACACAGCCAGCATGGGCTGGGCACCCTGGCATGATTGTGTGCCATTTATTTCCCTGAAATGGCACTGATTGCAAACAAGTGAACAAAGTCAGATTGTTGGCTGCTAGTTCAATTACACCCCTTGACACTAAAACCAAAATTTCCTCATATGGACCAGGCTAGGTTTCAAACTGAAATTGTAAGCAATAAACCTCTGGCAATCAATTAAGGATGAGGGAAGGGGGGATACAATAATCCAGTTGTCAGCCAGGCTGTTCACTCTGCAAGCATTCATTGGCAGAAGAAAGGTGAAAGTCATAAAATGAAGAGGGGAAAAAAAAATGGGCTCCTGGGCTATTCAAGACAGACAGACACACTGTGAGGGTTTCCAACAGAAAGATAACAGATCAAGACAGGGGATACAGATGCACACATGTTCTGCATCTCTCCCATAGATCTAGTTTAATAAAGCACAAATGATGATCATTTTTTTCTTTTCTTTTTTTTAATCTATTATTAGGTTTTTCAAGTGTGTAAGTGTGTCTTAATCAAAAGAACAGTTCCATACAGCTCTTGACATCAAAGAAGAGCATTTCCAAAGCTATTACAGTATCAAAGTAATATTCTGTGCAGAATCTAAGGTGAACCATTGGAATAATCCTTCTGGGATAGAGATGAAAAAATGCTGCATTCAATGTTGCCCAGAAGCATCCAAGGCAATCTATCAAAAAAGACATAAAAATATTGGGCCACACTTACTTGATGCATGTACTCACCACTACTATTATTTTCCTCCATTTTCTCTTTGTCTGCTTAGCTACTAATCTTACCTTTGTCTGAAAGTTCCTGCTGTACATATGAAAGTACCAGAGCTGATTAGTGAGTCACAGGAAGAAATGACCTCTGATGTGCTTCAAATCCATGCACCTTTTATGTATTTGAATCACATTATGAAAAAAAAGTGTTAAGGCAAAAATAGCGGCATTGTAGCAGCACTAAGGTGAGAGTGTGGACATGAGCAATCCTTTTCATGTGCCCTTAATACATTTTCACTGTGCTATTAGAGACTTCTCCTCTGCTTATTGAATATACATTTAAAGGTAAACTATATTTAACTAGAGCAGTTTAGCTGGATAACCCATCTCAGTAAGAAACTTTGCTAATCCAAGCAGCCATCAACTTAATTATATGCTCTGTACAAGACAGATTTCTCCCTTCAGCTGTGTGAGTGAAGCACCAGTTTCCTTGCAGAAGAGATGGGCACTCTGGTTGCTGCTGTGGTGGTCAAGAGAACAGAGGGAGTGGGGGAAGAGAGGGAGAGAAGGTAAGGAGAAGTTATCGAACACAAAAAAGCTGTTCCATCTG
The DNA here is from genome assembly GCA_013397815.1 of Aleadryas rufinucha. Lineage (NCBI taxonomy): Eukaryota > Metazoa > Chordata > Aves > Passeriformes > Aleadryas > Aleadryas rufinucha. Next base: position 96,941 of record VZTH01015265.1, on the reverse strand, counting down.
ACAACAGTAGTTAACTTGCTCCTTGAACTTAACATCTGGTAGCATTTTCATCTTCTGAACACTTGTAAAACCTTATGGTACTTTAGACAGTGGGAGTTCCTTTCCAAAAAAAATTTTAACAGTACACAGAGACCACAAAATCAATTTCTTTCTGGGCCAGGGGGCTTCTAATTCTCTACTCACAGCTTACTTCGAGAATACCCTAGAAGTTCTTCCTTTGCATAGCTTTCTGAGAGCAGTTTTAGCATTAATATTCGGCAGGGATAATATGCAGATATGGAAAGGTTGCCTCTACATTCCTCATCATTGAGGAATAAATGTGGGTAGATACAGATATTTTTCTCCTTCACTGCCTTATGAGGCCAGTATGGGAACCAGAGAAAACTTCATTGCTACCACAACACATCTAAAATTAATATCCACAGAGGAAGATACAGTATTTTGTGAAACTATGGTTCCCACCTTTGAATATCCCACTGGCAGTGCCAAGGGCCTGTAGCAGGTAAGGAACAGCTTCCCACCCCCTGGAAGGGGGCACAGTGGCATGGATACCTTCCTGCTGCTACAGGAGAGGGTGGCAGCAATGGTGTGGGATGCTCTGCCTCCAGTGCATGCAAACCGGGCCAAGGAAATTAAGCCAGTTAGAGACCATCATGTCCTAATTCCTTCTTCCCTCACAGCACTGCTAAAGCTATACTGGAAATTGAATTGGGGTTAAGTGAAGTCAGCAAAGATTGATAGTTTGACATTAAATGAGCTCTAAAGGAATTCTACCACTGCCAATATGCAAGCAGCACCAAGAGTCACCCAGCCACATAAAATAGCCCTTTAAAAGGGTTTCTTTCTGACACATTTGTATATTGTTGCTTGATGGCTGTCCTCAATATGTGCAATTAACACCTGCTCCTTCTGGGAAAGATTATTTTTAAAAAGCAAAGGATGTGATTAGGTGAGGATGCTTTGGTGCCTACTAAGTCGCTGGAACAGACAGTGCATGCTGCATTTGCCACTCTCTCTAAATCAGCACCACCCTAAAGCATGCAACAAGCCTGTGACAGTAACAAAAATGCAATCCAAACCTGCTGTGACCCAAAATGCAATGGTTTTGCCTCAGTCTATGAGACAGCATGCAATAAACAGCAAATCCGGAATGAAAACTAAGCCTTGCATAAATACTACTGCAATTAAAATAGGGTTGAAGTACTCACAAATACTACAGATTAATTAAGAACCGTCAAAACTGGAGAAAACTGTGAAGAACTGCAAAATTCATTTATCAAAAGGAAAAAAAGAGCAACCTATACCAGAAGAAAGAAATATTTTTCACTACAGTCAAACACAAGATAACGCATTAGAGAAAAAATAATGGAAAGCATAATTTTTTCTTTCCAAATGAAGTTTGTTCCAAAATTTATTTTAAAGCAACCTTAGAAGTAGACACACCTGGAGACAGATCTTTAAAAATATTACGCTCCTAGATCAGATGAAGAATGTTCCAAAACAAAGGAACCAGACTGCAGTTTTAGCAATGCAGATGCAATCTGGAAGACATAGATCCTGAACAACCTCAAGCACCAAACGTAGTGTGCTGAATCCCAAAGTAGGGCAGTCGGGAGAAAAAGTTACCACGCCAACTTTTGGAGGAACCTTTGTAAGAACTCACTGTCAAAACCATCCTTGGGAATTTTATTCCTTTACTACACAAAGGAAACTCCCCTTCTGAACTGGGCCCCTCCTTTTTCTCAACATCCTAAGTGTACTTTTCTTAATTTGAAGTTAAGGAAACTTCCCAGTGTGACTATTCCCGAGACTGTGGCAGCCACGCTCCCAAGGCCGGACTGTCTCTGCAGGGACCAGAGCCCCTTCACGGCGGGCGGCCCCAGTGACCGATGGATCCCGTTTGATTCCCCGCACACCCCACTCACTGTCAGACCCGGCTTCCTCACCGGCTCCACGCCAGGTTTCCCTTGGCAGAGCCTTAGTCTCACTCTATAAAGCCATTTACTCCCAGCACAGTAACAGAGAAACAGCCCGAGCTGGGGAGGGATCCCCCAAAAAGGAGCCCCTGGGCTTTTATCCCCTCACAGTCCAAACGCGGCAAACTCTCGCTCTTCCTCCTGAGTCCCGGGCTCCTGCTGTGTCTGCTCACCCGGCTGCGCCCTCTCCGTGCCCCTTGGTATGCAAAGGCGCACCAGTTCACGGCCTCTCACCTGCGCTCCCACCCCGAGCTCAGCCTGCATCCCGAGCTGCATCCCGAGCTGCATCCCGAGCTGCATCCCGAGCTGCATCTGCAGACTGAGTTACCTGCACCAGGTGTGCCCCACAACACCTGGGCGAGGTTACAGCCTCCTGCCCCGGGGATGGACCCCCGCTGCACAGCTCAGGAGCGTCCAGGAGAGGAGCTGTGCAGCTGAGCACTGCCAGGACACGGCTCTGGCCCTGCGGGGAGCTGTCCCGGGGAGCTGCAGGCTCCAGGCTGGTACTTTGTACGATTTCCTACCCTTGCAGTTGCTCCTTTACCCTTCGCCTGCACACACACACAAGGAAAGAACATGCTGCACAGATAGGTAAAGCGCAAACACAGGCTGTTCTTCCATCTCATCCTATTTGCACCAGTGTCTTGTGATGGATTTAACAAAGCTTTTGTAGAGCTCAAACTTCAGGAAAAAACAGATAATTTGAGGTACAAATTTGCTAAGTATTTGTCACCATGCTTCCCTAGAGGGATCAAAAATCAAGAAACATGTTCATAGACAGCTCCCCCTTAAATCCATGCATAAGCATTTGCACTTTTGAAGAACTGGACAAATGATTGGGGTATGGCTCTGCCTGAAATAAAATGAATAACCCTGGGTGGTTGAAAACCAAGCAATCACTATGAAACTACAATGAACTGAGCAATTCTTTAGAGCAGAGTATATGCTTATATACTGCATTTAGCATAGGCTGCAACATTAAAGATCATTATTTATATCTTTACTATCTTTAATGGTCTCTTATTTGCACTTCAGAAAGCAAAAAAGAATCTAAAGAAAAGTGAAATTATACATGGAGCTATTTATTACAGGTAAAATGTTTTCCTTATTCATTTACAATACCTCAAATATGGTGTAGATAAAATACCACAAGAAACTGAACCACTCTGGGGAAAAGATGGAAGGAGGCAGTTATAGAAAAAGATTTCTATCCTATGGAAGATGTCCCTTTTTTTTGCCTGCATATTTGAGAGACTCATGTATTCTCTTATTTCCTCTGCCTCACTTGTCTACAAGATGACAAGTGATGCCCAACTACTTTGGCATATCATATTGCATTGTGTCATTCCACCACCTGCCAATGCCAGTGGCCCATCAAGCCTGAAAAAATCAAAAGCAGCAATTTGTTAGAAACTGGGAAAAGAAAAAAAAACCACCAACCCACTACATTTTAAGCCAAAAATAGAAACATTCATTTTGTATTAGTAAATAGACTGTGAAATATTGATCCACAAAAGTAAGTGAGCATGAGTAATGTAAGAATTAATCTCATAAGCAGATTCAAGGATTTAAAAGCATTTCAGTATTTGTGTATTGGTAGCCGTGTGGAAGACAACATCTATCTCACATCAAATATGATTCTGCAAACACTGCTGCTCTTTATACCTTCCTTTAAGGGCAGCAGATCTTGTGATGAAAGAAAAGCTAAAGAAACTACATGTTCTAATAAAAACGTTATTATGGAATGATAACCAAACATGCAGTTATCTTTGCTGGCAACAATAAAAGGCAGTGCTATTAAAAAAAAGTCTCTGCCTGGATCCTCATTTGTTCTTAAAGATTAGTGCTGAATTAAAGAGAAGTATATTTGTTATAAAAGCACAGAAAAATCCTTCTTTTTTATACAGTCCACATTTATCAACAAAATCGTTTCTCAGGAAAAAAGAAATCGCTGTTTGCTTTGCTCTGCAGTTGAGTCTTAATGGAGACAATAGAGACAGAGAAAACAGCAAGTTTACCAGTGCTAGCCAAATTATAGCAATTATTTTGAAAGGTGTTATCCTTTGGGTAATTGTTTTGTTCCTTGTAATGCTGCACAAATACTCTTCACAAGAGTGTTTACTTAAGATCTAATCCCACACTGTCCTGGAGCACAACTCAAGATCTTCACTCAAGCAAATTTTCCCTTCAAAACCCTCCATACTGTGGCCCCTCAATTTTCTCAACAGCTGCCATGTGCATATTGTTTGGTGATCATCCTTTGTGCTCAGCTGAGCTAACATAAAGCCTGCTCAGAGGCTCCTGGTCCAGCTTCTGAGGGACCAGGACCCTGGCAAAGTAGTTTGCAACATTACCAGATTCCCAGAATGGAAAGAGATTTTTGTGTCCCACTAGGGAAACAGGGAAAGGAATCACCAAAGCCATCTCACCCTCAAATCACAGCAGAAGTACATCAGAAACCAAGCACAAAATTACAGGAGAATAAAATAAGTACAAGGTTACCAAGCCAGATGCTGTGAAAAGGGTGTAACACTGCAAGGGAAGATTCCCAAAGCACAGGATAGAGCAAAGCTAAGGGTAAAAGGCAGAACCACCAGCTAAGCACGGTGTGAAATGCAGGATCCCACAGAAACTGGGAATGCTAAAAAAAGGCCAGAAGCACTGGCGGAACTGGCTCCACTCCAGAAAGAGCAGGAACCAGGACTCCTGCTCACTCGGACAATTTGCTGTGAAGCGTTCTGCCCAGGAAAATCTGTCTGGAACACGATGGAAACCTGTACTGTGCAAGTTGCACACAAAAATAAAGTGGAAAGTGAGACATAATTAGGGTCAACCTGTACAACACAGGGTCATTACGGTCAAAGTGTGCCATGTTTTTCCATACTGAACAGCAGATCAGGCTTTCCAATGGCAGCCAAATGATTTTTTCAGTTACCCAGTTTAAAAGCATCTACAATACCCACATCCACATAATAAATGCTCAGTACATGTGAATAATCAGGTCCCTTTATGGTGGTCAAAGATGGGCACCCATGAGTTCAAGGGAACAGGTATACCCCTGCCACACACCTCCTATCACCCAGCCAGCTCTTCCTTGCCTGTAACACCCCCAGGCAAGAGCTTGGGCCGAGGCAGCACAAGCTCAGCTGCTGGACAGGGAGCTCATCCCACAGCCTCCCCCTGCACCGGCCTCCCTCTCCTTCACGGGTCAGTGTCTGGTAGGAAATTGTCACACCGACAGTGCAGATGGACAGATCTACTGGGTCTTAATAACTCTGGGCAGACTGAGCTCACAAGTACCACTTTTATTCATTTACACACTGAACAAAATGCCACACAACCAGAACAGCCAAAGGTACAATATAAATTCATGCAATCATGACCTGTTAAGAGTTTGATACTTTAACAACTATGTCAACAAAAAGCAGTCCTGAGACTATAATGACGTGGTTTTCATATGACACTTATATAACTAATTTCAAATGAGGCATGTATATGTTTCCTATTTACATTCTGGAGCAGAGCAAAAATTATTCTGAAATACCTCCAGCAGTCTGTGTTCACTGTAGGGTACACGTAAATTATTTTAAGGGAATAATACATCTCCAAGGACATTTTAATGGATTAAATGTCAGGAATGAAATACTGCATTTCAGCTTAGCTGGGACCTTAAAGAATGAATATAAAGACAATTATTGAGAGGTCTGAAGAACACGATTGATTTCTTTGCAATTTAAACTCTGAGGCACTTCATGCAGTCAAACAGAATTTCTATTTCAAGTTTTCATTATATAAAATTATGAATTATGTAAAGATGTAATACTGACCATATTTTAAAGTTTATGAGAGAACTGCAGAGTGTCTGATTTTAAAGGAAATTGTGTTTTAGGACTGCATTTTAAGCACAGAATTTTATGCTCAATTACTGCGAAATAAATTACAATTCTGATCTACAGTTCTTTTAGCAGTAGCTTGATGGTCCTATGCAAAGTCAGAAATTAAATATCATGAGGACATAAAAAGGCCAAATTCCAACAAGAGCCCCATAAAGCAAGAAGTTACATATTTGGAAGGTGCTTTGTTGCAAGCAAATGGCTGCCAGCATTCCAAATCAACATGTAAGGCAACACACTGCAGATGTACCTGTGCTCAGTACAGAAAATATTCTCACACAGACACACCACTTAGTTACAATGGGAATCTGATCATTATAATGGCACTTAGATACTACTCTTACTAAAAAAAAAAAAAAATCATACTGTGTCTAATTTAACTTTCTTACAGAAAAAGAAACATAAATCATTAATTGCAAAACATACACAAAAGTCTCATACCACACTGTGTTAGAACACACAGTGTATGGATAAGTTGCCTTTATAAAACCTGTGGCAGTTTTTAGAGCTATCAGTGCTGTTTAAAGAAAACATCCAAGACTGAAGGCAACAATAAATGGGAAGAATATGGTACCTATGAGAAGTAATATGTTCCATTTCATGGATATTACCTGAACATCCATCTGTTTCTATCCTTTGGGACCATTGTCATCAACATGTGCACTCTCTGAAAATAAAAATAAAGCAATTCTCAAATAAAATATAGTTTTACAAATAGATTGTTTAACACCACAAACACTTACTAAACAGGCAGAATTTTTTTTAAAAAGCATTTTAACTCAAAACCATCACCACACTTTTGTATCATTACAACAGTGATGACAGCTTCCCAGTTACTGCATTGGTGGAGTTTCACAAGGTCTTCTTGGGATTTGTGACATCGTGAGGGATGGCCCAGTGTTACAGCAACAGAACACCAATAACAGATAAGGGTCACCCACATGATCCTTTGCCCTTTTGCTTGAGCTGACAATTCACAGTGAACTGCCCACTGCTTCTAAAAACTCCAGGCAAGTGGGTCATTGCTTCCAATTGGGTTTCCCCAGGGAGAAGCAGGAGCTGGGGGAGGGAGCTCAGCAGCCCAGAGGCCCCGTGCTGGCTGCTGGATCAATGGCCAGTGTCAGCAGGCTCCCAGTTAATGATGCTGGAGCCAGCGCCAGCCTCGCTCCCGGCCACGCTTACCTCAGGTACCCACACGCAGGACACAGGGTTCTGGAAAAGCCAAGTAATTGCCTCATTTTGCAGTACGAGGAATTTTTTGTTAAAGGTGTACACCTTGCATTTTATGTTCCTAGGACCAGTCCTTAGATTTGAACAAAGAAAACATGTTCACATTCACAACAGTGCAGTGTGACAGCCCAGGGCAGCCACCAGCAAGTGCAGCTGTGTGACTACAGATCCACTAACAAAGGTTTGCTGTAAAGAAGAATGCAGTGTTTTGTAAAGCCTTGCTTATGTGTGAGTAAATGTTTATAAATTTCACATCTATGGAACAATTTTTATCATCATTTTAAGGTGGAATTGTGTGGCAAACAGACAAAAGCCACCAAAAAATAACCAACAACAAAAAACACACCACAGGAAAATACAAGCACAAAACAGGGGAACCCTTGTCCTGTTTCTATTATACAAGGATGGAGCAGTTGAAGTCATCTCTGTATCCATGTAAGCTCTGGAGTGGAACAACTAAAACTATGGAAACAAGATGACTACAAAGTTCTTCAGATTACTGACTTACTATTATTGGATGTTCCATGCAAACTACCTACAAAAACTCTCCCACTCGAGGCAAGATCGTTCAGCCAGGCTGTATTTCAGCCCCAAACGTGCTGAAAGGCAGACCTCCCAGCTAAAGGAGAAAGGACGAGGAGCTTTTCCTTTGAATTCAGCCTAGTGCATCCTGCAGCGGGAGGCCCCCATATTTCCAAAGCCTGTCTCAGAGGCCACAACATTAAAAACACTCTCCACGGTAACAATATTTTAGGATCCCTTTCTTCCCTGCCAACTCAATAAAAGTTTTTAAGTTAGTCCTCAGAAAGTTGTCTTATGACTGTCTAGCAGTGCTTCTGCCTTCCAGCCACAGGCAGCATTTTAACTGCTTACACCTAACTCAAGACAGACATCCTTCTCTGGAGACTGAAATCACTGCAACTACACTTTCTACACCTCTGGAAAACTCTTTTCCGGTAAGGAAAAGTACAGCAGGAATAATTTTGCTCCTAACACATCACATTATGAAGAAACCACAATCTAAAATAATGACTTGTTCCAGAAAAAGGAACAAAAATTATTATTGATAAAAATGCGTACCAAATCCTACAAAATGAAATTTAACTTATCAAATATTCTCCCACAAGAGTAAAAGCTCCGAATCATTGGCCACTTCTTTTGTATTTTTCTAACTTTTGAACACAGGCCTTGTAAAAGCTCCAGTACAAGAATGACACACAGCCACCATCACCCTCCTGCCAGACTGATAACCGTTAAATGATATTTTATAACATCAAGAAATTATTCTTGGTTTACAAAAATTTTTTCCTCAAAGAATTTGACAAATTTGAAACTGAATCTATTTGTCATATTCTTTATTTGCTCCCAAGAAGTTTGGTCAGAAGTTTCGAGTTCTCACTTGATACAGGGCAAAACTTACCAAAAAACCCCTACAGCTCTGAAAGCTGCCTTGCTCCTGTCATTTTCCTCCTCAAATTTCAGTTTCCACCAACCCTTGAGAGTTCAAAGTAGCGTTCCCATAACCAGCAGCGAACTGACACCTGCTGGCTTCCTTCCCTTCCATCCCACCCCTAGTGGCAAGCTCCCTCCCCCAAAGTGGGCTCCAGAGAACAGAAGCACTGAGTTATGTTCAGGATCCCAACTTCCCTGCTTCACCATGGTGGGCACAACTGTTATCTGCCAGGAAACAGCAGATTTGAAAGGTAACAATTGAGAAAATCCAGGCCATAAACACCACAGAACTTCTGTATCAAGTTTTACTGCCAGAAGTTTTATTTTACACTCAAGTTGCAAATGAATATGGTGTACATGTCATACAGGATGCAGTAGTACTACATGAATGTATTTGTTAGCAATAACAAATTTTCAAAAAATAAAACATCATAAGTTCTCTCTTTGTCCCAACACTTGACTTACCTTTTCTGCAATATAAAGAACATTTGAGGAGAGGCAGAAGAACAAAGAATGGCCTGAAACTTGTAACTGAGGAGTTTCTGACTGCACACAAGGCAAACAAGGTTTACAGTGAGGCACTGGAGCAGGCTGCTCACAGAAGCTGCACAATCGCCCTCCCCAGAGGTTTTCCAGATCTTGCTGAAGCCCTAAGCCCTGCTCTGAATTCAGCACTGACTCTGCTCTCAGCAGGAAGCTGGACTAGAGACTTCTCTCAAGGTCCTTTCCAATCTGAATGATTATAAAATTTGATTCAAGCACAATTGGCAGCCAAATCCAAAATCAGTGAATGTCTCCTGTTTTCCTTGCTCCCAGCAAAAAAACAATACTCATCTTTAATGATCATCTTTACAACAGTCCAGCATGACTGAAATAAAAGAAACAAGCAGCAAATTAAGTGTACAGAATACCAACACCACATTAAAAGCCCTTTGTGTGATTTAAATTCTTTTCCTAACAGCAGGGTTTTTTTAAAATTCACAATTATCAGCTGTATAACAATACCAAATATATTCCTAGTCATTTTCCACTGGGAGATTTCCTGTCCATGCTGAGGAAGTTTCTACTGGCCCTCAATACACTTGCAGTGCCGTATTCCCTGCAAGTGTCCCAGGAAAGCCAGAGAACGAGGGGCTGGGAGGTGGAAAGGAAGTAAGGAACCCCAAAACATCTGTTTTATCTTCCTGTTTGAGACCTCTTTCTATTGCTAGGGTTTAAGTTAAAAGCAAGTGGAACCAGCAGGAAGGACTGAATGTACCTATAATTTCTTATTTTTAAATCCACATGACAGAAAACTGCAATCAGACAAAAGATGTAAGGCCTACACCCATCACTGAGGCAGCTGTAGAAGAATTAACTGCATAATGTGATACAAACAAGCAACAAGGAATAAATACAAAACCTGAAAAGTACTAGAAATTTTTTTTGTGCCAGCAAACAACTGATCCTCTAAAACAAAATAATCACTCTGGTGCAAACAAAAAGTCAATAAATGTATATGTAGCCACACCAAATCTGACATTCAGCTCTACACCCCCCAGTTCCAAACCACCAGACTTCTCAGTTTTAGATATTTTTGTTTCTCCATCTCAACATAACTGAGGATAATTATGAGCAGTCAAAGGTCAGACAATTTGACCAACAGTGAATCTCTGTAAAAACGATCTTCCACCTCTAAAAGGCTGCTGAAAGTGTGAAGGCAGATCATGCACCCACACAGAACACCACACACCCACCACAGAGGCAGGTTTGGTTTGGTTTTGTATTAGGGTAGTGTGGGTAGAGAAGCAGGAGAGTTACTGAGCTCAGTCCTATACCTGGAGGGCCTGGGTGGCACAGGAACAGAGAGGAGAGTTGTGCCCAGCACTGGGTCCAGCCAGGGAAGCTCTCAGGCATGTTCTTATTTCAAGCAATAGTTAAAAGCACTGAAATCAAGTTGCTATAACAAGAAAACAACTGTTAGCTGTACATGCAGGAACAAGGCAAAATAAAGCTACACACAGTAAATACAAAGCATTACAAATTATGGAAAAAATCTCTTAATCTGAAACGATAGAAAACTAAAGGCCCAAATTCAAGGACTTTTAAAGTACTTGGTGAAACAACCTATTCCAACTCTACAGTACTGAAATAAGACCAGATTTGTGGGATTCAGGTCTCTTTAAAACACAAAACAAGTAGTAATTTGGTGGAGCTCCTTCTTCAGCACACAAAACAGTGAAAGCCCAATGACAGTTTAGTCCTGTCAATTTTGGTACTTTGAAGGGAGAAAAGAAGTCAAAATGACACAGAGGTTAAATCAGTGAAGATAAAAGATAAGAAAGAACAGATAGTGAAGAGGGCTGGATTCTGATACATCTAACTCTGAGACACTTGATACGCAGGCTTGGGAGAAGTGCCAGAGATAGAAAGGTCGTGGCCTTGGAAAACAGGCAAGCAAAATTGTCAGGGATGTTAGAAAATAGTCTAGAGGAAGTCAGAAATAAAAACCACATCTTTGAATCTGAACAGGTCTGAGGCTGGCTGGATACTAAAGGAATAATCTGGAGATAAAACCATGGGAAAACCAGACTAGGGGGGAGAAGCACAGGATTTTTGGGGCATTCAAATCAAGTGTAACATAAAAAAATGCAAAACCAAACTGGCGAGAGGGTGCTCAGGTACATGAAATTAGATGAAAGAGAGAAAAAAGGAAAAAGTATTAAAAACCAGAAACAGTTAGGATGATGGGTGCCACCCCCTTAAAGACAGATGAAAGAGAAACTTGGTTGCTAGTGAAGGAACAAGTAATTCAAGGAAAAGAATGAGAGGCATGAAAGATACAGAAATAAAAAGGGGCAAACTTGTATAGTTAAGAGACAGAGAAGCTCACTTCAGAAACAGATCTTGAGAATAAAAAACAACTTTGAAAAGGATCTTATCATGCAAAAAAATCAGGATTGAAGATTTTGTATCAAGAATGAATGGAGAACTAAAATGAACAGCAAATCTGCAAGCCAGCTCAACAAGAAAAAAAAGGTGAGATAAAAGCGGTTAAAAAGTCCATTTGGGAAGAGGATTAAAGCAGGTAAGGCAAAGCTGAGTCCAAAGCTGTGTTGTGCTGACACACTCTTCAGACATGCAGAAAGGCTGGAATGGAAATTAAGAAATTACAAGAGAATATGTCTGGAGGGAGGAATGGAGATGGGGCAATGTGAGAAGCAGTCAAAGAAACCACGCACAGAGAAGCAGATAGAGATAAAAATAAAGACCAGTGAGCCAAAAAAAGTGAGGCCAATGAAGGAGGGAGGCAGCAGTGAAGATGAAGGAGTCAAAAAGGTTAATAGACTGGAGATCTCAAAAGGAGTGAGTGACAGGGTAGAGGAGAGAGAAAGACAGATAAGCTGAAAGAGAGCAGGTAGTGATCAGAGAAAGGGAATTTAGAAATGAGAGATAATAAAGTGAACAGTATTTAGTAAAGACAAGGTCATGGGAATGATTGAGGCAGTGAGGAAATCTGTCTAAAACTAGAAATCACAGGCACTGGGCTGGAAAAACAGAATGAAGAACAATGGAGTTAAGTACTGATCAGGGGAAAAGAACTGGGCTTGCCCATGGGGAGGGATAAAATTTGAAAAGACAGAAATGGGTTGAGTTTAGCAAAGTCACAAAGAAAGATGCAAACTAATGACCACTAGGAAAACTAGACACAGAGGACTTCAAATCAGGAAGAGGGTAGGACTGAAACGGGACTGACGAGGCAGAAGCAGACCACAGGAGTCACAGAACTTCAGCAGTGAATATGAATGGAAAACACTTTTTAAAAGGCACCAAAGAAGGGAATAAAGGTTCAGAGAAGGGAATAAAGTTTGAAAACAACCCTAAACATCTATATTTGAGTCATGTTCAGAAACATAAGCAGCACCCCACCAGGCAGGGTCAGCACCTCTCTTTCCCTCCTTGCCAGAAAGATTTACTCACCCAGACCAAACCAGAGACCAGAAATTCTAAAGACCAACACTGCCACTGTCTAGATAATGTGGGGATATGGCTGGGTTGAGAAAATTTTGACTGTCGAAGGAAAGACTATTAAAGACTTAATAAAAATTACAGAAAAACAGTGATTTGACCTCTGCCATCCAGCACCTTTATGTCTTCACAAAACAAGACCTGAAGGCCTTCGCTGACTCTCCCTCACGTCACCTCCTGTTCCTACCAGCTCACACAGCTGATGCAGCATCCACCAGCATTCCAATTGAGCTGTTAAGATGCTCACCACACTGTATAATAGCAAAGATAAGAGATTAAGCAGACAGATTGCTGCAAACAAACATCACTGCGATTTTGGGTCCCATTCAGAGGTATCTGAGAACCACTGGCATAAAAGTTCTTCTCCATTTCCAAGCCTCTGTCAAGAATTTCACTCCACGGCTCTCTTAATCATGAGCATGAATAAAACACCAGCTTTCTCAGACACTTCTAATACTGCATTTCATCTTCTGCTATACTGGCATGTTTTTAAAGTTTCTGCTCATTACAAAAAGACAACACACTTCTATTGCCTGCTCATACATTTGGGAGCTGGATCATTAGGAGTGCAAGAGAAGAGGGGAAAAAACCCACATTATTCCCTGCTTCCAAACCAGTGACATGCAGAGAGTATAAAAAGTGAGCTGAGCACATAATTTCTATCTACCATACTGATTACTGTTTATTCGTGTGTGTAGATGTGGTTCACTCAAAATTACTGAAATTACATCAAAACCAGCCTAAATATAAACAGGAGCTCACAGGACTGGGGCCATAACGGGAGTTCTTTGTTATTTTTATGCTTTATCACATCTTTTCATAGGGCTTGAGAATAATTTTAAATTTAATTTTAAACCTTAGTTTAAAACATACAATGTATTGGATGTAGTATTTTAGATAATTTTTTAACAAGTAATACAAAAAATGTTTTTTTTAATGTATTGTCTTTTGTTACAGTCAAGAAATCTCACCTAGAATCAACTACTAGAAGCAGTAAGCTGTCCACAAGATAGGTAGCATCTACTGTAACACATATATATACATATCTAAAAAAGAAAAGTTTGAAAAAATATCATAGAAACACTATAATTTTTACATTATATTTAATAGCTATATATTTTATTTCTATTGGACTACTGCACAGCAGGAGAGCTTTCGAGACAAAGGAGATTTTATGCAATGTCACTCAAAGCACAAAGTTCACTCCTGACACAAGTTAATACTGGAGCATTACTGAAATAAAAGGAGGAGCCAGTCAGACATTTTGGGTAGAAATGTAACATGTTCTCTTTAAAGCAAATAAACACATAATGCCGTAGCTTAAAATAAATAGTGCCAAATGTCATCATCAACATATGAAAAACTGAATGGTGGTTTATAAAAGAAAATATTTTATAAGCACATAGCATACACTGGAGTGTTATAACAGACTCATCATTTTCATATGTTACCAGGTACTTTACTTTAGGGAGAGATTCTACAATCCTCACTCACATAAAAGCAAATTCTATTAACCCACATTTGCTTTTTAATTAGAGAGATTGGTACCAGAGTCATCTGCACCATTCATTTCACAGATTTTAAATCAGGAACAACTATTTCTTTTCCTCAGCACAAGATTTTATCATAAATACTAAAAAAACCCCTCACATTGCTAAAAAAATTTAAATGCTTAAGTATGCACATTTACTAACTCTTAACTCATGATTCTTTCCCTCAACACACCCTTCCAGGGGAGGGATTTCTATTAGCACTTTCTTCTAGGAAAAGTTCAATACTTTATGCATAATATTCAATACTTTATGCATTAGGTTTGGGGGGGTTTGGGTGGTTTTTAAATGTTCCAGCAAATTTCAGAAAAAAACCTGAGTACTTGTGCATATTAAGAGCTAATTCTGGCAATGGCAATCAAGTAAATATTGTGCTGCCTTTTGCAATACAAAGCAATTCATTCTATGACATACAAAACATCATTATAGAATATAACAATCATGTTTTAAATTATATAACCATTTAATAAATGAAAACAAATCTAGAGGTTGCTAAACACAAACCAAAGTTTCTCAAATACTTCTTTCCAACAAATTGTTCCACTGAAGTCCTACAAGATTAATTGCACACGAGCAAGAAGGAAAACTACAGTTTCATAGAATTTGTCCTACAAGATCTGGAAGCGAAAATTTTAAAAATATGTATTAAGGTAAGCTGATGATCTGGCACATAGCGTTTAAAAACTCCCATTTTTTTACCAAACACAATTTTCATAGTATTCGCAGTTTTAAAAAATACAAAACTGAAAACAACCCTGACCTCCCTTAAACATGAACTCCACAAATGGATTTTTATTCTTTGAGAATTATATCAAATAAAAATTACACCTGCACATAGAAACAAGCAATAAAAAAAATCTGAGCATGCAGGGATGTGACTGCATCTAGAACCTATATGTGTATGTACATACTGCTGCTTCCATTTGAACTAACTTTTCACCCACATAAAGCAAGACATAACCGACAGTAACAGCTCCTTAGCTGCTATCACTGATAATAATTACATTTTGACAGTTCTGTAAAAGAAGTTCAGTCTTGAAACTCAAGAAATTTCATTTCACTCTCCATTTTCACCACATTTAAAAACAAGACACATTCCTTCCTTAACAATGAAAGTATTATATAAGCACACCCCAAAAGGCACTAAGGTCTAACAAAAATATTCAGCATTTCCTTTTCAACTAATGAAGTATCTGTAAAACAGTTTGCATATATAATTATTTCCCAAATTAAGGCGTGGCAACTTTCTCTTAAACATAAAAGCTATAATTTACTTCAGCTAAATATAAAACTAAGTCTCAGGATACAGTATACAAAAGTCATATATTTATGTAGAATACATTCTGTGTTATACTAGACTATTATATCTTTGCCAAAAGATTTCTGTATTTAGAAAAAAAATTCAAATATACTGTAAGGTCACTCAAATTATTTTAAACACAAAAATCTACAAACAGTGACATACACACAACCAGTTGGGAAGCTGTAACTCAAGAGATACATCTTTTAATCACACCTGCTCAAACAACAGCCTCAAAAGAACCCTATTTGCTACAAGAAGCATCTGCATGGTTTTAAGACTGAACTATGCAGACTCCCATTGCCCCAGGGCAGTGCTGCACAAGTCTATTGAAAACGACCCGACTGCTGAATCAACACCTTAAATTTTCCCAGAAAACCTCTGATGTTTTATGTGTATTATGAGAGAATAACAAAACAAAAAGGGATGTTACCAAAATTTCATCATGACAATTTTTCCTGAAACTATTTTTTGACTGCATTTGGCAAGCAGAAATCTAATTCTATTGCTTGTCTACTCTTACAGCAAGAACGGCAAACTATGACTCAATATAAAATACAATAAGCTCCTGTAATAATTATGTTCCTTTTGGAACAAAGATTAAAATAAAGTTAACTGTGCTGATTCATACTTCCCATAAATTACTAAAAAGGTGAGAGATTCAGACATTTTGCTTCTTAATAATAAGCCTAATATCTGTATCATGTGCAAAAGTGCAACTGTGTTTTAGAACTGATGCCCAACTGAATACAATTTTGTTATTACAGAAAGTATACTTGAACCCACTAACATGGAAACAGCGGTTCACGGCATCTTAAAATTACGCTTTACATATTTAAACCTGTTGTGCAACTGCAAGTTAGTAAAACATACAAAACCCAGTAATAAACAGGAAATGACAAAGCTTGTATATAAATTGGTTTACAATTCAAAGTACACCAGTAAGCTTCAAATAATTACATTTGTGTAACACACACGGAGGGGTGGGATGATTTATTTGAAGCACTTGGTTATTGCTGCTCCTTTCCTCGGGCTCTGAGGCTGCTTAGCTGCTGGCAGTGTGTGCGTGCATACGTTTCGCTACATCGTACACGTAGGTGATGTCTGGGCGCTTCTCCGGATCCGGGTTGATGCACATATTAACTAATTGTCGCAGCTACGAGAGGGAGAGAACATGACAGGAGCGTTGGCCTTCTTACAAGTAGGATTTGTGCATTATCAAATTCAAATTAATACAACGGGCAAAAATTAGCCAAACAGCAGCAGGCACCCAGGCAGCCCTCCCTCCCTCTCTGCTCACACACTGCACGCAGCCTTATGCAAACACGTATGTGACACACTCCCCCGATTTCTACATTTTGCACTGCTGTCCAGAAAAACTGATGAGCAACTTCAAGTTCTAATCCTTTTAACGTACAACTTTAGACATGCATTTAGTCCAATGCCACATAATTTATAGAAAAGTCCCCCAGTTTCTGGAGAGCTGTGCCTGCAAAGCCCAGAAGACTGAAGGGAGCACAGAGCGAAGGTAAATGAGGGCTGCTTTGCTCATTCAGCCCCGATATAGGAGTCAGCCAGCAATAAATGGCATTTCTGCCTGACAGGTCCCAACAAACAAAAGGCAGTGGTGCTCCATCTAACACACAGTTAACCCCCAGAACCTCCTGCTGCCAGGAGCTACCAATACACACACATTTATCTGGCCACAGAACAAATTAAACCCACTGAGAGCTATCTGTTGTAAGGACTCCACCCTTGAGGAAATATCTGAACTTAAAACTCGAAGCTGGGGAAGTATTTTGGGCAAGTACTACATTATGCTGGCCCTGTTACTCCACTTGTCCACTGCTGAGGACATGATACTTATTTATTTGTGGAATAAATAAGCTTTGGCCTACATCCCAATATACATTCCTTAGGATTAGATTGTTTATAGTGTTCTTTATGTAAAGAAGCAGATAATTAACAAATACGTTCACAAAAGCTTCTATCTGGGAATAAACAAATCACTATGACCAGAAAATTCCATGTTTCCAGAAACACCATAACCTATGGGGTGTTTTTAATGCACATATTCAGTATAAACAACCTCAAAGAGCTTCCACACCACCTGGATACTTTTCATTGCCTTCACAAACTGTCAGGACAGTTGCAGGCTTTTCTCCCTCCACTGATATGCCTAAGAATTTATGACATTAGAACGTAATATATTGTATGGATAGACAACCTTCTGATAGGGCATCTATTTTCAACTGTGTGCATCTCTTAAGCATTTTTCATACTTCTTTCATACTGACCTACTAAAATGCTTACAATGCTTTGCAAAAACAACTTAAACCAATGCTGAAGATCTTCCTTTATGCTTTTAAGTAGCTTTGCCAAATCCTCCTGGACCTCCTTATAGCACTGGGGACAGGTGAGGAGGGAGGGGGAAGACACTCCAACACACACATCGTGATCCAGTCTTCTATGGCAATATATCAAATTTGGTCTCGTCTCCCAGCCAGTACTACTAGGTAGGATTATTGAAAAAAATCTGTAATTATTGCAACTAACACAGAGCGACCTCATCACCCTCATTATTCAAAAGTAACATAGGCTGCCTCTTCAAACCTGCCATCGGAGAGTTTCCTTCCTGCTTTTTATAAAAAGGACAAGAAGGATTTTAAATTATAATTATACTCCTTTCACTTTTCAGAAGATTAATTTAAATGCATGGGAATAGGAATTCCTGAAGTTAAGGAAGAAGCACTGCATACCACTATATAAAGCTTTGTCCATTAGCCCTTGCAGATAAACTGTACCTAATGCACAGATTTTTTGTATTAAAGAGGATAAAACCAATGCCATTAGACATCCCGTTCTAAAGCAAGAAGAGCTCAATATTTAAAAGAGACAATTCTGAAGATAGTGGTCAGATTACTGGATTGAAAAGAAACATATTAAATCAAAATAATCTGTACCAGACTTGCTATTTGAATCTTAAACACATTAAGTATATTCTGACTAATGGAGCTATAAAAGCCATCATATTGGTTCTGGCAGTCAATAAATAAAATACAATGCCAGTGACAATAAAAACTATTAGCCTGCAATAACCCCCTAACATTTGAAGAACAGAATGCTGGAAAACATTAGCTACTGTAAGAAATAATAATTGCCAGCACGTAATACAAACACGCAAGCAAAAGAATTGCCTGCAGAAGAAGCAGGTGGGACACAGGGGAAGCAGGAGGCACAGGATAAGCAGAGATGAGCAGCTCGCCATGCAACACCTCAGCCAGCCTGCACAAGAAACAGGGAAGACTGAGGAACATCCAGCACCATCAAGCCTGAAATTACAGTCAAATAAGCAAACATTTTGTGAAGAGAATACAGGTGTAATTTATCTGCAAAATACATCTAATCCTGAATGTATACATTCATCTTTCTCTGTGAAGACTTCCATCTGTTTAACAGAACTGCACACAGTGAATAGTCAGTCTTCATAAAGGACCTTGAAGGGTTGCAACCTACAAAGCCAGCATCAGAGGGGAAGCAAAGTATTCTTTCTCCTGTTTTTACTAGCTGTTTAACAATACTTTACTGTTTGTAGAACAGCAGAAATAGATCTTCAAGAAATTTACCTGTGAAGCACTTAAGAAGCCTTTTTACAGACCTCTTTAAATGGTGGTCACTGCATTACTGCAGTATCTCAGTGCCCTTCCTCCCTTGGCAGGTCCAGAATCTCACTGGTAAGGCAGGAATGCTGAGCTGACTATGCCCGGGGACACTGCACAACAACAGATTGTTGTGATTGTGCAGATTCCTGAGTAATTTCAAAATCCTTGAGCTCTTCTGAGCCTTGTAACTGAACAGCAAACCTGTGGAAGAAGGTGAATTGATTCTGCTATACAGGATGAAAAGTTACACGGGAAGAAGAGTCTTTCAGGACTGAAACTGAGGCACACTGGATGCTAATACTTGGTTATAGCACTGATTCTTTACTCCTGCAAGAATATCCATTTCAATAAACCTGAAATCCATCTGTAAGCCCCTCTAGTGCCAATAAAATTTCCAGTGTATCAGAAAAGCTCACCAGTGTCACGGGAAGAGGCACTGGGATTCTAATATCAGACTATCATTAGAGATAGAAGCAATTTTTTACCACCTGGCACAGACTGGCCAAGAGGCAGAGCAGACTCATGACTGAGCCAGAGGGACCTCCTGTTGCATCCCCAAGCTGCAAACTCCTTTGTCTGCTTATTGTTCTTAACCTCCTCTGTGCACTTAGCACAGTGACTGTCTTTAGCCTGGAGCTTAGCCTGACACTGGAGCAGTGGGACACACTTCCTTTAGCAGGTTTTTCAGCTATGAAATAAATAATTATCACTCAAGTCAGGAGGAGGGGGGAAAGACAGAAATATGACAGGCAAGTGCTTTGCATTGTCAGCCAGCTGAAAAAGAGAAATTTTCATATAGGGAATTTTGGATTAAAAAAACACCCACAAAACCGTTCTTACTCTGAATAGAAGACCTTCTTGAAGCCTTTTCTGAGTGCTTTTCTCAAGACCTGCTGGCAACTAACACTACCACTGTGGACCCGCTGGCTCCTCATGCTTTCACATCTGGGTAGAAGGTTGGCAATGGACTTTAGAAGAAATGCACCTCAATCAAAGGGAAGATTTTAAAACTTCATAATGAAAGCAATGTGATACTAGTATTAGCTGACAAGATTTTAAGAGTATTGATTGGTGGCGGCAAGGAAGCTCCAGCTTTGAATTCCCTAAAGCAGAACAGCTTTCAGTAAATGCTGAGTACTCACTCTGAATACCAGATGTTTTTAAGGGATATTAAAAAATTGAGATATCCAAAGTTATCAAGCATTTTCAAATCCTGGCTTTTGTCTACCACTGAAGCAATAGTTTGTGAAAATGCATCTCAGATTGTTAGAATTTCTAATCAAAGGTTTTGACAAACATTACCCATCTGTCAATCTAAAGGTGTATCTTTCTGTCACACTGTTCTCTGATGACACAGATGTGACACAATTATTAACATGTTACTCTTACAGAGGTTTCAAAACTTAGAAAAAATGTCACACCTTAAAACTCACTAAAATTTACTTACAAAAAGTTTCTTGAAAAAGCACTTGTCTTGTATTTCACAATGAAAGTACTTACACTCCTTTATTAGAGGATGCAGAGATCAACACTCAGTGAAGCTTTTGTTTCAGAAACTTCTTTTTCACAAAAAATGAAGTGGGTTTTACTATTCAGTAAGCCCTGATCTTTACTCACTGTGCCCTTCCAACCTGGTTAAAGGTTTGACATCTGTATTTCCAGTATAGGTGAAACATTTAGGACAGTATCCTAATATGACAGGTAACACTTGTTTGTTTCTCTTTTTTACAGTTCATGCCAGCACAGTATTTTTTCATACAAGCTAAAAATGGTCCATGCATGTTTTCCACACACCTTAGTGAAGATACGAGTCTTCACAGCAGAACATAAAAAATATTCCCATTACTGTTTCCGTAATTGATGGCTTCTTTTAAGAAACTGCTTTCTTGCCTATCTTAATACCTATAATAGCTCTGATTCTCTCATTAGCTTTAGAAATAACTTACATGTATTTTGCAGATAACTGGCTTATCCAGGTGCAGAAGTACACGTCTGCTTTGAAATAAATAGTAACATGTTGTGCTTCGCATGTGTTTGCAAAACAAAAAACCTATACAGATGTAAGGAAAAGCTGGAATCTCTCTCCCCACCCAAACTCTAAGACCTTCTATCTGGGCCAGACTTTGATATTTGCCCCTTGGCTGGGAATCCACATCTCCAACTTCACACTTAGCTGCAGCGAAGTAGCCCTGCAGGCAGGCCAACTTCAACGAACCACTAGTGGTATCATCATTAAAATCCTGCTGAAGGTCACCATGGAAACCGCCTGCTGAGGCTTCGCTGCTGCATTCGGCATCTCCTAATCAGCTACCATGTGAAATGCAAATTCAGACAGTCTGAAAATTAGTCAAGAAGAATAGAGGATGAGGATGCAGATATGTGAAATATTCATGCGCTTCATGGAAAAAGGAAGACAGCATGAATGACACAACAAAGAACGGCCCCTGACATTCTCGCTATCATTTTGCATTATTGTTCACACCCTACTGTATTTCTAGGCCTCCAGTTCTGAAGCTGGTTATATGAACTGCCATATTTAGAGTCTACAATAAATAATAATTAAAAATGGCCAAGGTAAAATGACTAATCGGCAAACCCACAAAGAGGTACAATGTATAAATTACACAAAAGATCATTATTTCAGCCTTTGTAACATCACCGAATTATCTTTTTAAGTCCAGTTTGTTTCATAAAAGGGGAAAAACTGTCACTTTAAATACAAAACAAAACACTGAGCAGTAATCTTTTATTAATAGTCCAATCACTGTCTTTGAATGCAATAAAATTTAGGGTTCAGAATTACAACCCCTACTCTATAAATGAAATTGTATAATGCTTTATGTTTATTAAAAGTATTTCAGTGCTTGTGTTTGTGTTTTCAAAGTTATCTTTAATTCATGTAGTCTGAATTCAATTAGAATTGGTTACTAATACCTGTTCTTTGGTTTACAGCTTCTATCAGTTTGCCTTGTTCTTTTCAAAGTGGGAAAGTATTTCAAAACTGGCATCTCAGAACATTAACAAGCAAGCATTTATATTTTTTCATTCTGTTACACTAAGAAAAGTGTTTTTGTTTAGTTTCTTTTCATTTTAGAGCTCATAAAAGCAAGTGCTCCCCCTTAAATGCACTAATGACAGTAGAACTGTTAGCTCTCAGCTTAAAACAAACACTGCTGCAAAATGCAGGAGTATACTGCTCAAATTCGGTTATATTATGTCTGCCTATATTTCTCTGAAATTTACTCTAAGTCTTGTCAAGAACCACTCCTTCTTGCAAAAGAACTGCTGTTCAGTTGTACTGAACGGCACATCCCAGTTTTATAATGCAGACAAATGGGAACTGAACAATTCATTTTTACTACTGAGTTACATTATATCTGTTTTAATGCAGGCCCCTGGAGGAACAGGGCCAGTGCGCTAATTTACTGTGCAACATAAACTCGTGTAGTTGTGCTTTTAGAAACACACACTCTAGATGTAAGATTCTATCCCATCCTGGCATGTGGAACATATCACTGTGCATTCTGGGAAAGCATTTTGTCATACTTGCAAGGAAGACCAATGAAATTAAGAATCTAACAGTGTGACGTTTCCATCATTAATACCTTCAAAGATAAATCATGAGAGACTTGTTTTGACAGGAACATTTGAGCGAGTTCAACAAGCAAACACTTATAGGCATAATCTGCAAATAACATAAAATCACACAAGTTCATTTACTTCCCTGGAAGCGTGCCAGCTTACATAAACTGAGGATCCAGCCCATGAAAAGGAAAATTACTTACTTCCTCTGAATAGTGATCTGAAGGGAGAGGTGGGTAGTCACACTGTTCTATCTTCTTGCACAGAGAATACAAGTTCATTTTATCACCATAAAAGGGACTCTGCAGTGCAGCCATCTGTTTAAAGAAAATGTACAGTTTTCTTTTGCGTTTTTAAGTAAAGCTATTTTGTCATAAAATCCGTAATACTAACAAATCAAAACGGTTCTTAGTGACACTCAATGCTCTGCTTAGAGGGAGCTTTGCAGTGCTATTAACAGAAGTTCAAAAATCATTCCTGTAACCACTGTATGTACTTATTCTATGTCATACAATCATAGCTCTCACAATCCTTACATTGCAATATCTGAACTGCACACTGTTAGGGTTTTATTAATAGACTATGAGGGGAAATTCAGTAGTTTATGATACTGCTGAGCGTGGAGGGTCCTTGCACCACAAGGGAGACCAAAAAAAAATCCAAAACCACAGTTTTCCTCTGAAGACCTTTTGGAAGAAAACATGTAACTTATAGGAAAACATTATCTAACCTAAAGCAAGGCATTGTGTAGGTAACACTAGATAACAGTAGCAGATTTTGTAACTTTCCACAGCCATGACATTAGACTTCAATATAGTTGGGGGTTTTGAAAGCAAGAAAAAGCTATCATCTATACTTCCAAAATCTCAGACTCAAAAATTTGGTAATTCAGGATATTATTCAAAAATACTTAAAAAAAAAAAATATCCCCAAACTTCCATCAGAAGCACAGAACTGGCACCTATAGCTATAATCTACAATTACAATACAAAACCAAGAACATCTGTTGCAGAGCACTTGTATAATTGATCAGCTTAAAACCATCCTTAATAAACCTACCCTTTATTTCCAGACATTATTACAACTTCACATTTAAGGTGGAAATAAATATAATTCTAGCTGGATTAGAAATTTAAAAATTAATTTTAAATCCCTCCATTCTGTTCAAAGCCTATGAAATGTTTTAACTGCAGCAGCACGAATGCTGCTCTGAGTGCAGAGCTGCCCCAAAGTCAGTCACCCTTTTCTACATGTGCTAATAAGTTTGATTTTGGAAGGACAATGTGTACATTCCCCAGACAGGCAGAGTGTGTGTGAAACACGCTAGTCCATGCTGTGCTACTCAGTGAGCTTCAGCAGGGACAGGACAAGCTGAAAATGGCTCTCATCTGTCTTGTGGTCTTCCAGATAGCAGCTTAACTCTTTCATGTCTAAGCATCAATATCACTGGGGGAAATGTATGAAGAAAATTACCAAAATTCCCTTACATTTATTTCATATCTCATTAACCTGCTCTCAAATGGTTCAGTACTTTTTCATATTATCTTCAAGTAAGAATTAAAATTTTTAAAGCTCCCAAAACAAATATCATGCTACAGTTCCATCCTATACTCCTCCCAATCTGTATTATGAATATAATGTTAATTCTTGTATTTACATGACATTGTCTCTTACCTTAAAAAGAATGTTAAAAATGCAAGCTAAAGACCAAAAAAGAAGAGAAAAAAAAAAAAGGAAAATCAACTGCAGGGTCTGTACGCATGCAGAAATTCTAAATAAATGCACAGATACTCATTTTCGTACTCTAGGTGTTCATTAAAAAGTACTTTTGTTTGAATGCTGCAGAGTGTTAAAAAAATTCTGAATGTCCCCTAAGGAGTTAAAACAGGAATACTATATTTTCATGCATCTCCTGCTTTGACAGATGAAAAATGTCAACTGTCCTGTTTTTATTTTCAAGCTTTTGCACTATTCATCTGGTTCATTAGTGCATCTCGCTGCTGCCCCTGACAGCTGCTCGCCCTCTCCTCCCAGCAGCTGAATTTTTCAGGCTAATTTGATCCTCCACACTGAGACGATCGCTAGAATGATTGACTTGCTCCCTGACCTCCAGGGTCTGACTTTGCTGATTAGTATTCTGGGGGTGTCTGAGGGACGAAAGCCCACTGTCTGTCTTCAGGGCTGGTGGCAGCTCGCTCTCTCTCTTTTTTTTTCCCCTTTTTTTTTTTTTTTTTTTTTTTTGAACTGTAAGCCACCAACCTACAACCCTGTAAGGATGCAATTGCTACGCTGAACAATAAAAGGAAATGTGTAAGACCTACTTTTCCATGTAAAGGTCCATGTAGCAAAAGCACAGCATCTTGATTTTAATTAGTAAAGTCTACTTTGTTGCATATCAATTAAAACTCCACTGGTAGTGGTTTTGAGGTTTCAGAAATACCTGGGGCTCTAAAAAATTCAGACTTTAAAACATGCTTCTGCACAATCTTACTGGCCACACAGTTAGCATTGAGTAATAGATTGTAATATGCAGTAGAAATAATAATTTTTAAAAATAAGTTGTTATAGCAAGTTAGTTTAAACTTAAATTAAAACATAACTGAAGAGTTTAGAGGCAATTAAGCATTTACTGAGATGTGATAAACTTGCCACAGCTTTTCTCCAATTAAGCTGGAGACAATCCAGAGTACATATGAACACGCATCACCATGAAATCAACATAATAAAACATGCTAAAATGCAAGCAAATAGACAAATGACAGAAAGACACCCAGCACAAAACTGCACAGATAAAAAAACCAGCATTCATTAGTCCACACAAGTCTTGAAGAACCTTGTCACCATTTTCAAATAATTAAGAAAAAATAGTAAGAGTGAGAAAAATGCTGAGCATGTATTTTGAATTCACTAACCTGAAATTTCAAAATTACAGATCAACACTCAAGATAAACTTCCAAAACAAAACAAGAAAACCCACCACAAACATCTGGTATGTTGCAGAATCAACTAAATGCACTCCCAAAAGAAATTAAAAGCTATAGTTGAAGACAGTGCCACGTACTGTGGCTATATATCAACAACAAGGGTCCTAATAATATTCTTGGAATAAGGAAAACAAACACTACCCCATATCAACTTAAATACCATCCTAGTAAAACCTCTAAAATAAATCAAAGGAGAATGGTATTTCAAGATGCTGAGTTAATCAATGGAACTGAGGTATTTAGATATTTTGGAATTATCTACCACATCAAAGAAAAATGTAATATTCACATAGGTGTTTAATATACTCTACCAGCATTAAGGCAGCAAGCTTATAAAAAAAAATCTTTAGAAAAGTACTGTTGATTTATATTCAGCAATTTAATTTCATATAACATAAAAGAAAAATTAACCTTAAACCATAGGGATTTTACATAACAGTAGTTCAAAGGTTTTATTTGCTCGTTTCCAGATTTAAAAAATCCTCAAGTAAATCAGTGAGGGGCAAAGAAATAGTAATACTGAAAAACGCTCATCTACCTTTATGCTACCTTAGGGCTGTGTAAAGCAGAGCACTGAAATTCAAGGCAGCTGCCATGGTCAGTATTGGGGAATCCCAATAAAGGATTAAGTTTTAGCTCAGGGTTCAAACTTCTAAATATTTGCTATCGGCTGGGCTTCGTTCCTGGAATGATCCCCAAGATTTAGAAGCAACAGCTATACACAGATCTGTAACTGCAGACTTGCAATATAGCTATTTGTCCTTTTAATATTCAAAGCAACATGTCAGTGACAGAGTAAACAAGTATTACTGGAGATGATTCACCTAGCACTAACATCCAACCTTAACAGGCTGCCAACGTCTTCTACAAAATCCTAAAATAAATAAGGACGTGCTGATGCTGCTGAGTACGTGTTAAATGAGTTCTGCTGACCCACTGAGGCAGGTGGCTTGTAGGTAAACAAAAAGTGACTTGAGTTTTTTGGTTTCTACCTGGAATATGACTGGGAAGACTTCACTGCCATTGCTGATGGAATTTTTTTTTTCCCCCAGCATCGTTTAACACAAGTCTTCTTTTTCTGACACAGAAATGATATGCAAAAAACTTGGAAGATATATTTGTCTTAGAAGCCTACCTGTTCTCCACACCTTCATTTGCCTCACTTTCAATTTGCCCTGTATCTTTATTTTCTCAGAATATAGTATTATGCAAAATTATGCGTCACCTACCAATCTCGACTGTACCAATACAGAAACCAAACAATTGCAGTTTAACCACCACAGGAGAATAGAGAAAAACTACGTGTGCACAGCAGAAGTTATTATCTTGAAGAGTTCATCCAAGCTAGTAGCAATAAATACAGTAAACCTTTTTTATCATTTTACTAAAAGAATTTATAAAAATAAGAAATTTGTATTAAAATAACTATATTGCAGTTTTTGAAAGCATTACTTACACATTCAAGTCAGTCCTACTACTTCTCAATGCATTTATTAACAAAATCATATAATCAGCATAGGCCATGAAAACACCGAGAACGATTTTACATGTGCTTGCTATCATTCATTTATTAATCCTTCAGTCATGCCCAATCTTCAAGAAATTGCTGTAAAATCTTTGTAGCAAGTCCAGTTCAAGGCAAGTTTCAAGCAAAACAAAAATAAAAGTATTTCATGTGCTGAAGTTATGTAAGGGTGAGGGGGGCAGGGGAAGGGGGAAGTACAAGAGTGTTATTAAGTTCACTGTATATATCACTATTACCTCATACAGCAGACAGCCTAGAGACCAGATGTCAGACTTGAAGTTGTAACCATTTTCATGTATTCTCTCTGGAGACATATAATAGGGTGTACCAACTGCAAAAAACACACAAGTATTTTTGAATGAAATTTCTGCTGTTATGCAGTAATAAAATTACAGTTTTCCTGGTTGAAGAATATTTTTCATCTTCTATTTCTCATTTTGCTACACATAAAACTTCAACTCATACTTATGACACTTCAGTTTGACAGAAACACATGGACTAGGTATCTATTTCATCCAATGCAGCTTTATTTTCACTACTCATACCTCATTACCAGAACGATGCAGTTGTAGAATACTTCCAAATTTTGCTTTTAAAGAACCTCATAAGTAACTTGTTTCTCCTGAAGAGAACCAAGGGACTACACACACATCCCTGCTACTTTTCTGAACCGTTATCGTTGTGGCTAGGAACAACAGCTAGAAATTCTCTTCCATGGGATGAATTTTTTGTTCTGTATGTTGTCTGTTCTTCCTTTGAGAACAGATAAATCTGAAAAAGCTCCTTTTGAAACTAATAAACACAGCTTCTTTGAACAGCTGAAACCTGTGCCTGCCCCAAATTAATCCTGCCTCAGAGCTATGGGCTCTGGAAATGTCTGCTCTTGAAAAGCAGCATTTATTATGACTGTCCCAGAGTAAATTTATATTGGATACTCCAGAACATCTCTCCCCTTGATTTTAATCAAGCTCTACCCATCTGTGTCACAAGTTACTTGGAAGAGAGAAATACTGAGAGATGTTTCAGCTCTATAAAAAATGTCACTACAAAGAAGTATCTGAGTGATGGGTTCATATATGACAGACCAGTAAGAAAAAAGTTATGGAAAATAATGGTAGTGGCAATTTTAGTGCATTGTTCCTGAACTTTCTCCCTGTATCCCCCAAAATGACTGCCTAACAGCAAAAAAAAAGTCACAGATCTATACTGATTTTTACTTCAATTATGTTTGAATATTTTCTTAAGCACTGAATCCCAGTGACGAAAACCAGCTGATTTCTGTCAATTCAAGCTGATTTTATTTTGAAACCAAACATCTTGCAACACCACCAGCGAGTAAAATCAG
Organism: Aleadryas rufinucha; assembly: GCA_013397815.1. Taxonomy (NCBI): domain Eukaryota; kingdom Metazoa; phylum Chordata; class Aves; order Passeriformes; genus Aleadryas; species Aleadryas rufinucha. The sequence goes on along the minus strand of VZTH01015265.1, from coordinate 68,434 downwards.
CAATTTCTCATTTTTTGGACTTTGTAGTATGAACCTCACATATTATTGTAACACAAGGATCTGGTTTCACTTCTGCTCTTCTGAATAGATGAGGCTAATTCAGAATTGATCTCTATATGAACACTGGAAACTGAGATACACTGACTACAGAAGTACTTCTACACCTGAATAATCAGATTGAATAGCTTTAAGCAATCAGATAATTTTACTCTAATAATTCTCAAAAGGTAAGGGTTTTGTTTTGACAGTGTGCCCCACCTCTAAGAAATGCTGCGTGTCACACTGTGCCATACATTCTTAGGGAGTAAGGAGGAGGGAGAATTACTTTCCTACTTGAAAGGCCCAGCTCAGATAGGGAAATCCAGAACCACCTATCTCAGGTCAGGCCACTGCTACTGGTAACCCATAATTTCACCTGATCTGCTCCTTGGCAAACAATGTTGAAAACCCATACAAACTGCTTCTGTAAGAGAAAGGCACAGACAGAGGTCCCCATGTGGTATCCTCCAATGGATCTGGCCCCCTAAACATTTTAGGGGAGACTTCCAGCTCTGGGAAAGCAGAGGGTGCCCCAGCCCCTGTCCCTGAGCACTGGGCTGAGCAATCAGTGCAGCTCTGAACCGAGGCTGCATGGTAACAGCTTTCAAGGAGAAAGGCTGGGGAAAGACAACTCAAAAGAGTACTGTGGGAGACATTTACTCTCACAGGCTATTTGCATTCACCCACAACAGAGAATGGTCTTTTCCCTGTGAAACAATAGGCAAGCAGACAGGTAGACCACAACAACAAAATAACTACCAAAATATCCACAGGCAACTCTGTTTTCTAATGTATCAACAACAGTAGTGTAATGGGCACTTAATGACAGATGTCTTAAGATTGCAAACTGCAATTAAACAACATTTGGAATGACACACGTTTCATATTTTTTAGTGTTTTATTTCCCTCTTGAATTTTTTTTTCTACCCCAAGGACTTGTGAGCTTGGACACCTCTGAAAAATTTTAGCTGCATTTTGCATCCATTAATTAAAGCACTGGTTTAGTATATTCTGATGCTTTGTTGGCAGAATTCATCTAACAACAAAACCAAGTTTAATAGTAATGTGGTTGTTCACTGGCTAGAGCAGCAGTGCCTCTGCTGCTCTGAGATATCACACAAGTGGCTGGCAGTGAGTAATGTGCCAGAAAGAGGCTTCACAGAATCCACAGGGGGCAGCTGAAAACACTGAGGTTTGAAGGTTCATAGTCTACCAAAAGCAAAGGTAATTTTAACCAGTAGCTCTGGGAAGCCTGCTGATACATTAGGGGTCTGATATGACTGTGAAAGATTGATGATAGTGAAAAGCAAGAACAAATGTTACCATTTTACAGCGTTTAGCCTAGTGTAACACCTTCACTGCAATGCAACCTGAAGCCCCCGATGACAAAGTAGTGAAAGGAACTGAAATTAGTTATATTACTCATGGAATCACACAAACAACCTGAAGATTCAGACATCATTACTACTTGTAAACTGTTCTTAACACTAAGGATTCATTATTCTGACATTCAGGAACTACTGAAAGCATTGCAATGATCCTTTTAACACGGTGAGCAATCTCAGGACATAGCTGTGCTGCTGGCAAGCAACTACCAGAGTGATTATACACTGTATTTCCTTCCTGGATCTTTTTTTTTCTACTAAGTGAAATACAGCATCCCACTAGTATAGATATGCAACTTCCTGGCTTCCTTTACTCATCTGAAAACACAGAAGTGGGCTAATACAAGAAAAAGAGCTAAATCATTGAGGTGCCTATGTTTTTAAGAACAAAATCAGTAACTTTAGCGTTCTGCTCACTGCATTTGCAGATCTGTGATAACCTGCAATTCTGAACAGTAAACTTCTTGAAAATGGCCTGGGTCAAATACAGCATCTCCTCAGAATCTGCTGCTGCTCTGGCACTCCCTCCCTTTAGAGATACTGTAGATCCAGAAAGTATTGATTCTTTATGCAAGCTTCCTGCTGCTGGCAGAGGCAACAGACATAATGGTGGTTAATACAGAGCAGGGAGCTGGATCTGAAGGATCAGAGGCAAAGAATCTACTACAAAGGAGGGAGTTATGATACAAACAGTCCATCTTACTACCTGGATAAACACGTAACTCACAATGCATCTGAGTTAAACAAATGCATCAAGGAGTGGAATGAAATACAGTTAAATAGCTCTAATATAGTTACTAGCTCTAAAATAGTTACTAGCTCTAAAAGCTATCAAGCATTTTTAGGCTGGGAGAAAAACTGGCCTGGTAAACGTTAAATCTTCTTACACAAAACAATGTAGTGGTTGATTCACGATGGGTTTAACAGGCCCTAGTTTTTAAAAAAGGCCACATAATCATTATTGACATTTCATGCATTGGAATACATAACTATCAGAGTTCAGGAAGGGGGCTAAAAAGGCCAAATTTAAGTCCATGAGATCACAGCAATTTCACAATACAGAGTTTAACACAACATGTTTAACAAGATGAATGTGGATGCTTCAGACAGACAAACCACATCACAAGCAGCTTGGAGGTCCTTTCCAACCCTAATGATTCTACAATGTTCAAGGTTTTGTACTTATTTAACATAGCTATAGGAGATTTCTAAGTCAGGGCTCGTCTTTAGATATAGGACCCAAACTACTGCACTTACCCATAGTGATTCTGCAACCTAGCCCACAATGTGCAAAGAGTCCTTCTACAGAAGTCAATCTATATCTTGTGTTATTTTATAACAACACAATTTCTCTTCAGCTTTCAAACTACTGTAAGAGATCTCATGTTTCTGTACATAAAATACAAGAGCTATTTTAACACAGCTTCTTTGATGACTGCAATGACTCAGCTGCAGATTTCCCTGCCAGCCTTACCCAACCATTCTCAGATCCTGCACCCTCATTGTACAGTATCTAAGTGGAGTTTATTCTATTCACAGAATGGTGCTGCAAACCACCTCCTCAGCTCACACTCTGCTGGGTTAGAGGCCCATATGTAAGAGGAGAGGGGAGGAGAGGATTTGCACACATTTTCACAAGGTATTTTATTCTCTACAACCTGTGCGAGTTTATAGTCAAACCCCTCACGTAGCACAGACTGTGCTGGGTACAGCAGTATCATGGAAATGACAGTTGTCAAAACACAGAAGACCAGAATTCCAGGCAGATGATTCTCTGCACTCAAGCATTTTAAGAAGATTGCAGATCTGCTCCTTTGCCCTGCAAGAAGGTGGCAATCCCCATGCTGGTGGCAGTGCCTGTCTGGACAGTACACTGTGCAGCCATACAGCACGGCCACAGCAGAGAACTCACAGGATTCTTTCTGTAACTGAAATACGAAAAGATGGATTTCTTTTTACATCCCCTGAAGGGCTAACAAAGAAAAAAATGCACATATCCATGAGCTGGCCTTAGAACTGCCATTTCACCAAAGAGCATAAGGCCTGGCATTCAGCCATTAAAACAACAACAAGAAAACCCTGACAGTTCTAGGGAAAGGAGTAAGAAGCCTTTGTTGGATTATCTTCCCTTTCTAATAAAAAGTCTTCTGAAAACAAGAAATTTTGTCAAGTTTGTATCAAATCAACAATACAAATGCCTCCATTTCCTTTGCACTTTTGCAAGAAAAGTTTTCCATTTCCAAAAAAATACAAGCATGACAATAGAAAATTCTACTTCTTGATAATGCTGTATAGAAAGAGTTAACATGAACAAACCCTGTCCAGTGCAGTTTTTTCATTTGTTTCAAACGGACCATCAGTAAATATTCTAATTAAATCAGTATTATTCATAATTAGCAGTTAGAAGCTGTAGCTAATTAAAATTTTAGTACATTTCTTTATCTCTGAAAGCCTGAATCTAGTTTGCTACTGAAATTTTTATAAAGCCTGTAAACAAGTATAAATTGCTACACATATGTTTGTAATTTACTAGGTTACATGCACCAAAGGTTTATGGAATCATAAAAAGATACAACTTTGAAAGAAATTTCAAGAAAATCAGCATCAGATAGTGCAGAAGAAATTAATTTAAGAAGTGGTCTCTGCTAGTGACGTGATAAATCAGAAAGTCACTGTCTCCCCTGTAGCCTAACAAAGCTTTTTTCCAGGCTGAATTCTGACATTAGGTCATAATTAAGTGGGAAATGGGAAATGAGATGGGGAAAAAGCAAAATAAAAACTCCTCTACCAAGACACAGCAACCAACACAAGAAACAAAGCTGCCATCCTCCCCTCCTTCCCTGCCTCTCTGGATGACTCTTGGATCTGTAATAGATGAGTTTTAAAGGGCTCAGGGATTTTACACTGTTTTTAACTCTGGCTCAGACTTCAGCTTTTTTAAATTTCCAGCTCAGCCTTCACAACCATTCCCCTGCCACGAGCCAAAATAATCCAGTGTTGAGGGAACCTGCTCCTCTTTAACTTCCTGACTTGTGCCTCAGAACACAAGTCTACTCTCCCACCCTCACTGCTGACTTCTGCTTTATTCACGAGCTCCTAATCCTCAGATTAGGATTTACAGCTCCCTCTTCACACCCTCCTTCCATCTGCAGGCAGTAGCAGAGCCTACAAGAACCCAACCCAGCCTCTGCACAGCACCAGAGATGGCCACTGGCCTACAAGGGCATTGTGTACAGCAGCACTTTAGGTGACACACTGTGCCCTGTGACAGTATCAGATCTTCAGGGTCACATCTGACTGACCTTCAGCATGGAACACAAGCACATTTCCAGCCTGGGCTCTCCACTCCTCCTCAGCCTCCTTAACGCAAGATTGCACTCTGTGTCTGGGGTTCCTATTAACACCTCAGCAGTTATTCATGGGTTTGACTTCACCAGTCTGCACCAAACATGCTAAAAACTGAAGGCATAAAAGAGTGACCAAAGGCTTCTTGGAAAACAGGGAAGTAAGGATAGTGTCAAAAATTTTCTGTCCAAAATACTATATTTTTGGCCATTGACACATGTATTACTCACTTCTCAAACGTGGTACAAACATGACAAACATGCAGTCAGTAAACAGGCTTTGAGTACAGCAATCACCAAACAGACACTTCGGTGAGGGAGAACGTATTCTTTTCTAAAACAACCCAACATAACAGTACTATGAACATTTAATGCTTACATTTCTCTTTAAAGCAGATATTACACTATTTAGAAGGGTCTTCCCTTCTACAGAGATCCTCTTAGATTCTGTCATTTATCCATTACCTACTTTTAAACTTAAAATATGTGTCAAATATTTAATTTTTCATCTTTAAAGGATTCTTAATCATCCCTAGTCTCCACATGCTACTCAAAAGATGCAAATTGCACGAAAATTTTGTTCAGATATAGATAATATACTTCTAGTTTTGTAAACTAGAAAAAAATGGAGTTTTCAGAAAACTTATAAAAACAAGAATAGAAAAAAGCTATCTAGGAGTTGCTTTTGTTGTTTGCTTTGGGGGTTTTGTTTTTAAAGGTTTTATGGATCACAAAGTCTAATTCTGATCTCCCCTCAACTATCTTAGCTTATATTAAGAAATATCACCTCAAAAAAGGGAAGCTCCTCTGTGAGCCCTTTGAAACCATGAAACCAAGAGGTCATTAGTTCTACTCAAGCAAGCACACAGAATTACTAGATTCCTTCCAACACTGATTAAAGTTCAAGTCAATTTTTAAAAAAATGCATCCATATTATCCCCTTCCTTTTTCCTAGCATTTCTAGGAAACATTATTGTCTTAAAGACTTGTTCAGAGGTAGAAATGTGCATTAAATTATTCAAACAAAGGAGGGAAAATACCCAAAGTATGCTGAAAGTAATGCCTCAGTGTTACAGCTTTTCTGTATTTGTCCATGGTGCTGACCATTTTTTTATTAAGAACACCTTTAGGACCATGTTTTTATTATTACTTAAGAACAGCTTTAGCTGGTCCTAACCCTTTTCTTCCTGCTCTTGAGTGGGCACAGTACTTCCACCATGTAAAAGACTCAACCTGTCCAACAGTTGTACCTCAGAGAAAGCTTACCTAAAGAATGTGCAGCTGTGGTTTTGGAGCTGAAAAATCGACCAAGTCCAAGGTCTCCGAGCTTCACTACTCCTGTAGCTGTAATGAACACATTTGCTGGCTTTATATCTGAAAGAAAAATAAATTCAAACATTTAAGAGTCACAGTGAGGTTGCAAGAAAAGCTACTGTTCTATTAATAACAGACCAAAAGAGGATTTTATTTACAGCTAATATTGGTAACATTTGACAGTGCTATTCAGAAAGAATGGGTCTGGAATGCAGAACTTCAAATCCACTACTTTAATAGTACAAACATCACTCAAGTAAGGAAAATCAAGAGCCATGGGAAGTATTTTTTTAAAAAAACAAGCCAACAAACCAAAAAACCCACACACTCAAAGTCCAGCAGTACATCCAGGGGAGTTCATTACTACTTTATATAAGCTACATAGAAGGGCTTACATTAGAACTAGAGAACCTCTTTTGCTATGTCTTAAGTAACAGGCCAAAAATGTTTTCAAGAACTGTAAAACATTTTTCATCACTTTTGCTGATCAAATTACCCACAGTGGCATAATGCTAATTTATTTGAAATAGATAGCTGATTGTAAGAGGAGTCATTAAAAAAAAAAGCAAGTTTACTCAGGAGAATTGTTATTTGAACTCGTCAACGGAATTGGGCTAATCAAGTAGAAACAAAGAAAAATAACAATGTATACCCCAGACAGTTATTTTTCACAAGTAATATCCAGTTTAAGTTTTAATCCAATCCTTTAGAGACAACAGCAGAGACTTTTATTCTGATTTCTAACAAGGTACCTACCTTGTTAGTCTAAATAAACTGACCTGTTATTGGTTTGGCAAGGGAGTTTAGCTCTTACTCTGCTAAAAAGCAATGCACCCTGGCTCTAAACTTACAGAGATCAGTTCACTTTGGTAAGAGGAAATCGCAGTTTGCATAATATACAGGCACAGTAAAAGGAATGGTTAATAACCCTTCAAACACCAGCATTTTCAGGTTTCCAGTAAAGAAGTTACAAAACCTTATAAGCTTTAGAGGAAGACAGAAGCAATTATGTTCTGCTGCTATCTGACCTAGTTTTCAGGAGTTTGGGTAACCCTTTGTGGAATAATCCAACATGGATATAGCTCAACTTAAAAATAGCTTTAATTGTCATTGCTTTTGGTGTGTAACCATGGAATCATTGGATTTGCCATAGGTTTGCCAGAAGCTTTGAACTTAGTATTTCAGTTTAAGGAACTTAAATCCTTTTGTTTTGAGCTAAAATATACAGAAATTAACTAATTTAATTATAAAAGCATTAAAGGAAGATATTTGTACCATATGGAAAGAATCTGGATTTTATGTCCTTCTCTTTGTATCATTTGCACTTGCAGGCATCAGTACAAAGGGAAGAAAAAGAGAATCACAAGGGAAAGCCATTTCCAGGGGCAGGGGTATCCATACTGATCTGCTGAAGGATACATTTCTAGCTGCAAAAGACAGAGCTCAGCAGACATCAAGGGACTGTTTGTATCAGGCATCCCAGCACAGGGAACCACCAACCTAGGATAGGTAATTTCACCTGAGCCCAAGAAGAGACAGCCCATATGCAAGTCACAATCCATAACCAGAGGGATTTCAAAAGTGGGAAAAAAAACCAGTAGATCTGAGAAGAAGCTACACTATGATCTGTTTTCTTTGACTCAAGAATTAGGAGGTGAAATGGAGACCACATCCACAGGAGACAGCAGCACCAAGCTTAAAATGGGCCAAGGAAATTTAGTACCTGACAGGGATAGCTGGCAGCTCCAAGGGCTATTGGGACACAGTACTTGACACAGAGATTGAAAATAGTGGAAAGGAGCAGAGAAGTGGAGAAAATGCTCACACCTGCACATAGTCCAATAGAGAAGGGACTAGGAGAAGGGCTTTACATCACAAGTAGGCAGGGCAGGAGCAGATGCTCTTAAGACAACCAGGTGCAAGAGGTGTAAAGAATGGACTGACAGATCTGTGCAAGAAGGCAGGTAACAGCACTCAGGCAAGACAATGGGCAAATACAGAAGAACAAAAACAGGACAGAAAATAAGAGCCAGAAAAATGAAGTAGCAATGGCAGGATATCCATCACTTCCAGGACTATTGCTTATTTTGAAAAACTTGCTATCAAACAAATGCCTACAACAACAAATGTACAACCACAAACTGCTCTGAGTTTTCTATTACTTGTAAAGCTTTACAGAAACATACATTGTGTCAGCTGTCAAAATTGATTCCAACCAGCTTAATTCTCACATAGTCGAAGGTTTAGTAAGGACAAATTGTCTTTGATCCTGTATTACCTCTATGCATAACACGACGAGAATGCATATGTTCCAAGGCACTGCAAAGCTGAACAAAGTACTTCCAAACTGTTCTTTCAGGAATCAACCTCTTCTGTTTCTTAAAATGCTTAAAAAAAAAAAAGATGGACAGTGAGTATTAAAAATTAAAACTTGCATAAAATGACTGAAAAAAAGAAAAGACAGAAGATCCTTAATTAAAAAAAAGAAAACAAAAAATAAAGGGGCTCACAACCTACTGAGAAAGGTTTAACAAAATTTCTTGACACAGAAAGCTTTTTCCTTAAATATTAATACATGTATCATCAATGCATGTCTGTAAGTCAGTCCACACATGGAGCCACAAATAACATTAATGAAATAAAACTCCTACCCCAATAAAGGATTCATACAACATTTAGCACTCCTCAGTGTTGGATTAATGTGGTCAGAGTAATCTAGTATAAAGTGGCCACAGAACAAATAAAGGTCAAATATAAAGGTATGCGCCACAGAACTTCCCTAACTAAACACTTCCTTAAACCAACAGTGATTTCCACACCCTCATTTTCTAAATTGAAGAAAAAAAAAAAAAAAAGAATAGCAGTATCACACAGTCACAAATAAAGATCATAGAGGAAGAATTGGTCACATTAGTTTTCAAAACTTCCGCACTACACGAAAGGGGACTAAAGGAACCGTGATTTCTGAAAATTCCACAGTGACGGAACTGCTGTTCAACTATTTTCTATCCCGTATAAAAAACCATTCCTGATCACTGGTAACAGTTCACTGGCCTGTTAAAGCTTACACGAAGCAATTACACTCTGCTATACACATCATCCTCAAATATTGTACTCAGGAACTGAGTAACAGTCCTCCAAAGATGCATACCGAACACCTGGCATTCAGCCAATGCTAAAATATACAAATTTAATCACGATAAATTTTGCAGCTAAAGGTAAAAAGATTGAAAAATTGTTGCTTGCTTAGCCTCTGTTTCCAAAGAAATCGTATTGTGTCAGGTTTTGAAGTTAAATACACAAAGAAAATACATAAACAACATTAAGACTAGGAAAATTTTATGTGGAAAGCAAAGTACTTAGATGTATTTTAATAGGGTGTGTACAGGCAGACTTCACACTCATGCACGCCTTAAGAAAGTTCACATAAACATTTATTAATTTGCAAAAATAAAAGTATTTTCGTACTATGCTAAAACATGCCACTGAGAAGTTGACAGCTGCATCTACACATTAGACATACACAGGAGCATGAGAAAGATGCTTTTAAACTACCTATAGCAAAATGCTTCAGTCATACAAAGGATCTTAACATTCCACCAAAATGTTTTTAGTTATAGGGATTATTTCAAAATGCATTTTCATTTAAATGAGGCAAAGCATATAAATTACATCTTTAAATATAATTTTCTTTCAGTCTTGGACTGAATCCAAACAAACCCTGTGTATCTGTTCTCCCCATAGCTAGATTTGCATATCAGAGGATTGTTTGATGTCAACAGGAAGATGGAGACCAGGTTTCTTTTCATTTAAAAACAAATACACAATACATCTAAGTATGTGTACATGAAAGCATAGTTCCTTGATTTAAAATGCATTCTGAAATTATCATAATTATAACTAGGTACTTTATTTAAACATTCTGAATTATTATTTTTTTAACTCGAATGCAAGTACAAGCGGTGATGAAACACCATTCACAAAATGTCTGAAATGGGAAGATTTCCCTTACAGATTCCCACTCCAATTTACCTAAAGTACATCAATGCACTTTCAAAGTATTTATGTACAAGTTTTCATTTAACACTTTATTCACTTGCCATCTCCAGCACTGGAGCCAATGTACACTACAAAACTGGCTTCAGTTCTTATAGCGCAAGGATGCAACCTAAGTGTGTCAGACATAGTCTCATTCTGCTGAAGGCATCAATAATTTTGCAGGACAATAATAACCTCCTCCTGAAAGCATCAATAATATTACTTAACCCCAGAGAATTTATCCATCTAAAGAGGATGGAAAAGAGACCTGCTAGATTTGCTAACAATGTTTAAAACTAAACAAAGAAACAGGCGGCATTTCCACTTGTGTCGGCTTAAAAATAACATAATTATCTTCAAAATAAACTCAATGAACATTATGCTGTTAAGTAATTAATTACACTATCTTCTTCCCTCAAAATACGTGTTCTCAATTTTTCTTGGGCTGTTGTCCACCAATAGGCAAAATAGTGATGAAAAGCCATCACTATGAAAAAGATGAATTTTGCAATACTAGCTACTGAAACAGGTTGTACACTTCTAGGAAATAGTCCAAGAGCCACAGTTAATTCTGAGAAAAGTCAATAAGGAAAAGAAATTCCATTTCTGTTTAGAACCTTACCTTCTAACAAGAAATGTAGCTGATGGAAAACACAGTCAAACCTATTTTTATGCCAAACAGCATAATTAAATTCATATAGCACACATTAACTGCATTCAAAGCAGGATCCTTTTCTTTCTCCTCCATTTTAAAACAGTCCACAACACAAAATGCAGTTCTAACGATTATGGTGTTTGCTCCCTCCCTACAGGGAAGCCAAAATGCAGGAGACATGATGCTGCAACAATAATTTTTAATCTCTGCTGTAGCACAGCACAGCAGCAGCACAGTCAATACTGAAACTAATTCACTGCTTAGTGCCTGGAGCATCATAAGGTCCACACCACCAAGTTAATACAGTTCTCTCCCACTGTACACAGGATGGCATCACCTGCCCCAATTTGCCCTCAGAGGAATACAGCCTGACATACAGCTCTCCAAAGCGCTCTCATCTTCAACACTTCATTATTCTACCTCTTCCACCTGTCTTAGGCTCAAAGGACAGACCCGATGTCCCTCAGACCACTGACCTTCTAGGGCGGGACATTAAAAAAACATGATCCTGTTTGAGGTGAAAGATCAATCTCAAAATAGTTGAAACTGGGCAAAAAGGGAGCTGCTTGTACATGTGCATTAAAAATTTGGGCAGTGCTGCAGGCCAGTGCTTTATCAGGTAAACAGAGAACACCAGGCATGCTTCGGCAGCATGCTGTCTCCCAGCAAGAATTAATTGTTTCAAAAGCCATATCCCATGAAATTTCCATCTCCTGAGAATGGAATCACAAAAAACTACTTTGAAAAGTCTCCACAATGTCAGTACATTGTGGATAAAACTGCAATTCAGTCATTTAGTACAACTGGACATTTTGGTGATCATAGATCTGCTAATCAAATGTCTTAAAGAGCTTTAACGTAGGCAGGCTGTATCACCAGTTCATATTTTCATCCCTTATACAGAATGACTGAGTAGTTTCAGTGGGAAAACAGAACCCTCCTGGTTCTCTAATGGATTCCTGTAAGAAAAATTAAATATTCTCCAAATGTTTCCTAATGAAATTAAACATAGCTGCCCTGCACCTAAATAGCAAATGCCATTCAGTTTCTTGACAAACAAAAAGTAAAGGACAGATGGAGAAAAAAGTCTGAAGTCAATATAAAGGCAAGGAATTATACTGAGTTTCTAAAGACGATGCTTTAAAGGTCAAACTCCAAAAGTAAAAGTGACAGCAGTTAGCAGTTGGTCCTACCTAGACTTAAAAGGCACAATTCAGACAATACTCTTTACAGGAAACATGCAGGACTATGTTCAGATTTTATAAGAAAACTAAGGATTTCCTGCAGGCAAGTAGAGAGTAAACAGATGATTTCCAAACAACTGGAAATTCAGATATGACTGCCTACATCTCAATAACCACGCTTGCAAAAAATTTAGCATTCAGTTCTGATGTTGGGCGTATCAGAGGATTTTAGGGTGTGATTTAGTCTGGTTTAGGTCTCACTGAGCAGGGAAAAAAATAGGAATAAATAAGAAAAAAGACAACACTGATTGTTTAAGAAGCTAACCGGACTAAAGAAAGCAAGGTGTTTATGAACTTCTCTTGCAGAGAGCTGATAAACTGATCATCTAAACAATTTTGCCATCATTATTTTAAAAAAGAAAAGAACTGTGAAACTGTCAAGTCCACAATAACTTATACCTCATTTTTTCACTACACATGCTATAGCCTAGAGCTGTTTTTTTGAAAGACAGTATTTGGAAGAAAAGTAAAATGAGAATGTTTACTTCATTACTTTAAACAGATTCCTTCCTTTCTTTCATGATTTGATAAGAATCATGATCACATCTTTTTGTTCTCATGACTTCATTTATGGCTTACAAAAATATAAAGCATGGAAGGTTTTTGTATTCCATTGTACAGACTTATTACACAGTGATTCAATAAGCAGATACTAGTGGGAAGAAATCTGAACTGCACCAGGAGGAAAGAGATGTAGAAATGATTACACAGAACTTCTGAGTAACACAATAAAGCTCTTGACCACTTCTGATTGTGTTTCTTTGGGAACCTTTTTTAACATAGTCGAGCAGGAAGAACAAAGAGGAAAGAGGAGGTCAAGGCAGCCATGATAGGAAATTATGGAAGCACAAGCAGGAGTGCTCACTCTGTGAATACAAAAGAAACAAACCAGAACAGGCAAGGGCATGTAGGGTCAGAAAGACAGACCAGTGAAGATGGATCACAACATCCCAATATTTTGGAGACTTGTGTATATAGAAATGAAGTCTCCACCTAAGTCTTATTTTCTATTTAAAAAGTTATACAATTCTAGTAGCAACGCAGCATCCCAGGAGTTTTGTCAGGCTCTGTTCTTTGATTAATTCAGCTGCCCATCTCTCTAGACCATGGCAAGTTTTCTGCCATTTTTCTTTGCTTTCTCTGCAGAACAAAAATAGAACTTCCTACCACATCCTGATTCATTCATTCAGTTTGATACACAGTGTGATCAAATTTGCCTACATTTCAAGGGTAGCAGCTGTCTCTTACTTGCAAAAACAGAACAAATACCAAAAAACCCACCCAAACTATTTGTCATCTATCAACTGAACATACCAAAAGCAGCAAGTATGCAGCCAATAAAATGATGAAAATGAAAATATTTACCTGGTTATTTTTCCAACTTTTATTTACAGTTGCTTACATCTCCAGTTACTGAAGATGCCATATATTTTTTTTCCCTTTCAGAATTCATTAAAAAAATTTTTAAAAAGTTCAATCTTCCTCTCTTAGTCATCTTAGTATACAACAAACTTTATTTCATCAAGAGCAACAAAAGACTAAGCCAGTACAAAAATAAAAACAAAATAATGTTACTAATTTGCATCAGAAGGACAAGTCAGTAGAATTAAACCATGGTCTTTCCTTTTAGAAAAACCAAAACAAAACAGAAGAATGCTGCATGGACACCACAGAACTGAAACAGAAGCATCTTCTCAAACAGAATCTTACTTCACACACACTCAAAAAAAGAGACATTTACTTACAAGAAATAATAAGCCTTGTAAAAAATGCAAGTAAAATTTTTCATGTTTTCCATTTTAGTATATATTCTTTCATGCTAATAATCAGACTTAATAAGACTCCTGGTTAAACTCAGATTCCTTAGAAAGCTCTATACAAAGTCACTTCACATACATGTATTTTTAGCCAACTTTCTTTGCAAGGATTCATTTCAATTTTCCTTACTGAGCAGCACACCTACAGTCCCTCTGTTCCACCTAACATTTTTGCTAATGCAAAAGAGCAAGGACATACAGTGTTCAGAAATAGAGATCACCTACTGAAATCCGATATACTTGCAGAACCACTAATGTAAAATTTCCAATACTGCATCGTTTTCCTTGTCTCTGCTGTTACTGCTGAGTGGGGCTTCTTAAAACACACAGCCACATGTTTAAATTCAACAGTATTTGTTTACATGCATCTCTCTCCAAAAAAATCCCCTTGGGAAAACTGGTACAGCATGAAGAGGTGAAACTCATGCTTGAATCATTAACTCTGCTTCCTAATAAAAAGCAATAGGATGACACAGTAAATACAGAAGCTATTATATTAACTTTTTTTTTCTTTTCTCTACAAACAAGGCAGACAGATTTGAAATCTCTTTATTCTTAGGAAGTTATCCACATAGTGAAAACACTGACAATGCAAATCTTTCAAACACAACTGTGTGAAAAATTAAAATTAATCCCCAAGTATTGTTCACAGGGCATTTCCAACAAGAGAAGTACCCAGAACTATTACTTAATAAAATCTTCCAACTCTCCCTGCTCTTTTTAAAGGCTCACAGATAATTTTAGAACCAGTGGGCAAAGGCGGAGATGAACTCTGTGAGCCTATTGGAACAGCCTGTGTAAGTTAAATGAAGTTTACTGTCAAGTTAACTTTTCATAGCTGACTAACACCATTATTTTCCCTCTGTGTACAGCCAGTACTTCCACAATAGCTTCAGGTGTGATGTCTGTGAAGGCAACTGGCCACAAGACAAAACACTGTTGATTGTCTAATTATTTTAGCAGAAAATCTGCCCGTTTATTCTTATTGTTCCAGTGGCAGACACACACAATGGCTGACTCACAGCAAAACTAACAAGGCTGCCTGGCAATTACCCAGCCCAATTATCCCACTGATTATAAACTGGGGGACCAGCCAGCTCTCATTCTGCCAGCACATGTATGTAACGTGCACAGGGTAAGCTGGTGCTGCTGCTCTCCCTGTGGTTACCTGTGGCTGACAGCAGAGGTGACAGCAGAGCACCTGTCAGACACCCCAGTAACACACATGGATGGAGGAAAAGCTTACCAGAAGCAGCTCTCCCACCCTGCCAGGGCTCTGTGCCTTGGCTTTTTCTTTTAAGACTTCCTAGCTCCATCCACAGAGCAGCCGCTTCCCCTCTGAACACCCTGCCCCCCTTTCCTACCTCTACACAGCTAACAGATACACAAAGTTGAATAAGGATGCACTATTTTTTTAATTACAGGAGGTAAAAAAATTAAGAAAAAAATAAAAGAAAAATTTTTAAAAGTTTTTTAGTAGCTTTAAAAAAGGCTAGTGGCAAAAATTAGCCTGACTGGTTCAAAGCCCCAGGTTCCTCCTTTAGGAAAAGGCACACAAAAATAGTTTAGCTTTGATCTGTAATTAGCACACCCTGTGTTACACTATCCTATTATATTAAAGGCTTCTTCAAGCTACACTCTATCTTTTGAAGCTTTTTTCAAAAATGAGCATGGAAAAAAGCTAAGGTAAAGGTGATATAGAAAGCAAAAAAA
The DNA here is from genome assembly GCA_013397815.1 of Aleadryas rufinucha. Taxonomy (NCBI): domain Eukaryota; kingdom Metazoa; phylum Chordata; class Aves; order Passeriformes; genus Aleadryas; species Aleadryas rufinucha. Next base: position 52,885 of record VZTH01015265.1, on the reverse strand, counting down.
AACCACTGAGGAAAAAATATTTTGAAGCTTTTAATATATATCAATGACGCAGCTTCAGCAAAGTGCCAAACTGTTCTATATTATAAAATATAACCATATGCTCAATAAAAATACTTTGTGTGAGGAGGTTTGGCATGGGGGTGGCGGTACTGGGGTTTTTTGTTCTTCAAATTAAATCTAGCAGTCATGGAAAGAAAAAAAAGCACGAGAGACACAGATACTGCTGAAAGCCAAAAGAACCGAATTCCATGTTTTAAAATCTGCAATTATACATCAAGATAAATCAGTATCACAAAACCAAAAAAATTACACAAACATGTACAAAAGACTACTTTAAAAATACTTTTTCCAAAACCATTATGTCTATTATTTGGACATAAATATATGTATAAGAAAAATCGCAGAATTAGAGCCACCATAATTTCTCCCCCTTGAGAGTGAGTGCACGCAGTTTTCAGTTCTGTTTTCTTTATGTTAGAAGACCCTTTACTCATTCATTCACGACACTCAGCTAATGAGCAGTTTGAAAATGTCTCTAGGCTTTGTTTATTGTGCACTATTCATAACCTATTATTAAATATAAGTTTCAGGGAGGGGTACAGCTTCCGAGTGTGCATTGTTGGAATATCAAATTAATAAAATATCTTCACGAATGGCCTTAGAAATGATGAGGTAGTAATATCCCTATTTTACAGATTAGAATGTGGGCCAAGAATAGAGATCAAAAGTGTTAATTAATTCTGGCACCAATTTAAGCACCTCCTTCTCAACATACATAGCTTTATGAAACAGTCCATCTTCAAAGCAGTTTCCACTCAGAATGAAGCTGTGAATGCTCAATACTTCTACAAATCAAGACCCAGAGTTTTGCCTTGAATGTCAGAAATACAGAATAAACAATTAGAACTCCTCCCAAAAAGCAGTGGTTGAAGCGGTTTATACAGTATCCCTTAGGCAAAGAACCAGTAAGGATGGTCTTTGGAAAAACCTTGAATTGTACTAACCACAAAACCTTTGTCTTTCAAATTCCCTGCCTTGAAAACGACCATTGCAGGAAAGAAGGCAGCACAGATGCAACCATTTCTACACAGAGTAGCTGCACCCTTAACACTGAGTCACATTCCATCCTGCTCCCAGCCAGTCTGACTTAGCCCATCCAGGCTCTCTCCCTGCTGGCAGCCAGTTTGTCTGTCTCAAAGATCCTTGCCCAGTCCATCCTGTTCTCTGACAACACATCAGCTCTTCTCCAACCTTCCAATGCCTATGTCAAGAACTGGAAATCCCCTTTCACCGTTTCCCAATACACTGCTCTTATTCTCTTACTCTCCGCAGTCTCTCCTCCCAGTGGCATCAATTCCCTGTCTGCCTTCTCTCAAACACTGCCAACCAGCCAGTACAGGTGTACTTGTCTTCCTTCTTTCCAGCCAGATCCTCCCTCTCCTCGCTTAAGGATCACTCAGCTACTTTTCCCAGCCTACTCCTTGGTCTGCGTTGTCGTCTGTCTTCCCCACATTCATCTCAGATTACTCCCTTTCCTGGGCTGTTAGAAAGAATAAACACCCTCGAGACACAGAAAAGCTTCAGCCCATCCAAAGCATCTGGCAAAAGCTATTTCTGGCCCTGCCATTTCAGTCACTCCTCCTGCTCCAGGTCAAAGCACTGACAGTCACTCAGGTCATGTCAGCACCGAGAGATGCAGGACGTTCACACAGCTCTACACATACAAAAATTCTCCACTTTTGGAACTATGCTCCAGCAATTTCTGTTAAGCCCTTATGTGAGAAGAATTGAAATTTAGGTGAATTTTCACAGCCATTATTCTAAGAAAAATCCCCTGAGTTTTACATCTCTTTCAAGGCACAAGGGGCTTAGAATATTTCAGATTCAAGGGCTGCAAGACATTATAATGAAATGTTGGCATGCAACATTTTAGTAGTAAATTGCTATATTCTGACAAACCGAAAACATTCTCACAAAACTAAATATTTGGCAATCCTAGCAGCAAACAGTTAGTCCTGCTGGACATGCGTGTTCATGGCAGAAAACAGCTTCTGCAACACTGCCATTCAAAATACACAAGAAACATCATTTTACCCACCAGCTTTCCAAACAGGAACACCAACTATCTCCTACAACTGCTAAAGTTTTAGATCAATGTTTTGGATAATAAAGAGAAGGATAATCAAACAATAATCCTCAATTAATAGCTGAGAGTTTCCCAAAATCCTGGGAAGGGCACTCAAAATTTAACACCTGACCTGCTAAATTCTGACACTGCACCTCTTCCCTACACAAATGCTTCCCTAACTTCATACTCCCAAAAATCTTGCAAATATCACAGCAAAAGAGAATTACAGCTATTGCAATAAAACAGTCAAACTATAGCTATCATGTACTATCAACACTTATCAGAAAATCCTACTTTCTGCAAAAGCATCTCTACATCTCCAGCACATTCTCAGGACACCAATACACCAGAAAATAGTTTGAAAAAAACCCAAAAACCAACAAGTGACAGTTTTCCACTTCCAGCAACACAACCAGCTTCCCTGCAGTGAGAATGGGTAATAATGGGCTCTGAGGCACCCAGCACCCAGGGCAGCTGGTGTGCAGAGAGAAAAAGGCATGAGCTGCTGCAGCAGTACATGCCCCCCCCCAAGACACTGCCATGCCACAAGAACAGAGGGGCAAGATGCACTGCTAAGCTCCCAAAGCAACTTGTGCACGAGTTTCTGACCTACACCTGTTCACCAGCCCAGCTCAGAAGGAAGTGACTGACCCTCCATTCAGCACGGAACACTTCAGTGAGGCAGACTGTAACAGCTGTCCCTTCCAAATCGCTGCCATTACCACACGAGCACAGATGCCCAAACGCTGCCACCTCTCGCCCTGCAGCCACCTCTCACCCTGCCACACTCAGGCTGCAGTGCAGCTGTGGTTGCTTCACACAGGCAGAGGCAGCACCTGGGGCTGGCAAAGCTGCCAGTGAATGAAGCCAAAATTGCCTCCAAGCTCACAAAAGGGCAGGTTACTCCCCAGCACAGGTAAGCTAGCTAACCTCAGAGTGCTGCAAAGAAGTCTCAAAAAACTCCAGAGCTAATATACTTTGGCATGGGAAGGAGGGGCTGCATTCCAGACCATGTGGAGAGGAGAAATTGCCTGATGCAGTTCCATACAGTGAAGCCCAAAATATCCACCACCAGTGAAACATTGAAATTAGAATCGAGATTCAAACAACTCTGAGCAGAGCTCCAGCTCCTGCAAGGAGCAATTTAGATATGCATCAGTTGCTTGGAAAGAAGTGACTATTCCTGCATTTGGACTATCCCATAAAAAACAAGTTCAAGGACAAAGAATTCACTGTTCCTAGCCATAGAAACTTGAGATATCAACAGGAACTTCATACTGATGAAATGTTTTAAAATATTTGTAATTTTACCTAGCTAATTATAGTATTTTTATCTTTACTTAAAGTTGAAAAAATACACACAGAAAGTGCTGAAGAGTGGGTGAAGTGCCTAGGTGACATTTTGTAGAATTCAAGTTATTTTCCACCTATCTTGAGAAAGCTGCACACATATTTTCAACTTTTTAGATGAAAGCTTTCATGCTTGTTTCCAAAACATGATTAACTTCCTTAAGATCTGTATGACATATTCAGTTTAAAGTTTGCATTTTTTTGGTACACTAAGATGATTTGCCAGAAGAATCTAAAAACTAAAAATAACTGCAGAAATGAAACAGACTTGAAAGTTTATTGCTGAGTTAAGAAAACCCCCAAGATTTTAGTGCCTTGACAACATCCCTTCTTGCAAGCCAAGTAATTTTATATTTAACCTTAAATAATATGCTAATTATTCTCCAAGATAATTCAAATTCTCTTGTTCCAACATCTTCAGGACAGACTTCACTAACTAGCTCTTTTTACTGAATTATTATAATGTATTTTCTTAATTCAATTAGTAGATTCTTTATTTGTAGCAATTTCTTTATCCAATATATCAACTGCTGCTTGAAGAAAGAAAACAAACCAAAAAACTCACAGAAAATTTTCACTTTGTCACTGTTCATGGCAGAGGAGAACCATGACTTATAAGAAAAGGGACCAAGCCTCAAACTTGCTTTACAACATACTATTGTACTGCAGAAGGAGGTACTATGATGAGGTAACACCAGTTCTCATGAACTGCCCTGAACCTTGGCAGCCACGTACTGTCACATGTTCTGCAGTGGACACCACAGACAAACAACAGACCATGAGCAGCTGGGACTTAGCACAATAGTTAAGAATTATTTACTTGTAATATCTTTGAGGCAATGGTATCTAGCAACCTAATTCACTGACACAAAAATCCAGAATTTCTCCTTCTTTCACCATGCCCACACAGGGGTTACACAGTGCTGAGGTAAATACTGCAGTGCAAAACCAACTGTGAGTCAAACACAAATATTTCCCCCTCACCAATGTTTCCCTCTCCATTCTACTGCTATGCCAATATGCCACATTCAAGAATTCTAACAGGCCATTAAAAGCTGTATTGTAAGAAATCCTCATTTTTGAACTCTCCTGCTTTTGAGAGTGGAGGTTATATTGAAACATCTCCCTGTGACAGAGATAATTAAAAAAAGAATTAAGGTAAAGTGGATTAAATTTGTGTAAAAAGATACATAAACAGAGAGACAGAGAGAACACATGAGATACCTCTGATTTCATTATGTGATATGTAAATGCCAATGCACAGCTGCTTTTTTTTGGACATACAGCAGATTCTATGAATTCTATTAGAATACATATGAATGCACCAAGTGATTTTCCTCAGTTGTCTACTCAATGGGGACAAAGAGAGTATTATTCGCAGGTAACAAGAGGGATGATATAAAAGCTGGGCAGCAAGGATATGGTTCATTAAGGGAAGAACTAAAGAATTCATTAAGGTGCACTGTGAGGCACAGCAGCCTTGTAAGTATTCTCTGATGTGCCAATAATGTCATAACAAATACCAAAGTAAACTAGTTAAGTAGTTTTCCCTCACATTAACACTGGTTTTAGTGTCATTCAAGCTGTGGTCATTTACAATTTCAAAAACATCCTTGATCCCCTCTACAAATCACACAGCAAGTCTGGTACCCAAACACTGTTCTGGGGGTGTCTCGACATTCTCCAACAACTTAGAACAACAATCTAGCAAGAACACTGGAAAGCCAAGCAGTTTATTTGTCTTGATAAGACAACGTAGTTATTTACCTCAACAGAGTGACAGGCAGCCCTCCTTCTAGAAAGATTCTATACTATTACATATCATTTATTTTTTGGGCACTTTTTAAAATAGATTTTTAAGACTGGTGAGCCCCACATTTAAACTCATATTGTCAAAGTAATCTACCAAATCATTTCCTCCACCAGCAGCATGAAGACACAGTGCATTGTGACACCTCATACATATTTAATAATAGCCTGATAGGCTGTCATTAACATCAAACAGCAATCTAAGTTTGCTACATTAAACATGATCCCTGTGTTAAGAGGACAATCACAAAGTGCCTCCAAGATCCAGCCTGTAAGAAATACCCACCGACTTGAACAAGGTGTAATGAGGCCAACTGCACTGGAAAAAGCCACACATTGGATTTAAAATTAAATAATAAAAAAAAAGCAAGGGAAAAAAGAAAAAGCTTCAGTGGGTCATAAGACCAGACATGCCATAAGGCAATCTGTCACAGAGTACTCATATTAGTAACTGTTGTGTCAAAACTGAACATTCAAAAGAAAAGACAAACCTTCCTTTATGTTTTATGAAATGTAAGCTCACAGAATTAATAATTCATGAGATGAAGAAAAATATCACATTTGGCTATAAATATTAACAGACGCTGTCAACCTGCTTAGAACTAAATTTTGACTGTCCTACCTTACAATTATCAATTTAGAAAGGAATATTCTTCAAAAGCTCAAAAAAAAAATCAGCATGAAAGTCATTAATGAAGAAATTAACATTCTCTATTCATGTAGGTCTCAAGCAAAACAGCCTGACTGTGCTCTGTGCCTGGCTGCTGCTGAGTGAACACTAATTGACTGGCATTGTTTGTGCCCACAGTGGTGTTGTGCTGTGTTGACAGCAGTAATGCTGGCGTGCACACAAGAAAAAATGCTAAAAGGACATATTAGACCCAAGACCCAGTGGAAAAAGGGAAGGGAAAGAGGGGAAGTAGTTGTCAAATGACAAAGAAACATTTAAAAAGGCACTTAAAACTTAGAACACAGAATTTTTTACAATGGGTCTGGGATAAGTTTTTCTGATTAGCTAAATAGGCATGTAAAAACGACAAAAAAAAAAGCAATTAACCCATAATGCACAAGCATGTATCAGTAAACTCACTTCATGTGATTTCAAAGAAATATGAAATGTATTTTTAGCAGTTCAAGTTCTAGAAGACACTTCTGCTGTATGACACCTGTTCTCTGCTTTCACTGCTATTACAGAGAATAGAATATTGGAACACAACACAATTGTGCCAAAAAATCCAGAATGCCATTAAAATGGATTGTTCTAAATGGTAGCGACAGTGCTTTTCTTTACAGGCTTTTTTCTTCTCCCCAGTGCTAATATAACTTCAGTCTACTTATGGCCCCATCTGCACTCACATTCTGGGCAACAGTGTTAAAAATACTAAGCATCAATATTGGGCATACATTAAAAAAAATAAAACCAGCCTTAACACCTTACTTTTCTCTACAGTTCCTGACATGTTCACTGCGTTTCACCCAGTGATGATCACACAGAATGAAAAGCCAAAGTTAAACACTACAAGCTTTTATTTTAAAAAAAGGAAGTTCATCCCTACCTTTATCATTCTGGAGAGATCGCCAGCATCTGCTAATTCCAACACTATGTTCAGTTCATTGTCTTCAATGAATGAGGCATAATATTTGATTACATTTGGATGATTCAGTTGCTAAGAAAGCAAAACAGTAATTCACATTTTAGTGAAGAGCACATCACATGTTTTAAGACTGACACAGGAAACATTCTTATTTAGGTAAACAGAACAACCCCTGAAATCTATTTCACTATGATACAAATTACAGAAAGTATATGCTGATGAGAAGCATGTACAAATACTCTGCAAGAACAGGAGGGCATTTTAGGATCTACATCGTGACTGACATGGCAATTTTAGAGGAATTTTGCTTCAATGTATATATCCAATAGCATGCTAAACTTATCTGAAACCACAAAACCAATTTTTGAAGTCAGGATTTTACTGTACAAAGGACACAGTCATTCACAATATTGCAATTCTGGCAGAAACTTCTACTTGAAATGTTACTCATTATTCCATTGGATTTACTTCTCAATATTAATTTTTAAAGAAATAAAGATCACAAAATTCTTCAAAGTGAGGCTTTTAAAAACTCTACACAAAATAACAGTGGACGCCTTAACTATGTCTATGAAAAAATGTAACACACTTTTTGATGATGGTTGCACATTTTCTAAACAAATCTTTTACCTTAAGAAGATCTATTTCTTTGATGCAGTCAGCACGGGCTTTGGCATCCATTAAATCAAATATCTGTGCACAAGAGATAAAAGATTTTTATTAAGTGATAAAATTATAGTAAATTGAGTGATTATCATTCTTTCATACCATCCATAAAGCAACTTGAATTATGCATTTCATGGCAAGATGTAATATTACAGTAAGAAATATTTTTAATGCTCTGATGCACTGATTTAGTGCTGTAGCCATTCTTTCAGCCCCCTCATAGGAAACAAGTCCATTTTAAGTACAAGCTTTCCAATGACTTAATTGCCACCTCTGCACAGCTGTTCCAACACACAGCAATAATTTAGCCCACCTCATACATGGTTCAAATCTCAGGCTCCTATCCCATTCTGCCACACCATTTTCACAAACTGATTCTTTAGTACTGAGCATACCTTTTTTTCCTCTTAGTCCTGCTACAGTCTTCCATTTCAATTCTACATAATGTATATTATTTTCCTCTCAGGATCAAAACTTCATTGTCATCTCCAACTCCTTCTCTCCCATTTCCTTCCCTTCAGCCAGCAAAGAAGTGACTTGGGTTATGCTGTTTATTAGAGTACATTTTCTAAGTCTTCATCTCTCACCTTGACTTTTACAGCCTTTTACAGTTAAGACATCTCTGCTCTTCATTTTTTTCCTACCTCACATCTGCTCCAAATTACCTGGCAATGTATCTCATCTTCGCCTTCTCCAGTTAGCCACTCTACTCTCCACTAATTTCAATTTTTGTTTGAAGTACTTTTTCCTGCCATTAGTCCTTGTCCAAATTCTGCATATCTATATTTAATGTAATGTCTATTTTCACTCCCTTTTTTACCACCTTTGGGTTTTCATTTCACTTTCTCAAATGTGCACCTTCATATACTATTTCCCTTAAAAATTACCAAAATGCTACTTCCTCTTAAGAATTTTTCCTCTCTCATTTGTGATTACGTTCTGAATTTAACACGTTTAATAAAGCAAAACTTAAAAAAAATCACCAACTTCTTTATAGTCTGTATATTATATTTGAACTATCCAGAAGGGTAAGAGACACTCTCAGCTTTATTCATTGCCACAACATTTATGAAATTACCTTTTTCAGTTAGAACTTCTCATGCACGTCACCTTTCTAGATATTTAGTCACCAAGAAAAGATGTATTATGTCCTGTGAAGATCACAGGCACCTGGTTCCATAAGCTCAAAATAACCAAAAGCTCAACAGCTAACAACTTCTATTTAATATCCTGCCACCAACCCCAGAAACAAAAATATGGATTAACAGCAGTTTCAGTACTGAATGTCTGCAAAGAGGTCATCTCAAACCGACTGCCTGACTGTTCACATGAATCACACCTTCCTTCCCTCTCCCCCAGGAAGTTCAAACAAATCAGGGAGTCTGCATATGATCTGCTAAACCTCACCTTCATTTTCTACACCACTCTGCACAGTACGTTTGTCATTCCTTTAATCAACTGAAAGGAGACGTCTAGAAACTTCATGCATGGAGCACAGGCCTCACAGAGCACACACATGCTCTTCACTAACCACTACTTCTCTTCACACATCCAATCTTCTGTCTTCAGAGCTGCCATAAAAAAAAGAGCCTGCAATGGATACTAGACTTACTTTTTGAAAAAACCAAACCAAAAAAAAAAAAA